>CM023959.1:32735448-32795108 GCA_013407115.1 Glycine latifolia | reverse complement strand
AACATGGAATATATAAATAGTAAAAGAGATAGGTTTAAAAAAAAAAAAAAAAAAAAAGACAGCACCAGAAATGTCATGAAATTGAAATCCAAAATAATCAGTAAATTTACAACCTAGGAAACCAACCAAGTCATATAGATATATAATAACCATCCCAAAAGTTATTCATCTTCACAGTGATCCCAATAAAATAGCAATGGTTCCTATATAACTTTCTTTCACAACGAAACAGTATGCATAAAAATTTCACATAAATATGCACTTGTGTCATTGCACCAATGCATGATTATCAAAGCTTTTACACCCTTTACTGTCCTTTCAGTGCCATAAATTTATCATCTACTACCCTATCTTCAAAATATGTTATAAGGATCGAGGAGCGAAAAAAATGTCAACTAATGTCCATCTATGCAGGAAATATCCAAAACCAGAGGGAAACCAAAGAATTGGGGGAATGGAGCTGTAAGCAAATGATCTCATAGAGTAATTGTTTGCTTGATTTAGTTTAGTTTGACCCACACCATACACTTGAACGCTCATAAAGTTCAAATAATATTTGTTCAATATATCAAGCAATATTTTTTACAGTGAAAAATCATTCCTCAATGCAGAAAGTATGACTTTAAGTGGCAAAAAGGCATACCACTCTTATTGTCACCACCACCAACAATGAACCAGTTCTCCCCTACTGTCACACCAGCATGTCCAGCACGTGGTGTTGGTATTTCACCTAGCTGCATGGGGCGAGACCATTCCATCTGTAGAGTTCACGCAAATGATTAGATGGAGATGATTTTCCAGTCAACCACCTAACAGAAGAAGCAATGGCCTTACAGTTTGCAAATCAAGAACATGTAAATCATTGTAGCATGTTGCATGCGAACCCCCACCAAAGATGAGTAAGTATCGCTCCACATGTACAGCAGCAGTATGATCGGACCTTGGAGAAGGCGGCACCCCACTGCCAGTTAAGACTTAGTTAGCACCAAACCTATGTGTTCTTTGTTCATTTTGTTTTTCTCTTTAGATTGGCATGGGAAAAGGAAAATCACACATATTCACTGCTGATGAGAATGAGTAACATAATTTATAATGTATCATAACCAGGTCATGGCATAAACAAAGATGACCCCAGAACAAAGTTACTATGACAAATTTTCTCTTTTTTACAACATAAAACTGTCAACATTCCCCCAACCATATAACCTCCTTATGAGAGTACACCTCACATACTCCTCCCCATAGAAAAGGTAAAATAAGATACCAGGGGGATAGAAAGGAATCAAAGCATTGTTCCAGAAAACTACTTACACAGCATCAATTTCATCCCATGTCATGGTTTCCAAGTCAAGAATATGCAGATCATTCAAGAGAGTCCTTTTTGCATCTTGTCCACCAAAAATTACTAAGGTTTTCCCTACAAGGTTCACTGATTGGCCTCCACGTGATACCTAGAAAGTATACATGATTGAAGGGAACTTAACAGACCTTTAATGCATTTTTATTTTGAGATGTAAAAAAAGAACTGAATAAAGAAAGAAAGAAAGAAAGAAAAAGAGAGGGAGAACTACTGTTGTGTGTTTAAAAACCTATGCATCTCTTATTAAAAAAATGCATGTGACATGTCACATACCCCTAATGTGATATTATACAATTTCTAAGAGATTTTGGGGTTATTAAACATGAAATAACAACAGATACATACCGGAGCTTTCCCAAAAATCAATGGAGTTGACCATGTAGCCATTTGAAGATCAAACACTTTCACTGTCATAATATTTATTAGTAATACAGATAGTTAGTTTCAATCACAACAGAAAATACAACAAACCGGAGTATGACAGGAGTCACGAAAGGGGAAGGGAGGGGGAGGGCATAATTAGAGGACAGAGATCAAATCAATGAACTGGGGAAAATGTTAGAAGCTATTATGTTCAACTACAGAAATATTTTTAAGGCCCAAAAAATGATAATTACTAAGCAAAATATTTAGCCTAAATGTTTAACTTAAATATGCACAAAAAAGTTATCACCACCACCAATTTTGATTGGTTTTTCCTTTAAAGTGAATGAAGTGACAGTGTCATGCTTTTTAGTTTACTGAAATGAATATAGAACACAATTTGAGTAAGATTATCTTAATTATGCCTATCACTCTCACCAAATTTTGAATAAATGAAACTTCTTGACCTATCCCAAAAAAAAAATCTAAACAAAACTGCATGCATCCAAATCTCCTCATGTATTTATGCACAGATATGATGCCAGGCCCTAAAAGACAGATACTCCCTCCGGTCCTTATTATAAGGTCCAATTAACTAATTCACACAGATTAAGGAATTTGGTTAATATAGTTGAGAGCATTAAATTTGTCTTAAATTAGTATTTTTTTTCTCCCAAAACTATTGTAAACAAAACTAACAAACATTAATGGGTTATGCTTATCACGTCATTCTAGAGCTGATGTTAATGAAGGACATTTTTCTGAACAAATAATTAATGCATGGGAAATTGTAGATTAGACCTTATAAAAAAGACCAAGCTACAATTTTTATTTGAACCTCATAATAAGGACGGAGGGAGTAACTTGTTGAGATCCCATCAAATATAGACATGGCCAAAGTACAGCTTATAAAGACTTGGACAATCCTCACCTTATGAGCTAACTTTGAGGGTTTGAGTTAGACCCAGTCACCCTGTCCAAATTCAAGATAACACAAAATGACATTATTATTATACCTTGGATACTTTCAGAAGGATCTTTTGTATGCCCTGCAATTGACATAAGTTTATTTCCCCATGGAATCTGTAGTGGAAAAAAATTCCAGAATTAGTAGCAGCCAACTACAAGCAGATTGAACACAGCAATAGATTATGCCGAGTTTTATGTTCAATACGAACCAACGAATGGCCAGCGCAAGGGATTGAAGTTGTTGGGGACTCAACTCCAGTCTTAGCTTCAATCTTTGACCAAGTCCAACTTCTCAAATCTAAAACCTGTATTTGTTTCCATTTTGTTCAAAAAGAAACAACACATAACTTAGTCAACCTGAGAGGAAGATAACAAAAAACTGATCTGTAAAAACATGAGATATATAGCTACTTAGCCAAAATTGGCGGTTTCAATCAACCTCACAAGATAAATTGTAACATAGCCAAAATGTATGGCTTCATGGAACGGATATATTGAACATATGCTTACATGAAGATCATTAAGGTATCGACCATTGTGATTTCCACCATATATGTACAGTTTATCTTGCACGACTGCAGCTCCATGCTGAACATTTAAACAAACTAGACTTAAGACGGGAAAAACTATTAGAGTTTAGAGAAAACAAAACTCATAAAACATAAAATATAAAACTATTGAAGAATGGAATTTTATAGTTTTTATATTTCACAAGAGCCAATACCTCATATCGGGCTTTTGGACTTCCTCCAGATACTGGAGGTGCAATCCATTGATCATATACTTCAACTGAACCAAAGCCTTCCACAACAGTATCTTTATCCTGTGTTCCAACTTCACTTCCATTTTGATTGGAAATAGAAATAGTCTTTGTCTCTGGATAAGATATTCCATTCTCAATTACTGGTTCAACTTTGGAATTATGCTGTCAAACCAGCAAGATGGAATTGGAAAGCAGGAAAAAAGGGGAAAAAAATTACAAATTTGACAGTGGCAACAAAAGTGGATAAGAATATAGAGGAAGATGTTCTCATTTCAATTCTGTAGGAACAACTTCAAGTTGACATGCCTCTTACATTAATCTAAATTCTAAACCTAACGATCAAATACTAAATGCCAAATCATGGAATCCTGTATGAGTTGCAATAAAATCATTGAACTAAGTGAGTTGTATAAGAACTGTGTGCATGCGTACTGGGTGTGTTAGGGACCTGAATACTAGCCCCATTGACAAATTGTCTAATGGACCTAAAATATGGAAAGTTTATAGCAGGAAGCCCAAAGCAATACAATGAGTCCTACACTTTTACATGTTGAGCAAGAAGAATGATAAGATGGCAGGAGAGATTTTGGAGTGCAGAGTTGGTTATGTGGGTGGGGTCCATGGTGTGTAGGGGTATGAGTTAGTTATACTGTTATAGTGAGAGGGTTTTGGCTTTGGGACTGGAGCCACTGTAGAGAGACTTCTCCTCTGTAAAGAGCTGGGCTCTTTGGAACGTCTCAGCTAAGATTGTTCTTCTTTTATTTTCCTTATCAGTAACAAAATCTCTCATTATTTCTATTTTTATTGTCGCTGTTATTTTGGATTCTATCAGGGTGAAAGGTAGTAAGAACACAATGTGGCAATTATAAAATATCCCAAATTTTATTTGCCAGAGAACAGATTTTTTTTTTAAATTATTTGACAACAAATACAGACCATGTTCTGATCACTCAGTGCTTACGCTATAAAGTTAATTTGAATATAATACATGGAATATAAGCATACAACAATTAAAGGTCACTGCAAGCCTACAACATAAGTACTAGTAGAGACAAAACTTATTAATACCATTTGAGAAAAACACCATAGCAAGGACAGGAGTCAGTACTATATATAGCTTATAGCCTTAATAACACTCACATTCATTTGCACGTCTACAACAGGTTCTACAACAGAGTTAGATGCTCTTGAATACCAACCAGGATCTTCTTCCTACACAACAAAAGAAATTAAAAAAAAAAAAATCAGCTAACATTCTTTGTTACACCAATGAAGAATGATTATATAAAAATTATTTGCATGACCTCCAATATTTTTACAAAAAGACGCATGGCTTCAGTGGAGGACATGTTTCCAAGCTGGTTCCAACTGCATCAACAATTACTAGTTTCAATAATATTCTCAACAAAATGAGAGTAGGAGTGAAATAGTGCATATTACAAGTACTATTATAAAAAATAACATTGATAAAAGACAGTGCAGTATTAATGACAAAACATCTGCACGCAAGGTCAAGCATGGTAAAACCTTAATGGTACACAAAATGCATACGTATATTTTATAATAACAGCATACAAAAAGTTAAAAACAGCAAGTGTGTTCTAAGCAAACAAACCTGGCCCATTTGCTATGCTCCACAATTTTCCATGTACTGGGTTCTGGGATGTTACAAGGTCCTACACTAGCCTGAAATAGCAATTTTTCAAATACCGATCATACGCATTTCATCCAAACATAGGTTTATAAAACACAGACATAGATCAACAGCAAATGCTTCAATGCTAGGCAATTGGCAACAACAGGGGATCATCTAACATTTGACATTACTCATAAATTACTAGAATCAATCAGCAAGAACATTTTCCATTTGAATTCCATTAATAAATGAAAGGAAAAAAAAAAGCAGATCTAGCACGAGGAGGCAGAAAGCAAGGGAACCTGTTGGTATAAGCTGAAGAGAAGAAGAGCGGTGGACTTGGCGAATTTGGAGGTGAGGGTTTTCGTTGGAGAGGTGGTTGTCGTGGATCCATCAAACCCCACATAAGACGCCGCAGCGTAGAACCGCTCTGGGTATTGCGGACCAGAACTTGCTCTCGCCATCTGTCTCTGCTGATTCAGATCCACCAATTCGGTTCACTTTAAATAATAGATTGAAGACAATTACATTGAGATTCAGGATGCAAATGCAATACTCAATAGGAAGCTGGTGTCTTATATATCAAGTTTTTTCTTTCTGCGCAGATCCACTCTGATTCTGCAAGTTTACCATATAGCCATATGCCCCCTGCTTTTGCTGATTTGTCTTTCGCCACTGCTCTTATTTCCGGGGTTCTTTATAAAAGCGAAAGAAAAATGTGTTAGATAGAACGATAAATTTAGTTCGTGTCGGTCGATCAGGCAATGAAAGTTTAAAATATTAAAAATATTAAAATTATTAAATAGCAATAGCTTCTATTTTAAAAATACTAAAATATATTTTTCATTCAAGTTAATATTTTAGTATTTTTTTCTCATAAAATTAAAATGTATTTTTATTTTTATATATGTAGTATTGACATCCCATGTAAAATTATCAAATCTTGATCACAATGTTTTTTTATTTTTACATGATCAAATTGAGTTTTTAATTATAATTAAGAAATCAATTATATAATTAAGATTAGTTTTAAATATACTAAAAGTTATGAGCCATAACTATGTCATTCAGAATTACGAAAGTTAGTTTTTGGATTCGGGGATTACAAAATTATGGTTTCATAAATCTATTTCAAATTACTCAATCTAAAATTATAAAATCATAATTTTGAATCCCGAGTCTAAAGGTGGAGGAGGTTATGGCGACGACGCGATGGAAAGGATTGATTCTACAGTGGTGACAACGAGAAGGTGCGATGTGGTGAGAGAAAGGAAAAGGGAGAGAAGAAGAGGATGATGAGCGAGGGTAGAGGATAAAAGGGTAAGCGGCGAATATTACAAATTTTAGGGATGTAAGAAGCAAAAAGCATGGTGCAGAAAGCAATTGCCTCCAATGGCTCGGCCCAAGCTCTACAGAGTGGTAAGGCTTGGGAAAATAAATGAGTAGAGTAGTGCTAAGTCCCAATTCCCACATAAGTATAACCTATTGTTCGCATTATGTTATTGGAACGTGTACCTTATGAAGAAATACCGTCCGAAAGTTGTCGTCATGTAAAAAAGGAGAATATTACTGGGCTTTACGTAGATGTTGATGAATAGTCCAATGTATTTGTAGCATCAAAGGCTATGTGTACATTTGAAAAGCATATTTGATCTTCTTCTTTTTATGTTTTAGCTTATTTGATCTTATTATTAATGTTTGGTAAATAAGATTGTTCTATTAATTTATAGTGGTTTTTTAAAATATAATTATGAAACAATATAAAAACTTTTATATGGTCGATTAATTAAAAATTATAGTTCATATACCTTTCAAAATCAAGAAAATGACATTGCATGATTAAAATTATTTTAATAGTTCTTTTAATTTTGTTTTTTTTAAAATATTAGTTTCTTATATTTTATTTAGTTATTTTAATTATTCAATAAATTTTATTTTTACTCTGGTTTTTTTTACCTAAGGTAGGTTTTTAATATCTTTTTCCTCTTCTGGACGACAAGTTTTTGTTTTTTTTCATATCTTTTTGTTATATTGTTTATCTTAACCATTATACACTGTACAGTATTTATTTTATTGTTAAAAATATTACTTTTAACAATTCAATTAAAAAATATACTTTTAACAATTCGATTAATTATATTTACTTCAAATAAAAAATATTATAAATGTTATTTTATTAAGTTTGAAACGTGGTGACTGGTGTTAGTACTTAGCCAAATCTGGACCATTTTTATCCTCTGACCAACTTAAAACACAAATTAACGTTGCTACAAGTTTTCAGCATATTGCCATATTCCATTCTTATCGATGACATATAAAAATGGAATGACTGAAATTGAAATGCTGTGAAGTCGAAGTGTACACATTGAACTATAACAATATGTGGGCGATTCTTCTGATTCGCCATTTAAAGATACCGATGAACACTAATTTAAGGGACCAATTAAAGTGTCCACACACTGATTTGTCATAGAAAACCGATCAGTGTTAATGTGTACACGATTAATTCTGCAGTGTAACTACTACTTTGATATGGTCGAAAAGGAATTAATTAGTTCATAGAACCAAACTAAGCAGAAAATTCCACCTTTAATTTCCAAAATAGAAGAGACATGCAAATTATTCCTCCCTCCCCCAGCAAGGTCAGTAGTGTCTTATCATTCACATGGTGCTGTTTGTTGCTGAAAATGATTCAAGCCCTGCGTTCTTATTTGACCAATTTCTCCATATTCCATCTCCAGCAGCCATTTCTGACTGTTGATCACCACCATAGAAATTACCATGTCCACCACCACCACCTCCTATCCCCAACAAGTCCAAAGTCATCACATGATTCACATCTTCACTCCCTTTAGTTACACCAACTTCAATGGAGCCACTTGACCTACCATTATTCATTGCATGCAAAACACCATTATAAGTACTGCTTCGATTGTTCTGCTCTATGATCTTCGACAAGGCCTTACTTTGATCCAATATAGCATTAAACATATCCAAACCACTCATTCCCATGCCATTATTGCTACCACCATCCACCATCCCATTCGCATTGAAATTATATTGTGACAAGTCTTGTTGACCATTGTTCATGTTGTGGTTCATGATCCCATATGATGGTGGTGCCATGCTTGTGACAATAAAGCTTTTTTCATCACTACTCATCATGCTGTTGTTGTTACTATTCACTGTTGCACCCATTTGTGCAGCTTTTTGGAGCAATGCCGTGGCGGACATGTTAGGTGAAAGGAGACCATTTTCCACGAACATATTAATGTTTGGTGAGTTTGAGCTTAGTTGAGAGGGTGAAGAGCAGGATGAAAGGCTTCTCGTGAATGCTGCAGCCATGTTGTTGTTGAAGGGTTTTGCAGGAATTGTTGTCATGAGGTCGTGAGGGAGTGATAATGGGTTCTTGTGATTATTAGCATTGATCATTGGTAATGATGCAACTATGTTTGGAATTATTGGTGGTTGCAAGTTTGAACCATGCATCTTGGGCACTTCGTTGAACTTGTTGTTCTCCTCACTCAGTGCATCGCAGAAAGCTCTGTGAGTGATGAAACTGTCTCTTCTGCAGATCATAAATAAAGCATGCAGTGAGTTGTTTTTGTGCACTAATTATAATATTTCAATTAAATAAATAGAAATTAACATATAGAATAATGAGAATAGAACGAATTTGGATAGATAAAGGAAATAAGATGAAAAAAAAAACGAAGGCGAGCACAATATATATTGAAAAGTTTATATATATATATATATATATATATATATATATATATATAATATTTTTTTTTTTTTTTTTTTTTGCAAGAACACTATGCATGGGTAGTTAATATTATGGAATAGAAAAATGCTAAATTGTACTGAATTAAAATTGTTGCATGACCCTGTAATAATAAGATAATAAGATAACTAAGAGATTGGTCACTCAAATGTTACTCTAATCACTCATGTATGGTTATTCATTTTCTGATTGGTCAAAAATTCAGATCAGTAGCTAGTTTGCTTTTCGTGTGAATTTTCTTCCTAACAAATAGCATCACTCTATGGAATAAAAACACTTGACTTTGAATCTTTGACTGGAAATACATTTATAAACATGTAGTACCAATGACTGATCAATTATAAATGCCGTGGTAGAATAGGATATATAGTGAGTGAGAGAGAGAACCATTTTTTTACGAAAATGAATGTAATTAAAGAGAAGAGACTTTTGTTTAATTTGGATAGATATATCAGTATATATATCACAATTTTTCGATTATTCGTAATTATGAAAATCACTAAAATCGCGAATGGTCAAATTCGAATATGGTACAGTTTATTTGTGGAAGAGGAGGACCAAGCTATTGCATGCAACTTGTGCACAAATTGTGCATTAATTAATATTTATGAATCGAATAATATATAGAGAGAGACTATATAATTAGATTTTTTTTTTTACTGAAACTATATAATTAGATTATATATTATATAGTACGATTAATTAAATCTGAACCTGGAAAATATGGTGCCACAGTCACATTTGTATTCCTTTGTTCCACATATTTTCGAATGGGCTTTCCAATCAGACTGAACAGCATATTTCTTGGAGCACTTCTCACATTTCCACTTCTTCTCGCCGTGCTTTCTGCTAAAGTGCTTTTTAATGCCAGTAAGATCACCTAGTGCACGAGTTGGGTTGTGGTGCACACACGAGGGTTCAGGACAAACATAAACCCGTTTTCGAACTTCAGTGGTGGTTCTCAGTTTCAGCTTCCACGGTAGGTTATGGCCTCGACGGTGCAATTGAAGGTTTTGGTCCCTTTGAAACCCTTTGTTGCATATTTCACATATGAACCTGTTTGTGGCCACCAGGGTGTTTGGTGAGAGTGCTATGACTTCAGCACTTGGATCTGCACACGTGTGAGTGTCACGCAAATTATTAATTCAACTATGTATATGTATCCATGCACATGTTTTCTTGTCCTACTGTATATATGTAGTAGTACACCTTCATTATTAATTATTAATTGACATGCACCGAAAGCAAACCGAAACCTTTCTTTTTAAATTTCTTCATCAAATTAATATTAATGTGAGAAAGTAAAAAAAGAAAAAGAAAAAGAGTGGAAATGATGCAATTCAAAATAAGGGACGAAGAAAAATGTGTGATAGTGGATTGTTTGTCCAAATTGACAAGTCATAGAAAAAAATAGAAAGAGAGAAAATTCAATATAGTCATGTTTTGAGATAAATTTTAATATAAACATCTATACGAAAAGAAAATATTAAAAAAATGTTATAACTTTTTCATATAATTTAAAATTAGCTTATAAATAAATTAATTGGTAGAAATGATCTTATTTTAAATTTTTTATTTTAATTTATATATGTTAATTATAATTTATAAATAAAATTATTTTATTTATTTTATTTTCTTCTTCCAGCTTATAAAAACAGTAGTACTATATATTAAATTTAAAATATCTCCCAATGATCTCCTCCACTCTTTTTATGTTGATAGGCACCCACACAAGGAAAGAAAATAAACACTTCAATTGGGCACTCATGAGTAAGGAGTCAATATGAGAGGGATTTTATTTTTTATTTTTCATATGTAAAGGTATATGGTCTTTTACTTGAAACAGTTGTGAAACAAAAATAAAGGAAAAAGTAGAAGATCAAGCTAGCAGTGAAGAAAAGTCAACAGTGAACAGCAATGATTGTGAAACCCTGCAGGCAATAATTGAGGTTCTTTCTTTCGGCAACTTCATCACGCACCAATAATTCAACCATTTTTGCTATTCAATTTTTGAATTAAAACATCTAGATCCTCGTTTTCCCCGTTTCAAAGAAGATTCAAGAGAATAAAATTCAACTGAACACTAGTTTGCTGACAAATCAAATCTTATACTCCTGGCTTATCCTCCACTTTTGCATGAAACATAGTAATTATTAATTAAGCATGCCGTTATCCTGAAATTTGGTGTGGCCTATCTGATTATGGATTATTTTAATTAAATCCATTTTGGGCAATAATATATCAATTAAACTCCACATCATTTCATTTTAATTAGAATTAATGAGAAGGGCTTAAGAGGAATAAACATATATACCTGAAATTTTAGTATATATGAAAACTCGATTACTAAGAATATGCAGGCCATGGAAAATAATATTCAGATATGTAGCAAGCTCCCACTTAATTTTATCATCCATTAACCAGTAACCAGAGAACATTACTCTAGTAATTATCATGAAGATAAAAAGAAAAAAAGAAAAAGGGGAAACAAAAATGTTTTTATATATTTCAATGAAAAAAAAAAAGTTGAGAAACTGAGATATAGTTGTTAATCAGAGAAAATATACCTGGATTTCCTGGTAGGTTTCTTTTCTTCTTAGCAGGTGGTTGTGAATCTGTGTTTGAGCCACCATTGCTATTATTTGTTGTAGTTGAAGTGTTTGAATTGGGACTATGGAGCTGGCCAAGCATCTCCAATTTCTGTTTTACAGCTGCTGCTGCATCTTCTCCATTATTATTCTTCTCTGTAGAGAAGCTCCAACTATCACAACTTGTGATGTTTGAGTTTGACATTGAATTTGTTGTTACTCTGTAGTTCCTGCCTCTTGGTGCTACTTACTTGCAAAAGGAAAGTGTGATCGAGAGGGAAATTGAAACAAAGAAGATGTGATTTGTGAATCTGAAGAAGGTATGTAGACAAAACCCACGAAACTCTCCTTCTTTTGGTGTGTGGAGGCTAGTGCGACTGTTAGAGCTTATATATAAGAATACGGGAATGTAGTCATAGAATATGTACTGTAATAAAATATTATTATATATACTTGTTTTATATATATAAGGCACCTGTTAATTGCTTGAAATATTAAAATACTTATTAGTGTACATCCTTCACTTAATTTTCTAAGCATGTCATTTGCCACTAAGTATTATCCTCAAGAGTATTTACTGCTTAGATAGAAAATTGAACGGCCAATTTATGCCACGATGGGTATCTTCTTTTACTTGAGACAATTATATATGTTCAACTAGAAATATATAAGCTACATATATATAATTCAAATTTAATATTACTTAAGTTAAAATAATTATGTCAATTGATGTACATGTTGTCCAAATCTATCAAAACAGTAATATTAGATCTTACTTTGGCTAAATTTTAAATGCTTAATTATTTAAATATTGACCAAAATTTAATAGGTATATACTGTGTAAAAACTTTTATACTATTAATTAATTAAAATTTATTGTTATAAAAATCAGTAAATTTATTATTTAGAATTAATAATTTATAATTAAATACTAGTGAGTAGTGAGTAACTTTTACAATATCAATTCAATCGCTATTTTCTAAGGGAAAAAATGTTATTAGCCTGCTGCGTGCCAGCCATCTGAGCACGTAATTACAAAAATCCACTGAGCCAGCTTTATATGCAAAAATCCGACTATGTTTCAGTTTATTTCAAAACAAAAATGTTTTGTATTTTTCATAAAGTATTAAATTTTTAACACGGAAAATATTAAATGTTCCCTATTTAAAATAAATTATTCAATATTTTTTATTAATAAATGGTTTTCTTATTGAACATCGCCACATTACCAAAAAAAATTAAAACATAGCCATTTTTTTACTCTATATTTTATGCATAATGCTTGACTTTCCTCTTTTTCAACGTTATTTATAATAACATTGTTTTACATAATTTTAAACTCGATTAATTATATATTATTTTTATTTCTTATTTATTTTCAACTTTCTTGTCTATTTATATAATGAAAAATCAATTTTTTTTAAATAATATTATGTATATATTAAGCTTAAGATTATTTCTAGTAATTTGCTCCAGTATATTAAATTTGAATATATATATATATATATATATATATATATATAATATGACAATTTTTAGTTTATTTTCTCAGTCAAATAAATAAATTACTTATTTTAAATTTTATATTAAATTACATTATTTTTAAAAAAATAATTTAATTATATTAATTCAAATATTTCATCTTCATTCCATTCTATTTCTTTTTTTGGCATTCAACGGGACTAAAAAATCTCATCTCACTCTATTTCTCTTCAAACAAATAATATTTATCTTCAGCCTATTTGTTATTATTTCTATTATCAATTCTCTCCTTTCTTTCCTCACATTCAAACATAGAGTAAAAGTGGTTAGGGGTTGAAGGTGGATGATAAAACTGTAGTTTTATTTTTAAAAAAATTAGGTGGCGAAGTTAGAAAAAAAAAATGGGTTGAGAGTAACATATCTTTATAATTGTCCCGTCCCACCGTAATAGGGAAAATTTTCGTAGTGAAATTAAACATGATCTCAACAACCGTGCATAATTAATATAGCATTTTTATCATTAGAATTAAACAGAAAATAATGATGTTATTTGCTAATTTCTAAATTAGAGGTAATAATAGCATCAATGCCTAAGATAAGCGTCAATAATATCAAATCTATCAATCAATCAAAAGTTTAAGGGTTAGGTATTTTCTACCCCAAGAAATATGTTGACAAAATGAAACCATTTTCATTATAAATTCAACTCACTTTCTTTATTTATTCCCTTCTTTATTTTTTCTATTTTAATAATAACAAAATGATATTATTTGGATAATGGTCAAGGGGGGTATACTTTTTTCCTCTATTGCTTTTGTAAAACCATGACTTTAGCCTGTTGTATTCATACATTTAAATTTTTTTTCTCAAGGAAGGTAATTATCATTGCTTGTATAGTTCATAAGTCATCCCAACAATCTTGTATTAAAACAAAAAGGAAATCGCATAAATTTTTATTCCACAAATATGGCGAAATATGTTGAAGGAATTTGGCCAAATTACGGATTAACCTCACTACGTTTTGAAAAAAATTGGAGTGACCCTTAGGTCTTAATGCCCTAATTGGGAGACCTCGAATTTGATAATATATCGTTAGTGTAATAATCAAATCTTAACTGTTAAATATAAATCTAACGGTTCAGATTCTTTCGGTTCATTCATCGTTGAAAATATTAACACGAAATATAAATAATATATTCTTCATCCAACAATTAACACTTGATGACTGCACTGACTAAGCAAATTATGACGGAATCCAATCCAATTTGGATCTAGGTCTAAATAGTTCAGAGTTGAAAATGTTGATATCATTCCCTATCATTAATAAAATATAAAAGAACACAAGTAAAATTAATATTTACTCTCTGGGTATGATTTAAATTCCAGATTATAGTAATTTATATTTGGATTAATTAAGTTTATAATCTCTCAACTTTTTTTAGACTTTAATTTTTAGTCTCTCAAATTTTTTAAATAATTTTTAATTTTTGGTTAGTTTTATGTCAGCAAATTTAGTTCTTTTTTTAAAAAAATATCTATTTTCAGTCCTTTGTTTATTTTTATTTCTCAAAATTAATTTTTATTTTATCGATTTTAATCCCTTATTAATTTTATATTTGAAACTACTTTTGAACAATAAAAATAAATGAAGAAATAAAAATGGATAAAAAGTTTTAGATGATGAAAAATGAACAAATGACTAAAAATTGCCAAAAATATTTTAAAGACAAAAAGTTATAATATGAAAAAATTAAGAAACTATAAATTTAATTAACCCTTTATATTTTTATATATTACTACGTTTTAATTTTTTATTCAATTCAAATGCTTAAGTTGCTTTTTCGTCTAAATATTTTTTATTTAATAATGCAGTTATAAAGGAACTCTAGGTGCATTGTGCAAGAGAAGTTAATTAAAGGAAAATATTGATTTGAAAAAGTAATTTAAATACCAAGAAAAGTAATTTAAAAGTTAAATTGAATAAATTAAAAGGCTGAATTAAAAGTATTTGGTTCATGTGATATATTTGATTTCCTTTAAAATGAATATTGATTTGAATATCGTACGTACAAGAAAAAAAGATCGCCTGTGAGAATTGTCTTATTTTTTTATGAAGTGGTCTCATAAAAGATCCTATTAGTTTTAGAAAAAATAAAAGAAATTTAAATTTAAAATGACCAACTGAAACTAAAAACTAAAATTTAAATAAATAATTAATTATTTAATATTGGTTAGAATCATATCTATTTTTAAGATACGTTATTGTAATATTGTCTGCCTGCACATGATAAGCTTTTTGGGAATATTTAAAATAAAGTATTTTGTTGTGATGTGCTTAGCTTCAAGGTAGAAGTTTCCCTTGCTATTGTATTGACAAGTTATAGGGTAAAGGAAAGTACGGAAATAAGATGAATAAAAAAGGTACACAATATATGAGAAAGAGACAACAGACAATGAAGCAATGGAGAAATAGCTCCCTTTGATATATAACGAGTACCCACCTCATTTTTGTTTGCTCTTATACTTAATTTGTCATTTCTTCCCATTTGCGGCTTTTTTGACTCGTGTGAAAGAAGCCGACATAATAGGAGGAGAAAAATAATAGAAATAAGTACATATTTTAATTCCTAAAATTAAAAGAGGTTGTTATATTTATTAGTCTTTAAAATAAATAAATAATGTTAAATAAATTTCTTAAAGTGCAAATTATGATAATGTAAAATAATTTTACATTGTCAACTAATTATAAATTATTATTATCAATAAAATTATTATAAAAATCAATAAATAAATGATAATATGTAATTAAATGACAATGTAAATTTTTTTTACATTGTTATTGCATGATGCATTTCTCAATCCATAATCACATCAGTTCAAAAATTTTAAAAATTAATATGTAACTTAAGAAATAACATGAACATTTATTTGGGAATTAAAATAATAATTAGTTGAATCTAGGTACTTATTTGACATTTCTAAGATTTATTTGGTATTTTCTTAGTTTTAAGAATTAAGGTGACATAATCTTGAGAATAAAGTGACTATTGTCTTAAACATAATAAATAAATAAATATATCTCCCCAAATAAATGAAAATAAAATAAAAAACAAAATCATTTTTTTACAGGAAAACATCAATTTTGTTTGTGACATGCTTAAATAAGAAAAACGAATTTAATTATGTAAATACTACATGATAAGATTTAGCTTATTCATGGAAACTAATTACGTAAATATTATATTTTATAAAAAAATAACTTTATGATATTGATAAGAAAGTTAGAATATAAGATCTTGGGCAAATTATCTAAATTTTCACCACTAAATCAACCTATTAAATTAATTTGAAACACTTCTTAGTCTCAAACAATTCGATTGGGTCACTATACAAAGAATTAAAGTCATTTTTAAATAGGTTAAATTAATTTTTTCCTCTAATTTATTATTTTGGTTCTTTAGTCTTTATTAGATTCAATTTAGACATTTAAATTTTAAGAAAAGTTGAATTTAATCCTTGCCGTCAATTTATAATACAAAGATTAATTTAACCTTTTTAATATGCTCCATTTCTAAATTCACAGCCTTCGCATTAACTTTATTAATATTACCTGCTAAATAAAAGACTTAATAAAAATGTCATCTAATTTTTTTAGCAATAATCAATTTAAACTATCTAAATTTTTACTATTAGATCAACAAGTTTTTTCAACACATTTTTTAATATCCTTCTTTTAAAAATAATACTTTTTATTGTTAGTTAAAATATTAAAAATTATGAGTAAAACTTATCAGCTAAAATGCCAGAATAATAAAATTGTGATTTTTCTTTTATTTGAATTGGACGCCTCGAGTCATGTGTTGAACGTAAATCATTCTCTCCAATTAGATCCACACTTTAATAGGAATACAAATTAGCACCCAATAAATATACTAACATGACCTTTTAATTTAACTGGATGTACGTACTGATGTACGATTAACATATTTTCATCTATTCGTAATTAATTTATTCTCAAGTGATGATACCATGAAGTATATATGGTGATAAATTTTGTTCACATTCTTGCACGTGTATGTATCGAGGGTGCATATGTAAAGGATACTTCGTTCTTAACCTGAGTTCACTGTGATTCTGTGAAGGACTAAAGGCAATATACTGTTGAAGGCTGAAAGATTCTTGTCAATCATTTTAAGTGGAAGTTTTAATCACTCGAGATTTTAATATAATATAATATAAGTTTGCAAAAAAAAAAAGTATTTTAATTAATAGTATTAAAATTTGAACATAAAATAGTGATTCGCGTAAGTCATATTGAATTTAGTCTTTCTAAATAATGTATTATATTTGAGTTTTCTGACTGTTGATTGAGAGAATAAATTTTTATATATTAAAAGTAAGTTCTTGACTGACATTTGTCATTTGCTGAATACTCCGTGCACCAACATGATAGGGACCCAAAAATTAGCCAAATTCTTTACTACTAGTTCAATCCGTTTAGCAGCTGTTCCACGCCTTAAATTACCATAAGCATACACACAATACATGTTATTTTTTCTTCCCCTACTCTAAAAAAGCCAAACAGTCAAGCATGTCCCCATGTACACGAGTACTTGTGTTTTAGATCTATAAACATTCGCACTTTTACTGAAGGGAAATCGTACCAATTTCACAGTCTTATTGGTGAAAGTTCAAGAGACAAGTACAGAATAATTAAAATTAGCCGAATTAAGGAAATATAAATTAAATGGACTTATGAGCATCTTAGGAAAAAAGAAAGAATAGAAATACATCTTATGATCATGGCTCACCGTCGTTTATAATTACTAAGTTACACCATCATTTTCTTACTTTTATGTATATATATATAAGTTATAAATCAATTAAACACGTAAGACATGACTAGAAAAACTTAAATAAATTGTGTGATACGATTTTCTCATTTAAATGGTGTTTTTGTCAATAAAAACTAACAAATTTTCAAATCTTAATAAGATCCTTGGGTCCAAGCCAGTTATGATGAGGGGTTACTACTCATTACATGTATAGGTTATAATCTTTAGGAGATTCTTTTCTATTTCGTTTATGGGACAAAAACTTAACAAGTGATATGAACATATTTAATGGTGTGCTCTTTGTTTAAACTTTAAATTGCTATTCAATCAAAACTCTTATTTTTCCTTTTACATATTTTGTAATAATAATTACTTTTTCCTTTATCATTTTGCATGTAAAAAGGGTAGGAAAGAGATGAAGAATTGATGATGATGATTTTTCTTTTCTTTTGAATACATAATCTAACTTATGGCATGGTTAGATTCTCGAAGAGATATATTATGAGCTCTTTTTGTTGGCGTTTGGTAGATAATGATAAAAAGAAAAACCAGATGGGTGAGTTGGATGTGCAATGACAGTTAAGCTTTTAGCCTTTTTTTGTTCCACTTTTATTTCAAAATTTGAAAACCTTTTTCTTTCCTGTCCCTCCTTTGACGCTTTAAGTATAAACTGGGTAAAAGAAAAATGAATGAACAAGAAAAGGAAGCATACTTTTGGATTGAACTTTATATTATATTAACTCAAAATGATTTGCAAAAATTGAGTGGCTTTAAAAGGTTTGTTACAATTATTGGTTACTTTAGGCAATCAGTTGCTTGTATGATGATAAATCGAAATTTATTTTATTTTTCTGGTACAGTAAAAAATATTCCAGAATTTTGTTTATTAATTGTAATGCTAATAGATATAAATTAATCAAATAAAAATTTGTTGGTAATTAACCATTATGTACGTATAACAAGATATATAATTCTTGACGATTATTATTGAAGGAAGAAGGAAGGTGATAAATATTTTTAAGAAAATGAACAATTGATATCTACTTTCACAGTTTATATTTATGAATGACGAATGAAGTCATGATCATATCCCTTCAAATGGATAGACAGAGTGATAAGTTTCACAGTTATTGGTAAGAGTTGAGAGAAAAGTGAGAGATTATAGATTTGATGTATGTTTTTCTAAAAGTACTTATAAAAGAAGAAAGTAAGAAAAAAAAATTAAATAAATTTCTCTATAAATTTTTTATTAGTTCATTTATAAATGTTCTCTCATCTTTTAAAAAAGTTATATTAGTGAGTTATTAAAAATTAACTAATTAAAAGTTTATTATTGTTTATGAAAAAATTCATTTTATTTTTTTTTTCTTATTTTCTTTTTTCATATATAGATATTTCTAAAAAAATTTATCCAAACAGACCTTTTATATATATATATATATACCATCGGAGAGGATAAAATTCATTGAGTGATCCTTTTTAGTTTTTAGTAAGAAACAAATTTTGTAATCCTATTTATGCTTTTGGTGTTTTTCTTTGCTTCTCTACACTTTATATATTTATGCTTTTGCATAGTTCCTATCTTGTGTCACAGAAAAAGAAACTTGGTTTGTTAATTTTCAACAGTGGTAGTATATCAGATTTCAATCCCTAATTAAGGGAGCTTTTGTCCTGTGAACTATTAAAAAATAGCTTTATGTTAAACTCTTTTAACTTTTTTAAACAAGCAAATACAAAAAATCACCTTTATTTTGTTTTTAATAATATAAAATCAGATTCTGTTTAACCATTATCAAATCGACACTGCTGTAAAGTAGTCTACGTAAGGATCGATTAGTTTTAGATTAAAAATCAACTTCTCACATCATCATATATAAATTTATCACCTACCAACATGAAAAATCGTCTAATAATCGAACTCGACTATAATAATGGAAATGAGCATAGAAATGTGTGAATCGTATTGACATGTCTCCTGATGATTCTAAAATGCACTGGTTAGTTAGCTGGTATAGCAATTAAAATTCATTAATCTCCATAAAACTCAAATAATGTGATGGATAATATAATATATAATAATGTTGTTGTTTTGGTAGCATTGACAGGCATAGTCCGTTTCCTGTTTGCTTCCCTTGCAAAAGTGTGAATCTCATTTTTGGCGAAAACAACAACGGGAAGATGTGGAATGAATTGATATGGGACCGTAAGTGAGTGAGTGAGTGTAGGACAATGGGGCCCAAACGAAATTGCCTGCTGGAACTCCATAATAATGAACTACTTCACTTTCACTCCAAAGTGTGACAAAACAAAACAGCGTAAAGTGTGGGGAGGGTACCATATATAATACGTCCCAAACTTTTTCCCACATACGAAATTTCCTCGAAGTCTTCTCACTTTGTTGTTTCTCAGTATAATAAAATTGCGAATACGTTGTACGTAGCATCCCTCGTCTTTCTGCGCCAACTCAAAAGCGACTGCACCAATCCGGAATTAGTTTATGGTGAGAAAATCCATCCATCAAATAGTATCTTAAAAACTAATGCATGGTATAGATACAAATTAAGAAATATATTTTTATTTCTAATTAACAAATATTTAAGGTTTAACTATTTTAAGGGTCACATACTTTTATCAAATTTTTTATTAGATCTTTGACCCTTTTCCCTTTTTTAATTGGGTGCCAGAATTTTTTTAAATTGTGCGTTCTCTCATCTAATTATTATTATGAAAAATTAATCATAAACATCAAATTAGAGGTGCAGTATATTAGTATTTTTAGGATGTGTTGTAAACATAATTAAGTCAATAATTAGAGATTTAAGTAGAACTTTAATCTTTATAAATCAATTCACTCTAAATATTCTTTTAATTTAAATATTTTTTTCACAAGTCTCTTACAATCTAAATATTTTTCTCAAGTCTTTTAGAATTGTTTGGCTAAAGATTGAAACTTTGCATAAAAAATTTCACAATTAACTTGATTGCGGTTATAACATAATATAAAAGCATCAGTCTACTTTTTGCACCTCAACATTTAATTATGTAAAATATTTTATTAGAATTTAATTTACCTACATCCTTATTATAGGGACATTGAATAGAATTTGACTATTTTATCATAATATCAGGTCATCTTATTTACTAATATTGTGTGGTAACAAGGTGATTTAATGTCTATGTAACTATTTTACTTTCACAACATATAGATAAATTTAACTCATTTTATTTTAAACTAAAATATTCATATTAGAATTTACTTAAAATACATCGATGGTATAAAGGTTTTTATTTAATAGTATTTTCCTACTGAAAATATCTAATTGTGATGGCGAAGCGAGTGTTAGTATAAGCTGTATAATATAATCTATTTTATATAGGAGTAAATGTCTGACAATGTTAAAAAAAAATCCGCAGGTTGCAAACATTCCAAAAACTAGTTTTCATAATAATGTATAACAATAACAACAATATTCAGAATGTATAACAATAGTTAAAATTTTATAATCTAATATCCGGAATGTAATAAATACGTCCGAAAATTAATTTCTAGAATTCAAAAAGTATTAAATATTTCATCCAGTCCTTTTTATAAAAAAAATAAATTTCAGTATAAAATACATTAAAACTTATTTTTTATAAAAAGAACTAAAAGTATTGTCTTTCAAAAGTTAAATGTATTTTTGAGATTAATTTCCAAAAGCATTAATTTATGAGATATAAGTATATAAATTCCTTGAAATTACAACCCAAAAATATATTTTTTTGGAAAAATACAAAAAAGTGGAAGAGACTTCAGAGAGAAAAAGATGGATGGAAATAGAATCCTGAACCAAAAGATTGGCCAAATTCAGGGGAAAAAAATTAAAATATTACAATTTTAAAACAAAATTACCAATATATTACAGTTTCAAAAGTATTTACGCATGTATTGTAGTTAATCGCGTCACACGGAGACGCCATCGAACACGCCCCAGTCAGGCGCGACTCAGGTGGTGACGACACGTGTCATTTTGTGACACATGTCTTTTTGAGGCGTAGTGTACGTAAAACTTCGAACGATCATAATTTTTGACTGGAATATCCGATCCGATGGAGGCGCAGTGTACGTAAAACTTTGAACGGTCATAACTTTGAGCGTTTTGACATATCGTAAGCCTCCATCGGATCGGACATTCCAGTCAAAAATTATGACCGTTCGAAGTTTTATGTACACTACGCCTCAAAATGACATGTGTCGCCACCACCTAAGTCGCGCTTGGATGGGGCGCCACTGGGGCTGGGTCGCGCCTGGCTGGGGCGTGTTTGATGGCGTCTCTGTGGGGCGCGATTAACTGTAATACACACATAAATACTTTTGAAACTGTAATATATTGGTAATTTGTTTTAAAACTATAATATTTAAAAAAAAATTTGTTGCCCTGATTCAGGGAGCACTGATAAGGGAAAAAATTTCATTTTTGAATGATCCTAGTTTAAAAAATTCAACGAACATTTGATAAAAGATATTTTTTTTTTACATGGGAAAATAAATTTGTATGTTTAGTCTTTAAGAATCTTTAAACAATTTTTTAAGAAGTAAAGAGGTATTTTTACTAATTATTTTAATTATTTATCATATTATATAATATAATAAAGAATGATATGATTTTTTTTAGTAAAAGAAAAAATAAAGTTGAAAAAAAAATTCTCACCACTTTTCATGAATTTTTTTTATGGAAAAATGACTAAAAATTATTTCTAAAAAATATATTTTCCCTATAATGCTATTTTTAAATATGCATATCAAATATGAGAAATTAACTTATGATTCCCAAAAAATCAAAGACTTCTCTATACCACCCCCTTAATTTTCCACGTTAGGTATGTATTTTTTTAAAATATATTCCCCAAAAAATATGATGCCTAAAATTCATTTTTAACCACATTCCCACAAAAGCATTCCCATGCAAGGGATACAAATTCTACTTTCCAAGTTTATTTTTTATTTTATATAATAAAAACATCATATTACTCTTTTTAAATTACTTAATAGGATAAATAATTTAAAAATTATTAGCAAAAAAGAGATAAATAATTAAAATTATTAATAAAAATACCACATGAATTTTTAATCCTAAGAAACTTATCTAAAAAAAATTTAATGATCAACTGAATAAATTTTCTTCATCCCAAGGAAATATGATTATCAGAAATTATAATTCTCGGGGTATGAGAAAACATTTCCTCTACTAAAATCCTCTCTCAACGTTGATTTAGCATTTTACAATTAAGTGTAAAAATAGTGTTAAAAAAATAAAGGAATTTTTTTATAATTAAATGTTTTTTCATTGTGTTTTTTTTCATGTTTAAAAAGTGAGATATTGAGACACAACTATACCAGTCATATACTTCTCTTTCCTTTTTTTTTTTTCTTCTCTCTCTTAATGAACGACAAAACAAAGGAAGGTGGCCCCATTGGCCAAACCTAGCAGTTTTCGGTTGACAGCATAATTTTGAAAGAAAAATGGCAAAAAAATTTAAATAATGCAATTTAAAAAAAAATGAAAATATTGCATTTTAAAAGTTATTTACGGATCTACTGCGCTCATTCACGTCGGCCCAGGACGTGACTAATCACGTTGACCCAAGACGCGACCCAGGCTCAGTCATGCCCACCCAGGACGTGATTCACCAAGTGCTGACACGTGTCATTTTGAGACACGTGTCATTTTGCGGCGCGATACGTAGAAACTTCGGAAGACTATAACTTTTGACTGGGATATCCGATTGAGGCAAAATTGGTGGCCACGCGAAGTTTCTACGTATTGCGCCGCAAAATGACACGTGTCTCAAAATGACACGTGTTAGCACCTGTGAATCACGTCCTGGGTGGGCGTGACTGGGCCTGGGTCGCGTCCTGGGTCGACGTGATTAGTCACGTCCTGGGCCGACGTGAATGAGCGCAGTAGATCCATAAATAACTTTTAAAATACAATATTTTCGTATTTTTTTTTAAAATCGCATTATTTAAATTTTTTTGCCAAAAAAAACTGCGACCTCATATTTTGATATACGTGTTGATATACGTAATATAATTTGTACATATAATCTATAAGGATGGATTAATATAAACTCTTTTAGATTCATTTTTTATTCTCATCATTTGTTTTCTTAAAATTTAATAATTAAGATTAATTATTCGTTATAATAATTATATTTTAAAAAATGAATGATGTAAATGAAGAGTTAGAATAACACTAACAGCCAGATTATACCATTCGTTCTTTGGAAATAAAATTGTACATGTACTATTAAAATTGTTGTTGGGACTACCAAACCTTAGCAAAAGACCATTTTGCCCTTCTGAGATTTTGCTACAACCCCAATCCTTTCTCTCACTTCTCTAACACTTATCATTTCCTCTTTCATGACACTCCAACCCTTCCCATTCCCAATTCATATTCTCTCTCATTGGGCCAATCTGAGACAAAAAGTAAGTTTATAAAAAAAATGTATCCAACCAAATAACGATTTTGTTGTATATTTGACACAGAAAGTTGTAATTCCATTTTTTATTTATTTTCGAAACCCATAACAAAATGATTCCTTTATTATTTGGACTTCAACCAACAATGAAATCATGATTATATTATTATTTGATTTTGATACTCACAAAGTATAACACCTTTTTTTTATGCTTGTTGCTATAGGTACCTCATCAGTGATAAAAAGAGAAAAATGGCATGAGGATGTGTGGGAAATACTATTTGTTACAAAGATAAAAGACAATTATTGATCCACTCCAACATAGTTAATGGTTCCCAATTCCCTCATATTATTATCATAGTAAGAACCAGGGGGAAATAGCTAGAAAAATGGCAATTCAATGTTGTAGTGATATTGCAATATTAATGAGCATGCACAAAGATAATATGACAGGAAATGTTGAGAATAAATGTGTATGTCTAAGATCCAATATATCATGTTATTAATTTTAGTAAAAAATTATTCTTTATTTTATTATCATATTTATTATTTTATTAAATTGTTAATTTCACAAGTTATTGATTAAAATCAGAGACTTCTTATCATGACTTTTGATGAAATCCCTTGGCAATAAGGCGAGCTTAGTATGTTCAACCTTCCCATCTACTCTAATACTTTTCTTGTAAACCCATTTACAACTAATTGGTTTTATATCCTTTGAAGCTTCAACTAAATGTCTGTACTTTGTTGATCTTCATTTTTTATTCCATAGCTTCTTGTCAATTCTTACAATCCAAGCTTCACATAGCATTTTCATAGCTTATTGGATCATCATCGCCATGATAAATCTCATTTGATGTGTCATCTAGGATCATCAAGTTTAATCTATCAGGTGCACGGTGCCCTCGAGTAGATATTCTAGACGGCTCATGCAGTGAATTCATAGGTTGCTGAATTGGCTCTAAGATTGGTTCATTAATCTGGTATTGAACTATAGAAGGATCTTGAACCACAATTATTGGAGGTTATGACCTTTGTGGCAACTTTAGATATAAGAGGCTTTTTTTACCAAAAGGGTGTATTTTGATTTATTTATTACCATTTTGAAGTAGATTTCAAATAAATTATCAAAAGAGGATAAGTCATAATAGGTGTTATGATTTCTGATTTAGAATTCGTAATTCCTGTTATAACTTACATTTTATTTATTTTTTTAATTGAAATCGTAAAAAATTATAGACTTTAGTGTAATTTTTTTTAAAATTTATGACTTTAAAGTCATAACGAATTTTTTTTTTAATAAAGTCATAGTATTTTTTATGACTTCAGTTAAGTTTATATTATTACATTTATGACTTCAGAGTTGTAAATTGAAGTCATAAATTCTGTTATAACTTACATTTTATTTATTTTTTTAACTGAAATCGTAAAAAATTATAGACTTTAGTGTAATTTTTTTTTTTAATTTATGACTTTAAAGTCGTAACAAAATTTTTTTTTAATAAAGTCATAATATTTTTTATAACTTCAGTTAAGTTTATATTATTACATTTATAACTTCAAAGTTGTAAATTGAAGTCATAAATAATATTACAATTTCTAAATTTAAGTTTTTTTACATATTACTTGTAAGTCATAATTTATTTATTTTTGAAAATATTTTTAAAAAAATTGTAAATATTTTTTAATTTAATTAGTTAATAAATATTTTTTTTATAATTTATTTAATAGTTTCTATAAATTTTTTATATATTTTTATTTAATATTTTTTATATAGTTTTGTTTAATATTTTATTAATTTTTATTATATTATTTTATTTAATATATTTTGTATGCTTCGAACTCGAAGTTGAGCCATGTGCTTCAACTTTCATGTGAATAAACTAATAATACTGAATAAATTAATGACACATGTACCAATCAAACTAAATAAATTAATAGAACATGTGCCAATTTTGTAAACTTTTATAATGAAAATTAAAAAAATGCACACGTTATTACAAATACAAAATAAGAGAATGCAGAACTTATAATGAAAAATACTTAAGTTAATATTAATAATAAAATATTAAAATATTTTTATTTTGATTAAGTCTTTTAAAATAAAAATATTAACATTAATAAAAAATTATTAAAAGTATATTAAATAAAATAATATAATAAAAATTAAATATAACAGAAACTAATAAAATATTAAATAAAACAATATTAAAAATATATAAAATATTAAATAAAAATAAATAAAAAATTTATACAAAATATTAAATAAAATTTTAAAAAATATTTATTAAATAATTAAATAAAAAATTATTTACAATTTTTTAAAAAAATATTTTAAAAAAAAACTTTAAAATAAAAAACTTACGACTTCCTTAGAAGTCCGTAAGTTAAAATAAATAACAGTATGACTTAGAAGTCTATGTAAAGAAAATTAAATTTAGAAATAGTAAATATAATGATATAAATTTCACTAAAAGCGTACAAAATACGACTTTAATAAAAAAAATATTTTGTTACGATTTTATAAAGTGATGGTTTTTCAAAAAAATTACATTAAAGTTTATAATCTTTTATGATTTTAGTTTAAAAAAATAAAAAAATAAAAAAAGTAATAAGTATTATAATTTATTCCTTTTGATAGGATATTTGGAATCTACTCATAATAAATAAATAAAAATACATCCTTATTGGAAAAAAAGCCGATACAACATCACAAGAGGTTCTCGGTGGCTCCTCAACCACTGCCTGAGCATCAGATGATAAACATTGATCATTTGCCTTTAGGCACTGCCCATCTTCCTCCATCGTTGCCATCATTTCTCCATTTTCAGACTTCAATGGAACTTGGGGTATGTTGAAGGTGACTGATGACTGTGATTCAGATTTCTCAACTTTATCATGAGAAACACTCGTGCATTGACAAACTTCATTGAGAATGCTTTCTTTGTCATTCTCTATCTTCTACACTTTTTTTCAGCTGAAGAAAGAATTAAAATTCCACTCTTCTGACAACTAACAGGATCATCAACGTTTTCATGACAAAATGCCATTTTTTTCGGATCCCAAGTCTCCTGGGGAGTTCCCTATGATTTGGCTTGCCTCTGCCTTGGCACAAGCAGTCAATCTCCTCTTTTTTATGGGAAAAACGACATGATTGGAATGAGCTGATCTTGTTCTCCGACTAAATTGATGTTTTATGGTCTTCTTTAGTTGATTATCATTAGACACGGAGGTCTTCTGATTCTCCACGCTTTCTACCATTTTCTTTGCATTATTTTGATTATCAATATTACTAATATTCCTTTTGTCATATATCAACATATTAGTGTCCATCACACTTGCGTGAATCATCAGAAGAGCTACCCTTACTTTCTCTTAAAAGACCAGTCATCTTAGATGCATTTTCCACTTCAACTAGCAGATAGTTCAGTTCTCTCGCCATCAACAATTTTCCTTCACAAAGCATGCTGGTATCAGTCAACTTTTGATCAATGTTTTCAAGCATATCCTTAATATGTTTGGTCCCTTTATGTGTACCAGCAACATTTACCTAAACTTTACCCACTGAATTAACAGGTACAGGTTTAAATTCTCTTAAATCATATGACTTCCCTCCATGCACCAAACTGGTATCGATAACCGTGAATTCTATATGATATGTATTGTAAGTTGAAGAACAAGGCTTGAGGTATGTTTGAGGATGATAATCAAATTGATCATCCTTATTTAAGCCTAGCACATAATAAAGGTTCATCCACACTTGTAGATTGCTTGAAGTTCATAGATCATTTGATCGTTGTATTTGACTCATTCTCACATCATAAGGCTTAAAGAAGTTGTGGATTGTGAACCCTCAAGTCTAATTCAACGAGATTTTAGATTCTTTTCATACGTAAGGCACCATTAACACCACCCAGTCGTTGCATGTGAGGGACAGCATACACACCATCCTTGAAAAAAGTGAAAACGGTTGGAAGATGCACTGGTAAAATATTCATGATAATTTTTTGAGTTTGTAACAAACTTTAAGACTTTCCAAGAAACGTACATATAATTAAACTCTTAAATAAAAAATATATATAACGTACAAACTTTTATAAGTAAGAAAATAATTTTCTAGACACAAAGTTATTTGTTAAAAGTTTATGTTATATAATTTAGTTTGTCAATTTTACATTTAATTTGTCTATTCATTCATTCATAAAAAAACTGTGTTTTCACTTTAAAATTGAAGATTAAATTTATTGTAAATTTGATAGAACTTAATTTGTCATGAAGTTAGTTAATTGATTTAGAAAAGAAATTAATTAAAAATAATAATTCATCATTAAAGTTGAGAAACTTAATGTTCAATTTTGTTAATTTTATAATGAACTTAATCTCTTTATTCAACTCGGTCAATTCTACATCTGTAATGACAAATTTGTTATAATGTAATTGATACATTTGAAAAATTTACGTGGTTACGATATTGATAAATGCTTATATTATATACTTTTTTTAACTCTAGAATAACAATTGTCAATTACTTTTCCGTTGCTGAGAATTAAATAAAAATAAATTATTTTTACTACAATAATATTAATGCACTCCGTCATCTATATTTTAAATTAAATGTAAAAATATGTACAATCTAAATATAATATAAAATAACATTATATATATATATATATATATATAATCATATTTTGTAATCAATTACAGAGTTAATTAAAATAATCAGTTTTTATTTGGAGTCATAAAAATCACTATAAATTTTGGTGAATAATATAGACTTTAAATATAATATAAAAATATTGTGTATAAAATACCAAATGGTATTGATTAAATCAATTTATGTTATATTATTTTAAACAAATCTTGTGTGCAGAATGTATATCCAAGAATATTGTCATTTATTTTTATTGAATATTCTTAAACAAAAAATAAATTATTATTTTATAAATTAATTAATTGATATTTTGATTAATTAATATAAATAAATAATAAATAATATATAATCAATTTGAATGAATCAAAATAAATGTCTAGATTTTATATTTCCACATGTGATTTTATTAGTTGTACAATGTATTCTCATAAAAATAGATAAACTTTAATAATAATTCTATTGCTAAATTTCTTTCCCACCGCAATAAAGAGTCAAAGACAAAGATTATACATGTCAAAGGAAAAGATGAGTTGATTATATGAGATGTATTGAGTCTTATGCTTGATTACATTACTTGATGCGAGAGTTGACAACCAACTTGATTTAGCAGATGATTTTGTTACTTACAAAGAAATAATATATTTACATTATGGTATATGAATGAGTTTTACATGATAAGCTTTACAGCAAATGATAGAATGTCTATAGTTTTATCATTTGACAATTTATTGTTATTATATGTCTTATCCATTATATATCTAGACTTTTTTTCCCATCTTTTTCAACTGTAAATTTTTACATAATTCATAAATTTTATTTAATACCTTGCATAGTTGCATTGCATTTTGCAAATACAATTTAACAGCCTTGGTTCATAAGTATTGACACAAAAAAGGCTTATAAAAATACCTTGTATTGCATGTTGCCAGGGCTTATAAAAAATATATATCAATTAATATTTCAAATAATTTTACATGTCACTGTGAAAATCAGACTTATCATGTCTCTCGTTGATGCTTTTACTTAATAGAAGATATTAAGACTATTAACAGAAGAATAATATATGAATAAAAAAATGCTAAAAAATTTGTTTAGGGAGTAGGGACTAAAAGTGCATTTTGCAAGAAGTTTAAAGATCGAGAACATAATTAACCCATTAAATTATTATCAATAAAATAACCTTAAATTTAAAATACAAACATAGGTACATATAATTTATATTATTAATTATTGATAAAAATATGATAATGTTTACGTGAACAAAATATTTTTTTGACCAAAAAATAAACGCATGTTTTTATATTCAAAATCATTTTACAGTTAAATATTTAATGTTTATAAAAAAATTATAATTGTAGCAAGCTGAAAATAATTTATGAATATATTATAAGTTGCTATCATTAGTTCTCGCAAACATGTATGCAAGTGTTTACGTTATAAGTAATTATCATTAGTTTTGTAAAATAAAATATGTAATATAATCAAAATTTTGAAATGAATCAAGCTAACGACCAAATTATTTGTGAGTTTGAATTAAGTTAAATTTAAATTAAATAAGAAGATTTATATCAAACTCGAGTCAACTTATGAATTCAATTTACACAACTTAACTAATTTCTAGCTCTATTCCTAAAATTGTCATTACTCATCCGTTATGACTTATGAGCCAACGAACAATAAATTGCAGTGGTGGAAGCTATCCGAGAATCACGTTTAGTTGTAGGCCATTGCCGAAGCTCGTCAATGGGCCTTGATCCCATAGTTCCACTCAACCAGGACTTTATCACCGTCAATTTCAATTCAATACATCAAATTCAAATCACATCACCGTGGAGATCCATTCTCACTTACCACTCAAGAAAGAAAAAAAAAATTAAAGTCCTTAATTAAGCTACTCATGTTTGAGGCCCCACGATAAGATCCCATTATGTCATTTAGTTTGTATCTCCTTTTCGTTGGCAACAACGGAAAAACAAAAAACAACGGATTCTTTTGGTCCGTTTTGTTTGCAGTAAAATCAATGCCCCCTAGCTATGATGGGATATATGGCTTGCTTTGTGAACCAACCTCATAACCTAGATTCCATGGAAACTCATTCCACCAGCACCCACATCGTTTCTTGACGTGGACAAATGTTTTGGATTGTGAGGTTTACAAATAGTTGCAAAACAATTGGAAACCCCGGGTAAGAACACAGTAGGAGGATTTCTCATGAAAAATGCAAATAAGGAAATGATCATGAGTGTGTTAGTTTCACTCAAACTTTCTTTAAAGGTTTAAACTAGTTTTTGATACGTGCTATATATTCATGGTAGTTTTTTTTGTAAAATTATAAATTTGTGATGGTAATAAGCTAATATTAACATGTTCAATTCCAAAATTTATCTTAATTAAGCATGTATTGAGTGAGAAGCAATAAAAAATATCAATAACGAGGTGAATCTAAATGCGAACTACCTATTTTATTTCGTTTCTCAGCTTAAACTACACGGACAATCCAATACATATTAGATTATATAAGGTGTGAAATAACATGAAAGTGATGTTAATTTACAAACATATTAGACGGTGAATTAGTCGTGTTCATTAATACTATCAAGTTTAACTACCTTTATCAATTAAATCATATGAGCCATGATCCGTGAATTTTACAAGTTTGGGTTTTTAAATTATTGTCTTCAAGCTGATATAACAACTTAAATATAACTAAAATTTTAATAAAAATATGTTGATAGTGTAAAGCTGTATTTTTTAAAATTGTTCTAAAAGTTACATATATTTAGAATAATTTTTAATTAGTTGATAAAAATATTTATATTAACAATACGTGAAAATTAAGTTCTATCACTAAACCTTGTAAATCAAGCATATACAATTATTAGAGTGTCCATCATTTAGTGTAAAATTTTATTAAAAAATAATCTGTAAATTAAACTTCACCAAGCCCAGCTTTGTTGAATTGTTGTTAGGACAATCTTCTTCGAGGCCTATATTTTATACTCTTTGATGATGCAAACTATTGCTCTATTTCTAATTTTCATTTTTATAAGCAAAAATAAAATAATTAAAGTATTAGGAATATCTTAACTCCTAGAACAAATAAAAATAACGCTATGAAGTTATTTCTAATTACACATAATATCTCTCAGCGTTAATTCTTACAACAACTTCTCTTATAATTTTTTGCGCCATCAACCAATTAATTAAATGATAGCATGATTTTTTTACCACCATAAATGGTTTCTAATTAAAAATTATTTTATATAATAAATAATTTAAAAATCAAATTTAGGATATTTTTAATTAGTTAATACTATAAAAATATTTATATTAACATTTTATCAAGATTAGAAGAAAACTTTAAGTACATAATCTTTATTTTTCAATTGAAATAGTATTATTAAAAAATAAAACATATTTATTTATCAATTTAGTTTTGGTATATTGTCAATGTACACATATTTATGTTAACGACTAATTAAAATTCTATAAATATATTTTTAAAATAATTATTAAAAAACTAATGATCTAATCATATATAACAATTCATTATTAAGTAATAATGTATTTTTCTTCTATTTTTCATATACTCTAATTAAATTCTTTATTTATTTTCATATACTAAAACCACTTAGATTCCTTGGTCTAAAACTATATTATCTTTTTTGTAAGTAAACAAAATATTATTACATATACTTGAAAATAAATTATCATAGTCAGTTAATTCAAGCGATAAAACAATTTTTTTTTAGAAAAGTGAGGAATTAGAGTCGGCTCAAATAAATAAATATATTTTTATAAAATTTTACAGTTGCACTCATTAATTTTTGTCATATTGCATATAGCTTTTATTAGATGTGTTCTCATTTCTCACTCACATAATTATTACTGCACACTGTATTTTTTGCCCTTTGTTTCCATCTATTTCTCTTTTTCCTTTATTCTCTGCCTGCCATTTTTATTTTTTAATCATTTATTTATTTAATCAGTGCTTCCCCTTCCTCTCCTTCATCCTCATTCTCTTTCGCTCCCTCTCTGCATCACATCACATACATCATCATCTCTCTCTCTCTCCTTTTGACCTAAATCACCTTCTGCTGATTCCGCGCATTTTCTGTGACGAATTACACCCCAATTGTACTCACCTTTCGAGACTCAATGGTGCTTTGAATTACTTTTTTATATTAATATTGACGTCACTGTAATTCGTTGATTTTCAGGCGGTGAATGGTCGATCAAGAGGTTTCGATTGACATTGCTCGTGATTTTGAATTTGCAATTAGGAGTGCGGTGTTGGTTGCGAAGGTGCACTGCATGTTCGATTGTTGAGGAGAGGGGGTCCTCTGTTCCGAGGATTCCCGTCGTTGGTTGTTCAGATTCGTGGCTCTGTTGTTCGAAGTTTAAGAGTTGCTCTGAATTTTAGGTGTTGAATTTTGTTGGGGAAATGTTTGCTTCGGTTGTGGATGGGGCATGTGAGGGGAGTGGAGTTTCAGGACCCATTTTGATTCCACAGCGCTTTGTTTGGCCTTATGGGGGAATAACGGTGTTTCTGACTGGTTCTTTCACGAGGTATCTATCTTATTACCTATTATTACAACACTAGTTTCTGATATGATTGTTTTCTGTGGTTTCTCATTTTTTTTTGTGATGTTAGGAATGGGAATTAATTTACTAATGTTAACTTGTATTATGTACACAGATGGTCGAACCATATAGCTATGTCTCCGATGGAAGGATGCCCTGCTGTGTTTCAAGTTGTTTGCAACTTAATGCCGGGGTTTCATCAGGTTGTTTGGCCTCTCTGAATTGGTTGGCAAACATGAGGATATTATCCTGTTTATAATTGACACTTTTACATTGTTTACTTGTATGTATGTGCCGGATGGTTATTAGGTTCGAGAGCATGTGCTTCTCATTGAAAGATCAGTGTAAGGGGATGAGCTTGTCATATTGTGTTTGCCAGTGTTGCCAGAAAAAATAAAACCAAAAAAGAGGAGTGAGCTCGTAAATTAATTATGAATTAATTACTTTAAACATCAACTTGTGTGGTTGTGATTTTTAATTTAGATTTTGCGTAAAAGGATAGGAACTTCATGATGATTTTCAACTTTCATTAGGAGTTGGTATCAGTAATTGATGGGTAAAAGTTGGCATGGCCCCTGGGAGTTGTTGGAAAGAGTGGACAAGTAAACATTGATGGTTGGATTTGAAGTGACAAAACAGTTGGGTAATTTCCATCATTTTGACTATGGAGGAAGTCATGCGAGCTTGCTTTCTCAGAAGCAGGATTGTCAACTAGGTGGTAGATTAGACTAATGATCTATTTGAGCGTACCATGTAATGCTTTAAGCTTATTATAACCTAGATTGCCAATCAGACTATCCTCTATCAAGAACTTTAACACATGAATTTGAAGCATGTCATATTGCAGGAGCTGCCACCCTATCAATTTTAGAATATCTCATTTTGACTTGCAGCTTTTTCCTATTTGTAGAATTGAAATCCTGTATGATTTTTCTTCCTGTTTAATTTATACATCAGAACAACTGACTACATATATAATCTAACCTTGTATATTTTGAAGGAGCAATTTCTGTCATATTGATTTTTCTGAAACTCTGTTTCTCCTCTAATTTATGTAATGACATGAGAAAAAAGATTATTAAAGGGCTGTTTGGTTTGAGAAAACATTTTTTGTTTTCACTTTTAATTACAAAAATGTCACATTGTTTTCACTTTTTTTTCCTGTTTTCAAAAATTTATATAGGAAACAGGGAAAACAGAAAACAATAAAAAGTTTTTATTGTTTCTTGTACAAGATTTTGAAAATAGGAAATAAAGTGAAAACAAGGTGGCATTGTTGTAAATAAAATTAAAAAACAGACAATGTTTTCTCAAACCAAATGGTCCCTAATTTTCATGTATTAGTTACCACTTGAATGGAGGTGGGGTGGGATTTGGGTACAGGTATAGAACATTCCTTATATATAAAAAGAATGGAAAAAAGAGGGGGAGTGTTTTTTTTAATTTTTAGCATGATTCAAACTCTGGAATAAACATGCAATGTGATACTTTTAGTGTTATAGAAATTATTTTAGTGTTGCAGAAATTATTTGTCATCTGTCTGGTTGTTTTCCATCTTTTCTTAGGAATTAATTTTCTTGTTGTGGGAGATCTAAAAATTTTGATAACTAGATTGAAGAAATTTGGTTGGTAGGTCTGTAGGTCAGGTTCATATTTTGTTTTTTGATGGAACAAATATTTTTAAATGTTCCATTATGACATATTTTAATATGCAGATATTAATTTAATATTCCATTTATTTATGTAGTATTTTACTTTCTTTCCTTTCTCATGCACTTATAGTGCTAGTATGTTTAATATAATCCACCTTGTTGATGTAATATCTGATCTGATTTAGGAAATATTAAAATACTGCTAAACACAATATGGCGAAGGTAACTGATTCATACTGACAGGGATAATATTGTTTCCAATCATGTGCAGTACAAATTTAATGTAGATGGTGAGTGGCGGCACGATGAGCAGCAGCCATTTGTAAATGGGAGCTATGGAGTAGTGAATACTATTTATATAGTGAGAGAGCCAGATATCTTACCTTCCATCTTAAATACTGAAACACCTGGTCGATCACACATGGAGGTTGACAATATGGTAAGTTTCTTTTCCCTTCTCACTTATTTCCCCCTTGGCTGTTGCGTCTTAGTGTTAGGATAGTATTCTAATGACACAGGAGCTTGACTCCTCCTGTGTGGATGGACTGCTCTTTCCAATACAACAGGAACGGCAGAGTTTACTGTAATGGATGGACAGCCATTATTGTTATCTTCAATGTGGGATTCATTTCATGCAAAAAAGCATGCATGCATTTGTAGTCCTATACATGTGACTGTAAAATCCCAGTTTAATAAATTACTGAAGTCAGAGTTTACTGTAAGGTGAACTTTATCAGCTATTTAGAAGAAATAATGATGGTCTGTTTATTTTAAAGTGACTTCATTGCCTTGTTTGTCATACAGTAGTTAGCAAAATAAAATCACCAGAAGAGGCAAATGTGATTCTTGCTGGATTATTTGACCTGCTTGCAAGACCATGTTTGCCTATTTCCCTGAAGGATTTGATCATATTGGATTTGAATCTTCTAGTCTTCTTTTTGCTTTGAAAAATTAGATATATTAGTTTTTCTTGTATATAATCTCATTTCAAATGGTGTCAGATTGCATGCTATAATCCTTGATTCCCTGTAGTCTTAGACTATATGCAACACAAAAAAGCTACTTGACATGACCTGGAAATTTTACCAGGAAGCTAATCCCAGGATGCCTGTGTCTGATCTTGAGGTCTCTCGCCACCGTATATCTGTATTCCTGTCCACGCATACTGCATATGATTTGCTTCCCGAGTCAGGAAAGGTTTGAATATTTGTACCTTCTCAATTTCCACCCTCATTCAATAAGAATTTGAAAGTTGAAACTTATTTTGCTTTAGCTCATTTTTCTTGATTGGTTTATTATAATTGCAGGTCATTGCCTTGGATATAAATTTACCAGTTAAGCAAGCATTCCATGTTCTTTATGAACAGGTTTTCCCTGCCTCTTTACTCCATTTTTATTATGCCTCACCCCCCCCCCCCCCCCCCCCCCCTTTTAATTTACATGAGGGCACACACACCCATGTCCATGGAAGGTATGTCCATCTGCACCTTAGAGTTTTACCTTGTATATGAATTGTAATGCAAGCTGCTTTCAGGGTGTATCTATGGCTCCTCTATGGGATTTTTTCAGGAGCCAGTTCGTTGGCGTTCTTAGTGCAATGGACTTCATTCTAATATTGAAAGAGGTTTGTGGCAAATAAACACTTGTGCAATTCTTACAATAAATCATTTTAACTGTTACAAGATAATTTGAGCTTATAAAAAAAATTTAAACAGACATTTTTTAGCATTGAAAGTATTTACATTCTAGAATCTCTTTGATACCTTTGTTTTTAGGCAATTATCTTCTAGTCCTTCCAATGTTAGATATGTATGGTTTAAGAGCCTTCATGTTGTCATCATGATTGTTCATTGTTACTTCTTCAGTATCTAATATATGATTCATAGCCTACGCTTATAGTGGAATGCATGGTGAATTGGTGCATATTTCTGTGAATTCAATAATGATGTAACTAGCACAATTTCAGCTGGGGAATCATGGTTCAAATTTGACTCAAGAACAACTCGAGACTCATACTATAGCCGCCTGGAAAGAGGGTAAATTGCAACAATTCAGAACACTTGATAGTAATGGGGGATCATATCCTTGGCGATTTGTTCATGTAAGTGCTCATGAGCTGTTGTGATAAAAAAAATTTATGTTTTCTACGTTATTCTTTCATATCGTGTAAGATTGTCAACATTTTATATGTTCAGGGTTGTAAGCTGTGACATATTCAGGAATGCATTTGCAACATAATTGATGAGTATTAAGTCCTAAACAATATGAATATCTTGTAAGACATTTAGATATAGGTATATACCACTGGTTCAATTTTCATTTTTTTTAATGTATGAGTTTCATTTGGTTTGATTTTGAGAAAAATTGTACAATTTAGTTCTTGTTGTGGGCTTCTGAGCCAAACAATGTTTACTGAACCAAAAGTATAGAGTATATAAATGCATACATGATATGTAAACCAAAAGCAGCCAGACATTATCTTATTTTAGAAATCATACTAGAGTTTGGATCTGAAAGTTTGTTTTTGTCACGTGTCTGAATTGTATGTATTAGACATATATAGAGGGAGTAGGATAAGGCTTCAGTTGTTGTATTCCCCAAAAAAGGAACACCTTTTTTTAGTGAACTGGTCAGCTACCATACTATCATCCTTTCCTTGTCATTTTCTCTTTACCAATTAGGTCACGCTTCTGCTCCATTAGTTGATTTGCTCCTCCCAATTATCTGTTATTCCTTTTGCTCTATACTCTTAATCATTTTGTTTAATGTAAATCTTTATGTATTCTTTTGCATTTATTAGAGTATAATATGATAAATGTTAGCAGTTAGTCAATTAGAGCTGTTAGCAGTTAGTTTGTTACAGCTGTTAACAGTTAGTTAGTTAGAGCTGTTAGCTTCTGTTAACCACTTTTGTACAGCTGTACCAATAAAGTCAGCCTCTATATATTCTCCCATTGTAATCTGTTTTCAGTTGAGTTAAGAAATACAAAGCTCCTTTTTCTCTCTGATATTCTTTCTCTCTGTTTGTCTAAGAGCATTCAGATGCTTGATGATGATTTAACATTGTATGTTGAAGAAAATGCATTTTTTACTCCCAACACTTCATTCTGATTATGTTTATGATTGGACTTTTTGCTCCCCCTTCATCTTCAGGCCGGACCCCATGAATGTCTAAAAGATGTGGCTTTGAAGGTTTTGCAAAACAAGGTGTCAACTGTCCCTATCATCCATTCTTCTTCAGAGGATGGTTCATATCCTCAACTGCTACATCTTGCTTCCCTATCCGGAATACTTAAAGGTAAGCTACTGAATCAATTGGCTATAGATAAATGGGTTCGGAATTTGGAACTGATGTATAGATTTAATTTTCAGGTATATGCAGGCATTTTAAGCATTCCTTGAGTTCTTTGCCCATTCTTCAACTTCCAGTGGCTTCAATACCTTTGGGTACTTGGATGCCTAGAGTTGGGGAACCAAATGGACGGCCACTAGCAATGTTGATGCCAAGTGCTTCTCTCGGTGCTGCGTTGTCAATGTTTGTTCAAGGTGATCATTCTTTTGTATGAACTTAACAAGGTGTTTGTTCTGTTTAGTTGCTGAGTTATGGTTTCTCCCCCTATTATTTTTTCATGAAGGGTTCCAACTTCAAATTCACTCCAAGGCTATTCTTTCAACGACCTTCTTTAATTAAAAAATTATTATCAATTAAGAAAAGGAACACAAAATTGAAGGGGTGGTTCGTCCACACATGGTGCAACCTTTCATTTGTGCACTAACCAATAGGAACACTCAATTTGTTTGACAAATATTAAATGTTGACACTCCAATCTGAAAATGTCAAAAAACTTAGTTTCAACAGTCCCGTGTATGGAGTGGTACACCATGTTGCACTGAGAATACATTTATGATTGTTTTTGTTTTTTGTTTTTGGCAAGAGGGTAATATTTGGTGACTAGCTTTCACCGCTCCGATGGGAGTTGAATTAATTAAAGTGCATTTCATGAATACATTTACGATATTTTTGGCAAGAGGGTAATATTTGGTGAATAGCTTTCACCGCTTTCATGGGAACTGAATTTTCTTTTCATAGTGTTGCAAAAGTTAGAATACTTGCAAGAGAGATGTGTACTGCAATCTGTGTCAACCATACAGAAAATATTTATACTGAAAGCAATGAATACAAAGGGTTTATTGTTACACAGTATACTGCATAATTACCCTATTTCCATTCTTTTTAGCAAATATGCTTTCTCTTTGCAGCCGAAGTTAGCTCAATACCGATTGTGGATGCTAATGATTCGTTGCTTGACATTTATTCAAGAAGGTAGTATTTCTTTTCTTCCCATTTTGTCCCATGGGTATGATGATTTTACTATGTTTGAAAGGTTTCCTCAAGCATATATGAAACATGCCTATTATTTTCTTTTCAGCGATATTACTGCATTGGCTAAAGATAAAGCTTATGCTAGGATATCTCTCGATGAAATTAGTATTCACCAGGTGATTACTATGTGATGAATAGTACATTGGTTTTGTTTGTTAGCAGAAACTGGATCTAAATATTTGCACTTGTGATTGTAGGCATTGCTTTTGGGACAAGATGTAACTTCTCCTTATGGGATTTACAATGGTCAGAGATGTCACATGTGTTTGAGATCTGAATCATTGTACAAAGTGATGGAGCGGTTGGCTAATCCTGGTATTGAATTCTTTACTAAAACGCTCATTCTACTTTCTTGGAAGAAAAGGAAAGGGTAAAAAATGACATTAGTTTTTTGTTTGCCGATTTCCTCCTTCACTATACAGGGGTTAGGAGACTTGTGGTTGTGGAGGCTGGCAGCAAGCGTGTGGAAGGGATTATTTCTTTAAGCGATGTGTTCAGATTCTTGTTAGGCTAGTGGGGATATATTGGCCGGCTTATATGAAGGAAATAGCTGTGGTTGTAGCATTGGAAGGGACTTGTTTGTTCTATTTGCACTGCTTTTCTGAGCATATCCCCAGCCTTCCTTGGTGCTGTTGCCATCGTATACTGTTTTAGGATAGAAATTGGAGAGAAAATTCTGTAAATTGAGGATCGTTTTTCTCCGTTAAACATCTTAACGAAATCGTTTTCTCCTTGTGTGCCGGCACATCTGCAATATGTGTGTCCAGTGCTAATAGAAATCAAGGAGAAGCTGTGGTAAGAAAAAAAATAAAGACTAGGAAAAGATGAAATATATAGCCGTATGCAGCACCATGCTGTTGGTTGTATCGTTGTATTTTAAGGGTCTTCTATTTTCGGATCATTATGACTTAAGATTTTTCAGTGTTTCCAATTGAGAAGAGTTCTTAACTTTCTTTTAGTGGGTTTTATGGTTACATAGAATTTTAAAACTTAAAGCATATGTTCCAATGGTGTAATTCTTAAGAGGTTAAAAAGTATTTCATAGACCTTACATTTATATTTATATATTTTAATTTTGAAATAATAAATACAAAGAAAAAAAATATTAAAAGTATATATATCTGGAAGTTTGTTAATTGCAAAAGCTATCTTAAAAAGGTAAAGAGAAATAAGTTCTCTTAAGATTTAAAAGCGTACGTGATAATGATTATTGTATTTCAGTTTTTTTTTTTGCAAAAATATTCTGCAGCGACAGGCGAATAAATGTATTATTCTCAATTTCTAGCAAAATTCCAATTTAACCCGGATAATGAGTGCCCGGCTAATAGAATATCCGTATTCCGAAGCTATTTTACGGATACAAGGAAATATTACAAGACTGGATTGGCCAACTATATTATTACTAATTCCAACGCTTAACCCTGTTGACCATGATACAGGGGATATATTTCATATACCTGTTGAAATTCTAATACGCATGAATAGTACATTTCTAAAAATATCATTTGTGTTATTACGAATTTCAAATTTAAAATATTGGTGAGATCTTGAACATGTGACATTCACATCAATTGAGTTAATAGATCAATTATATTAAAAAATAATTCATATTACTATATATAATACTAAATTTTTTAATATATATTTAATATACATATAAATTTACATAATAAATTTTTTAACAATTAATTTTGATATAATAATTAAATTATTTTTAATATAAATTCATAGATTTAATAAAAATTTATATCTGTATTTAAGTGTTTGATAAAAATTTATATATGTATTTACAGGTTTAATAAAAAATTATATTTTTATTTACAAGTCTAATATTTTTTAGTAAATTCATAAATTTTTATTTAAAACTATGATTTTTATATGTAAAAAAATACTTTAATTATCATGTAAACTTATATGTTTATTAAAATATATATTAAAAAATTTAGTGTTATATGTTGTAACATTAATTATTTTTTAACATAATTGATTTATTAGTTCAATTGATTGAAGAGTCACATTAATAACGCAAAATTCACATGTTAAAGAAACACATAAGGATATTTTTGGAATTTTAAAAAATGGAATGGTGTATTAGAACTTTTACCCGTGTATTAAGCATATCCCATGATATAGATGGCATAAAATTACAAGGTTGCCCAGAAACTTCTATTTCAGCATCCTATATGCAACAAGAAGTCCAGAAACTTCTAAAATCTGGGTCTTAATTCTTTGCATGCACCTGAAGGTTTCGTAGACTGCGTGGACGCAGGCTTGTCACAGCAGAATCAAATATCGGAGTCACATCAGCTGGAGGACATTGTTGGTCGGCACAAGTCTGCAAGTTGAAGAACATTAATTAAATTGTGGTTATATTATCAAAAACATGGTGTAATAAATGTATCGAAGTTCAAAAGGCTAGATAGTAAAATCCAATAAGCTGTGCACTCAAAACCTCACGGAAGCATTATTGTGGCCAAGTACTAGGCTCTGGCCTTGAGTATGACAAGAAACAAACTTTTGGGCGTTTTCATGTCTCATTTAAATTACCTGTATGACTGTATCATGACCCCTGTGGCGAAACAGGAAGTGATGAGGTGCAGGGGAAATTGAGTATTAATTTTGTCAGAATCATTATGCAGTTTTTTACCAAATGCATTAGAGTAGAGGCTTCCACGGACAAGAAACTGGCCGATTATAGTAATTAAAACTTCTATTCATTTGCTCTTGGGACAGTTGGTTGCCAACTGCTGATTATCCACACAATCCAATGCATGTTTAATCCTAGTCAAAGCATCTTCACCTTCATCGAAGACAATGCCTGAATTATAACATCAAGTAGGAGTTTTTAGAAGCTTACACATTCGAGGCAATACTTAACAATGTTCAAATGCATAGTCGTCTTCCATGGTTCTTCTAGATTATAGAGCTGACTTTATGTCTAGTGGCATATCATATTATGATTGCAGTTTAGTCTACTGGAACAAGAACAGTTAATGATTTGCAAATATATAGAAACACAAGTGTTCCTATATTGCCAAAGCATGGACAGAATAAAATGTGTTAAAAATCATTTCACATATAACTCATGTAGAAATTAAGAGACAAAAGCTTTTCTGAATGTGCTCATGTGAATAAAGACCTAGCTGAATGCTTTAATTTATGTACACAAAGTTTACAAAGATAAAATGTCAACTACTGTTTACAAGAAAGTAATTACTAATTAACCTATCACTATTTCCTAAGATAGATTGAACCTATTCTGCTTGTTATAGTAAAAGAATCTAGACTACTTGGGAAGGGGAAGATTAATGTGATTTTATTTCCAACACTCTCCCTCGAGTTGAAGAACAAATTTTTTCCATTCCCAACTTGCATACAAGTCCTTTATAAACTGGGCTGCACAATCCTTTGATTAAAATATATGCAAGTTGACCTCGTGAAGGTAGTACATATGGGGTACAAATCAAAGCACACAATCAAGCTTCTCCTTGATAAAATGTCTATCCACCTCAATGTGTTTCATTCGATCATGCTAAACAGGATTGTAGCTATGCTGATTGTGATTTAGTATTGCAGTAAAGCTTCATAGGTCCTTCTCTTTTAATCTGCAAGTCTTCTAAAATAATCGACCCAAAGTTGTTCACAAATACCGTGTGTCATAGCTCAAAACTCATTTTCAGCACTAGAATGAGCCACCACATTATGTTTTTTACTCCTTCAAGTTACTCAATTTACTCCAAGTACAATATATCCAGTAGTGTTTTTGAATGTGCTCGAGTGAATAGACACCCAGCCGAGTACTTTGATTTATATACGTGAAGTTTACAAAGATAATAAATGTACAGTATAACTTGCCAGAAAGTAATTAAGCTATCACTATTTCCTAAGATGCATTGAACCTATTCTACTTGTTATACAAAGAACCTAGACTACTTGAGAAGTAGAACATTAATGTGATTCTATTTCCAACAATTCATAAAGATCCCAAAAGGAAAGGCGGCAAGGATCTGTGGGCCGTCCTTACCTGAAATGCAGTATCCACCATAGCATGTGCTCTAAGTTTGGTATCCCTTAATAATTTCAACAGCTGACCCTAAATCTTGCACCAGAGAACCATCCATTGTATTGGGAAGGTTACCATGAATGTCAAAAACTTGCTTTGGGATTCATCTGTGGTGGCAGAGAGTTTCTCATGTGCTCTGTATTATGTTTCCTCGAATGAAACAGAGCACTAGAAACCTGAAAATGAAATAATCAACCGTCAGTTGCTTCAATGTCAGGACAGACTGTTGCAAATGTAACTATATATGTAACTGAAAAACTGAAACTGAATTCATGAATTTACACTTACATCAGAGAGGGCTTAGCTATTTATAGCTGCCCCAGCCCCCAGATTCATGTGATCATAAACTACAAAAACAGAAAGACTTAACCAACTGTTGTTAGTTACAGAAGCTAATTTTTTCCTTTTCTATATGTTACATGTTAGTGACACACTGTACTTTGTAATAACAAAATAATAATCCATGTAAGCCACATGCCTGTCCCCTGGCTTCCTTAAGCTGCATAACATATGGCGTAATGCTTCTTGAAAGCCTCCAATCATTAAAGCAGTCTGCATCATTTTGGTTTCCCACTATCTCACTATCTGCATTATTAAGTTCCAATTACAATTTCACCTGTGACAGAGCCTGGAGAAAAAAAAAAGTCATGAATATCACCAATAAGTCAATAACCAAGCTACTTTTGAATGTATAGGTAGATGAATCCAACTAGCCACTAACAAAGCACCTAAATAAACAATGCGAATGAGAGGGTACAATAGTGTCCATAATAACGGCACAATATCAACTAATAATTTGTGCTTTTTATCTAAAGCATGCTAGCATGGAAAGGGCATGCATGCCTGCTTCCTTCGTTTGATCATTTATCACCGTACATGATTGAGCACACACTGCTTGTTGTGCACAGAGTTGATCAATAATAGCAGACTTATGAAAGAAAAAAAAGAGAGGGAGACCAAGGACATTGGAGGAAATTGCTATGAAGGATCTCATAGTAAATAATATCCCTGTCGATTTACTCTTTAATTGAGTTTAATGTTGCGCGATTCATGTAACTGATCTCATCACACATTCACAGCTAGTGGGATAAGGCTTTTGTTGCTTATTATAGCAGTTGAAACAATTGGATTATGTGGAGGTTTGTCCATTTATCAATCATTCTAAGTAAAGAATAACAATTGGTTTGCCATGACAATAATAATCTATTGTAATCCTATCCTGCCAAGCTAGGTGAGAGAAAATAACAGGAGATTAGGTAAAAATGGAACATAAAAAACCAAAGTATAAGCACCAAATACTAATATTTATATGGGGGGAAGGGTGATAGATAGAGGAGCAAAAAGGAATAGTCATTACATCATGGACACGGTATTCAGAGACTAAATAATTGCACATCGATAGTTGTTGATAAGCAAACCAACCGTTTTGTGCTTAGCTAAAGCTAAAGTACTTGAAGAGGTGGGTTAGATATTTCAATTTTGGTTCTTATATTTGTTTTATTAGTTTTAAGTCCTTATAAATTAAATTTGTGTTTTTTTACTTTTAGTCCCTTTTAAATTTTTATTTTAATCCTTATAAATTCGCACGGATCAAGATTGAAAAAACAAACTTAAATGATTAAAAATATATAAAAAAAAAAAAACCCATCTCCATCCACTCTAGATTCTTAGGCGTAAAAGATAACCTACTTTGATAAATATATTTTTTTCTACATTATTTTGGCAATTATTTTTTTATTATATTGGTAAAAAAAAGCCTATATTTTGCATCATAGTTCAATTTTCTTTATTAATTGCGGAAGGTCCATTTGTAATAAACATGCAGGAGTAGGTATATATCTTTCTCTTATGGTTAGGAACAGTTTGAGGTGTGTATCGAAGGGAGGCCGAATTCAGGGGGAAAAAATTATGCATTCACATAATAATTTTTTTATATAATTATCTAATTATAACTTTTCATCTAAGTTTATGAACTTTTAAAATAATTATTTTAAAATAATTTAAATAGTAATTTATGATTAAATAATAATGTAAAATCTTACTGTCAATACATAGGATATTAGACTCAATAAAAAATTATCTAATAAATAATAAGTTTTAAAATATATTTATTATTAATTTAATGAATAAAATTAGAGATATGATCTATTACTAATTTTTTTTAAAACAAATATCAACTTAAAAATCTATTTTCTTATCCCCTGCTTGATCCGTTTAAGAAATTTATTCAAATTAATTCTTATTGTTACCATTTTTTTCATTTTTGTATCAACTTGGTTTTTTAATCAATGCTTGTCTATGATGCATGGATATTCATAAAAAGTTTATTATATGATATCCACGTAAATGAGGTTGGAACTTGGAATTAAGATCCTCAATAGAAAACCCCAATCACAAACTATTTAACTACAGGATGCATTTTCATGTGGTAGATAAGCGCAAATACATTTCATCTATCTCTTTTTTTCTTAAAAAATATATTTTTCTGTCGAATACATTTTTATTTACGAAAAAAAATAATAACAATAAATTGATACGACTTAATTATTTTCACTTTTAACTTGCTATTTCACGAAAGAAACTACTACCTCCACCCATTTAAAATTTATGTTCTCTTTTGAAGTTTCTTTTTTCATTTTCTTGCTTGATGTACCCTGGGCAATTTTGTAGAGAACTAGGATGTTATGAAAAATAAATTCATCACAGTGCAGAGTGAAAAATGAGAATATTAAGCTGAAATAACAAAAGTGCAACCTATTAAGCTCTAAAGTAATATTGCCTTCACAATTTTCATATTCAAAATCCCAGTGTGTGTTATTTCTAAAAATGCATTGCTTACTTTGCAACACTATTATTTCTGAGAAATCACTAAGAAGACACTGCAATCGGCAGGACAAATATTTGAGTGACAGATATGGCGGTGATTCACGAACCTTATATTGGATGATCACATTATGGCAGGGCACGGCCGCTCATATGGCAGGTTAACTTTGCTGAAAAATAACATCAAGACATAACTTGATCGTCCAACTGGACATTCGTAACCAATTCACTGATCTGTTATTTTTTAAATGACTAGGTACAGGTAGATTGGAAGGGGAAATTTTTCCAAGGTTTAAGATTTCCAGTCATTTCAAGGAAATTTTAGCATCAATTGATCTTATGAATACTGACTGACCTTTAGAGGCTTGTATTGTATCACATTTGAGTTTGGCAATCAGCAGTATTTATGTGCAACACAAAACTGAGCAATAAAAATTTGTTCATGGAACTGTCGCGGTGGCACTATCTTTCAATTACACGCCTACTGTTTTTAAATTCACCACCAGAATCTTTCTCATCCATTCTATATTTATTTAACCGTCCTGTTCCATTTTCCCTGTCTTCAAATCTCGGCCAATTTCGGTCATTTCCTCGAGATCCTCTACCATTCCCATACGATTGCCGGGATGATCTATTGCGGTTGTTTCCACGGGACCCTCTACCATCACTATATGATCGTTGAGACGGTCTATCAAAATCTTCAAATCTTTGCCGATAACGGTCATTTCCTCGAGACCCTCTACCATTCTCATAAGACTGTCGGGATGATCCATTACCATTGTTTCCTCGGGACCCTCTACCATCACCATATGATTGCCGAGACGGTACATCAAAATCTTCAAAACTCTTCCGATTACGGTCATTTCCCCGAGACCCCCTACTGTTCCTATAAGACTGCTGGGATGATCCACCAAAATCATCACTGTACATATTTGTTTGGCGACCACCAATAGATCCTGACTTTCTGTCTTTGGTGAAGTTCCTTCTTCCACAATCATGTCTATTCCCCTTATTTTGTCTGGATAGATCACCTTTGTTCCCTTTATTTTTCCTGAATGAATATTCTTCATTTAAGTCATCATCCTCATCAGAGTATAAACCAGCACCAATCTCTTCCTCAGATTCAGAACCAAAGCTTAATTTCTTGGAAGGACCTCTGCCTTTTCTTTTTCTGTCAGCCGCAGAAACATGCCCAGATTTGAAATTGGAGACAACGGACAGTTGTTCATCTGTACCAAATTCAAGTTCATCATCCTCGGATCCAGAGAAAGATGTATTCTTGTGAATTGATTGGGACTGTACACTTCTTCCAGAAGCTGTTTTGTGTCGTGCATGCATCTTATCATCAATGCCTTCAATATCTTCAGACTCAGAAAAGTTTTCACCTTCTGAGAAATTATATTTAGATTCTTCATTTCTTCTACTACTATTTTGAGCAGTTTCTAGCTCATAACTATCTATATCATCCTCATCCTCAAAATCATCAAACCCTGTTCTAGGTCTATAAAGACCAGGATTAGCATATTCTCCATCAGGGGACCCTTGCACTTTGTTGTTTTCAAAATCATCTTCCCATCCCCTATGATTTCCACGTTGAGCATGATTATCTGAATTCTCATCTATAGTATGAGTATCTGCATACTCAAAAGCAGCTACATCTGCACCGTCTGATTCATTGTCATCAAAGTCAAAATTCCAGGCATTGGAAACCTCTTGTCGGCTGCCCATCTTATCCAACTTCGGTTTGGAACTCTGTATTCTATCTTGCATTTTATTCTCAAGAAATTCATCAGGTGGGCGTTTACACTCACAATGGAAGCATACCATATTCCTCCTGTAATTCAAGAAGTTGCACCTGCCAGATAAGAGATAAACAATTCAAGCCAACAACATTTTAGCAATAAAAGCTTCAGGGGCCACATAACCCTTGCGAACTTTGATGAACATAATTCTGCATGCTATTAGCCTTAATTATATCAATACATGCTTCACACTGATGTCCTAAACTTCAGAGATGATTATTATAGTTGCCCTGTGTGTGTGTGTGGTGAGAGAGAGAGAGGAAGAGGAAGGAGAAGTGCAGGAACAGTGCAAAGTAATCGGAAAAATGAAAGACTTTAAACTTACTCGGGGCACTCCCATTCTCCTGGCAACAACTGTCTCTTAGGACGCTTGGCATCACACTGTAAGCAAACAGTATTCTTTGCAAAATTCATGAATTCACACCTAAGAAGTGTGCAGCAGCATGTTCAGTCAGAAGCAGGAAAAATCAAATACTATATGCTGATGTCATCCAATAACAGCTTATTCATAAACAATTGATTTCCTAATCTATTCCATATGTAATTACCAAAAGAAGGGAAAAAAATCAAATAGTGACAGTTATCAGGGGTATGCCCAAAAATCAAATTCACTTGGTTCAAAAGGAGCACTGAGAATAATAAATGGGTTAAAATAATAAGGTTTTCAAATGGAAATTCACTTGAAACTGACCGTGGCCAGGTGGTAAAACTGTGATTATTATAGCAAGTAAATCAGAGAGATTCAAGAACATACTTAGTACATAGCCAGTCCCCTTTTTTCATCTCAACATCATCCCGTCCAACACGTCTCTTTGGAGGAGGAGGAGGTTGTTTCACTTTTGGTGGTGGTTTTTTAATCACCGGAGGAGGAAGATTTGGATCAATGGGAACTGAACTCAGCTTGACAACCTCATGAAGTAATTTACGAACCACTGTTTTCACAGACTTCTGCTTTAGAAGTGACTTATTGATGACTGATCCATCAACAGGATCAAAACCAAAAGTCAGCAGGAGCCTCATGACATCAAGAGTCCGTGCCTCATCCTCTTTGTTTGTTAGCAGATACCCCCTTTCACAAGTGTTTCTCAAGCTGCAGGAACTACAGACCTGATATCAATGAATTTTTCATCAAAAATATACAAAATATATATTTAAATATTGAGTAACACATGCTATGGATTTAAGAATGGGATCAACTAAGAGAGACCAGAGATGGAAGGGGGATCTAACAAAGAAAAGGTGACATATGCGTGACTGGGAGAGGGATAAAAAGGATGCTAGCAGAGTAAAAGTGATCTGAGTTTCCTTTCCACCAACCACAAAAATAGACACACAGATACTAATTAACATTAGTAGTGTAGGTTGAATGGCCTCTCATCTCCAACATGACATCCCTTCACTTACACATGTACCCATGAAAATGGAATAATAAGATAAAAAATCAGACAGAAACTTTGAGCATTCACAAATCACAATTCACGCAACCATTAAAAACAACAAAGAAATTAACAGTTTATATTTGGCACCGAACAAAACGGGCTACACTTACATCTCCTTCGTCAAGGTGAACATGCTTCCTTAAAAGTTTTGCAGAGAAAACCACCTTTCTGTCCACAGTAGGGCATCCATAACCAACCAAAACTTGAATATCCTTCCTTGACAAGGACCTGAAATCAATCATCTTGGGTTTCATCAATTGTAACGCATAACATCCCGACCCATAAACATATTCCTCAACAAAACAAAGCCATAGCAGCTACAATATCATCATGCGAAAATAGTCCATGCACTGATAGTGTAAAGAATTTTATAACTAACATGATTTCTGATTGGTTAACTAGATCTTTTAAACTTCAGTTTAAAAATCTTTAAAACTTACGATTGGTTGACTTGGCGAATTCAATTAACATAGTAAACAAACCTCAATATATCAAAACGGTCTCTCCCGAAATTGAGACACGCCATGTGAACGCTCTTGAAATCCTTGGTGAAATCGAATCCTTCGGCAACCTCGGGCGAATTGAACCCTAAGTCGTGGACCATTTTATCCTCGTCCCTCCTTTTGTGGTCGAAGTAATTCTGGTGCACCAGCATCTCCATCAATTGGATCCACTCCGGCCACGGATGCACCAACTCCACCGCCTTCTTCGGCGGCGGCTCCGAAGGGCTTTCGTCGTCTGCGGAGACGGATAGTGCCGGCTCCGGTGGGGCATCGTTTTGAGAGGGCGAAGGGGGAGCGTTCTTGGATTCACGCCAGGCTCGAATGCGCTGAAGCGTTTCGTGCTTCTGAGAGCGCTCTTTTTCGATGGCATCGATTTGGTCGAAGACGAAGCTGAGACGGGCGGAGAGGGAAGAGGGTTTAGGGTTAGGGTTAGGGTCTGGAGGGGCGGTGGAGAAGGGTTTGGTGAGAAGGTGAACGAATGCGAAAGAGGGTTTAGGGTTTAGGGAAGAAGAGAGATGGAGGCGTCTGGTTAGTAGAAGAGAGAAAGGACCGTAACCATAACCCATTTTACTTAGAGCGCAACAGTGTGAACTGTGAAGTGAAGGATGCTGCGTCAGGTCAACACACTCCAGCAGAAGCAGAAAGCTTAAACCCTACTACATCCTCAATTCTCGCGTCAGGGTAACGTTAGATTACTAACTCCGCTGCAAATGCCAACTTTAAACCTCCCTCTGACACGCTCTTCAAGAAAAGCTTAAACCCTGCATACATTGCGACAGAATTAGAGACGAAATGAATCATACCTAAATTACGCGTGTTCCATTTTAGTAAATAAGTTTCAAACAGTCCCAAATTAATAAATAATTTTAAAAAAAGTATTATTTAGATTCTTTTGTCCTAAGCCAAACCTCAACTCTTAGGATGCTAATTTTATTTATCGTATCACAAATCCCTCCCTTTTTTTGTTTTTCTTTTAAACTTAAGAAGTTGAAAATTGAGGATATTAAATATATAAAATATTAACTAACAACTGGTATATTCACCAAAAAAAAAACTAACATATAGTATTTTTAATTTACTTTTAATGATTTAATGATTTGATTTTTAAAAATAACATCATATTATTTCTCGCACTCTGTTTTGTTTGTTAAGGTGTATTTAATTAATATTTTTAAATGACATAAATAAGTCTTATAATATTTAATTAAATTTTTTAAAGGAATAAATCAAAATCAAGTAATATTTAATTAAAAATTTTAACAACTTAAAAATAAAAGTATTTTAATATGTTTATTGCCGGATCACAGTAAACCCTATGCATATGTTTATTTGTTTTATTCTCTTGTTGGTAATAAGTTTGTAGCACATTCCTTAAGTATAATATAGATTACTTTTGTCTTCTTGTGCATACATGATACATGTGTATTCAGTTAAAATTGTTATTATTCAAAATAAAATTTAGTTTTAATTTTGTGTAAAAAATTTTATTATTCAAAATAGAAACGATAGAGTGCATTTGAGTTTTTTGTATAATCACAAAAATTCCATTAAGTTAAAAGAAAAATTATATAAAATAACTGTAAGACATATGTTATATAGAGCTTAATGTTGATCAGCACACATGTACATGCGCGAGGTAGCATAAGTGATGGTGTTAAGCTGAATACGTGATTATATGAAATGAAGATATTTGACAAAATGTAACAGTAGTACCAGTGAGTGAAAATATGAGAGAACACAAATTGAGGTGGTTTTGAATACATAATGAGACGACTCCTGAATACTCCCGTAAGAACAAAAGTTTGTTACCAAGAGTTCAACACAAAAAGAAATAGAGATAGACCAAAACTTACATGAGAAAATATAGTTAAACAATATTTAATAAAGTGAGATATAGATTTGAGGACGATGTGTTTAAGGACAGAATGAAAAAATGTTATAAGTCTAATGGTGCATGTAGCAAAAAATAGGGTGGAAGAAGCAATTGTTATATCATAGGTGAATCTAGATGGTTTTGATGTGGGGGTTTTCTTTCTACACCATTCCATTTTCTAATATACCATTATTTTTATGTTTATTCCCAAAATACCCTTCATTGTTTCTTCTTGTTGCTATTGTTGTTGTGTGGTTCTCCATTTGTGCTTGTTGATTTTTGCTTCTTCTTCGTTTTTTGTCTAGCATTCCTTTTTTCTTGTTGGCAGAGCTCCTTTTGGCTGGTGGTGGTTTTCTTCATTGTATTTGGCTTTGTCGTCGTAGTGGTTTTGAGGTAAGGTAATATGTGGTTCTGTGTTTTTAAACATCATCCGTATGAAGCATACAAATTTATTTTTTCAATTTTTATTTTATTTGTTTATAACCAAATTGGTTGATATTTTGAAGATATTTTTTTAATGAATAATTTATTGTATGAATCATACAGATTTTCAATTTGAGACAAATTTTAAATGAATTGTATTCAAAAAATTGTATTTGGTATTTAATTTATAATACTTCTCCTAAAAAAATTGTATTGAATTTATATTATATTAACACCTTAATGTTGTTATAAATATTATTATTATGCGTATGGTTTGTCAATGAATAAATTTTTTAATGATTTGTTAAAATAGACCATGATGAGTAGATGTATGACATTATTATATCTGAAAAAATTAATATGAATGAAGACAACAGAAAAAAAATTTGCTTCGTTTGAAAATATTAATTGTGAGATTGATTGTTCTAATGTCTTCAATATGTCTAAGGCATTTATATGATTTTGTGTTTGGTTAAAGTTCTTAAATGAATGATTTAAGAAGATTAAATTTTAAAATAAATAAGCACATTCATATTTATTATTATCAATTCAATTTTTTTAAAATAAAACGCATACATATTATTTTATTATTATGAACTAAAAGTTAAAAAAATAAATAAAATACACCCATACTATTTTATTATTTTGAATTGAAATATTTTAAAAATAACACATGCGTATTATAATAACAAATAAATATAATAAAATTTATATAACACATGCAGTAATCATTTTAACTAGACCTTTTTAATTACTTTTATTAATTAAAATGTAAATATTTTGGTTAGAACCTAAAATGTGTCTAATAAATAATAGATTACTATTTAACATACTAATATCATAATTAAATAATTTAAATTGTATTATTTAATTTTTTAAAAAACAACTACGGATTGAAAAATTCGTATGAAGCTTACGGATTGGCCAATCTGTACGAAGTCCATAAGCTTCATACGAATTGCCCAATTCGTGTGATCTATACGGATTTGCTAATCTATATCACAGAAAAATGAAACATTGTAGGAACTGATAACTCACAACGACGGCAACGAAAAAAGCTCTGTTAACGACGAATGACGAAGATGACCCACTCCTTGCCTTCTTGCACAACGGAGTTGGAGCAAAATGCAATAATGACGAAGAAGAAGAAGAAGAAGAAGAATGGTCGTCATCCGTACTTAACATTATTAAAAAGGGTAATTTTGGCAATTCATTGTTTAATGTTGGGTGTATTAGAAAATGGACTGGTATAAGAAGAAAACGCCTTTGATGTGGGTGGCCAAAATGATAAAATATCACTGAAAAATTAATTAATTAAATTATTAATTTTAATTCTTTTTTAGTTTTTTCTTCTTTTATAATAACTAATGTACAATTTTTCCTCCTTCATTTTTTCCCTTGAGTTTAGTCCAATTTATTGTATTATTTGTAATCAAGTACTTCTGATTTACCTAAAAAAATACTTCTGGTTGTTTTACATAAAATCTTCATAAATTTGAAATTTTGAGAGTTAGTGGCATATTTGAGATAGAAAATAATTTAAAAGGTTTCAAAGTTAGAAATTTGGATGATTCATTTTAAAAAAGGTAAACATTTGAATTTTTCAAATTTTAGAAGAAATATACGAATTAGTAAGATTTGAGTAGAAGAGCCTAGAGATCAAAATGACCACTAGTCATAATAAATAGATCAAAGATATTAAAGTTTAAATTATCTATATATATATATATATAATATAAGAAAATTTTAAAATTTAGGGGGGAAGGAGGGGAAATGCTCCCCTTCAAAATATATGTAGCTCTGCCCTGTTTCCTATCCCATCTAAGTTCCTCTAAAAATTCAGAAAGAACATCACTTTTACCATCAACTTGCATGATTCTCTTTAACGAATCAATTGCCCTTTTTAGCCCTTTTCTGACGACATTCTAATTGATAAATAGTTAGTAGTTACTCCGCGTCTAGTATATTATATGGATACAGCGTTGATACTTTCTTTTTGCGTTTAGTATAAGATATGGATCCAGCTCAATAAAGCAACTACATGAATTAATAACCTTTCCCTTAAGTTTATACTTTATACCATGATTACTCATTATATCGTTCAGATGATTTATGTCCATTACCTGTCAAAACATCAAAAAACAAGATTAAACTCAAAATTGATTATAAGGGTATGCCCTCCTTTTCAACACCAATTGACAGTAGTTCAACCGGACTAACTGATTCACACCAGTTCATATACTTAACCAGTATAAATAAGTTTCCCAGACCTAATCTGGTCTGAATATCCAGTCAGGACGTCAGGTTCAGTTTTAGAAACACTTATTTTAACCAAATTTCAATACCTCAACAAAGGAAAAGGAAAATCCTTTAAAAAGTATATGGAAGAGTTTATTAGACTGTAATCTTTAGTTTTTCCGCAAGGAGAGTTTAAATTAATATAACAAGTATTGCACAATCATCTATCTAAATTACTAAAATATCTCAAATACATTGGTTAAAAATTCTTCTGACCAAACACCTTACAAAAATAATTCCAAAATCCAAACACAAAAAGTAGCTCCAAACTAGAGCATACGAGATAAATCAGCTTAAAAATGTAAAGTTTTTTTTTTTTTTCCTTACAAGTATCTTCTCATGCATAGTTGTTCCTTAGTGTATCATCTCACACCCTTCAGCAATTTTGAAAATGTAAAACAGTAAAAATAAATAGCATACAACATGTTGGCTTTAGCTGGCGAGAACTACATATGGTACGAGCTTCAGCTTCATGACTAATACAATGTATGAGCAATATGAAGTAGAGATACTATCTGCAAGCGTGAATGTTGGCCAGTAAAATCCAGTGATCACTTTCACCAACCATGATGTCCATGACCAAGTCCATATGCATCCATATAGTTAGCTCCATGGATGTGTTCATCACCATAGTGATCATGTCCATGACCATGATCATGACTGTGATGGTGATGATGATCATGACCACTTCTTTTTGCTTCATCAAGCATCTTCTGTATGTGCTCTGGGATGGACTCTTGCTCAACTTTCCTAACAGACTTTGGTAATGACAAGACAAACAGAGAAATTTTTTCAGCTATCTCAACTGCTGCGTCCTCCTGAGATCACAACAATTGCATTATTTTCAACAACAAATGAATAACATTGACATCAGATGGTAAAAGGGTAAGTTATGTGATATTTAGAAACATGAATAAATAGTGAGTGAACAGAATATGAAAATAATCAGGAGGTGGAGGCAAGATTTCTCAGCTTTCATTTATTGCATCTTCAAGCAAAGCCAAAAACAAAGTTCATTAGCTCAACAACATATTTCTCCCCATCCCTCAGATATCCTAGTCGAACATTCTCATCCCAAAGGAACCAGACCATCATTCCTACTTGAAATGAGAATGAATTATGAATCTATCAAGGAGAAAGAATTGCTAGATCTTATAATTATTTTATAGAAAATCTTCATGAGATAATGAATGGATCAATGGTTGAATTCAATTCCACAAGATAAGAAACAGTTATATTCAAGATAAAAATTTGAGGGAGAAAAGGTTGTGTTGTCATTATGAATTTGATGTTACGATTTATTATCTACTACAGGAGGAACATGAAAAATGAAGTTCTTCCCAATAATTACTTCATTAGTAAAGAATGTCTGTTGGTAGCGGTAGTTAGCTTCTCTCAGGAAGCAACTGATGCTGGATATGTTCCAAACCAGGTCCTAAAATCCTATGAAGAACCATAGTATATACATACAGCATTGAAAGAAAATATTCACTACCAGAAGTTCACTAGCCAATTCTATTGGCAAATGAAAAAATAATAGTACCTTGTTCTTGAATTCTTGTATGATATTTTAATTATGTACCACTTAGATGCACAGTCAAGAACAATATATCCTTCCTCCTTCAATCCATTGATTGACTAGTCAGAGGGGATAAAGGGGAGGTTTTTAACACACATGAGGGGACGGGGGAACTTGTTGCTGGAAAACTTCTCTTATTGTAACATACAGCAAGCAAACTTGTTATCAAGATTAGACTAACGATGACAATCAGATATCTGAAAAGCAATACACAACTTCTTCGGAACATAAAAATCAGCAAACACCGCAGATACGTATAAGAGGATTTGTTTTTTTGGTAGAGTATGTATAAGAGGTTTGCATTGACAGACTAGTTTAAGTTGAAGCATATGGTCCATAACCTCATGCTTTGCACCAGATCAGAAAAAACCTACATCAGCTGATGATGCAAAAACCAAGGTGTATAGACACATTGAAAAGTTAGCATCTATATTCGATGGCAGCTTGGATACTTGAAAAAATTCAATCAAAGTACAGCAAGCAAGAGTTTTCAAGAAATTTTAGATCAACATAACACACCACAGTCACAACTCACAACATCACAAAATCTAATACTACCAAAATTAGTTAGCATCCGATAGCAGTAACTAACCAGGTCATTCAGCAGGAAGAACATAACTTCAAAAAGGCTAAATTATTAGTCTAATGTAAAGTGTAAAGCACCCCAGTTTGAATTTCATTCCACCATCCACTTCACTCTGATCAAAAATCTCTCCGTGACAACAAAAATACAAAAAAAAGCAAAGCAATAACAAATCTTGATCTCACCTGAGCCCACCGGCCTCCAGTATGTGTAACAAAACTAGCCTGTGGAAGTGCACTCGCAACCCGGTGACCCTCCCGGCTCCATTCCTCGGACCACCCAGCAGACCACATCACCTGAATTGGCATCCCTTTCAACCCCTCACCCCACTCTTCCAAGCCAAAGCTAGAATTCACCCTCTTCCCAACATTCACAACCGCCCTCCTCCCATCTCTTCCCTTCAACAGCGCCCTCGAAGCCTCCGAATCGACGACACCAACCCTCTTAGAACAGCACAACGCCACCACCTTAGCAAAAACAAAAGAAACCCCCAACACCACCTCCCTCACCACAGGCACCTCCAGAGCCCAAACGGGAAAAGCCCCCTTAGTAGACGACGCCGTATCGATAAGCGTCACGCTCCTCACCAACTCAGCCCTCTCAGAAACAAAATTAGCACTCAAGCCCAATGCGGAATCGTGCAGAACCAAGTGAACAGGTGCAAGCCCCATGGAATCAATAACTTCCCCCAACACCTTCCCCATCTCTTGTGGACCCAAATCAACAGGCTTTCTTATTTTTCTCTTCGACATACGAGCTTGAATTTCCTCGTACGGAATTTGACCCGTTTCCACCATCTGATCAAACGCCCAGAAAAGACCCCTCTCTTGAATCTCACTGTAAACGTACCAAAACCTCCCAAAAACCCCGTTTACTCCCTCGACGGAAGCCTCGACGGACTTGTCGGAGAAGCCGTGTCCGGGGAGGTCGAGGGAGGTGACGTGGAGTCCGTTGGCGGCGAGGGATTTGGCAAGGTGGCGGTAGGAGTATGAGCTGAGACCCTGGCCGTGGAGAATGACTATGTTTTCGGACGATGTGGGACCCTCTTGGTGGGTGAAGACTTGGATGGGGGCTTCGTTGGAATGTGTTTGGACCTTGATGGTGCGGCCGTTGGAGTAGTGGTGGCGGAGGGGGGGAGGGAGGGTGAGGAACCAGGTCTTGGGATCTTGGGGGGAGAGGCTGGAGGTAAAAAAAAACAGGAGAGTGAGGAGGGAGACGGAGAGGGTGAAGTAGAACCAGAAGGAGAAGGGGTTGTTGTTGCTGTTGGGAGGTGGAGACGAAGGGGTTTTGGTTTTGGGTTTCCGGGGTTTTGGGATCTGTGACTGTGAGTGTGTGGGTTGCTCTGTTTCTGGTTCTGGTTCTTCTGTGATGATAGCCATGGTAACTAGTCACTGCTCCGAGCTTCGCTGTGGCTCAAAGACTAAAAACCAGCTTTTTTTCGCTGTGACAGCATCATTGCGTGAGTAATGGGGCGGTACTGTTAGTCTCGGACTCCGAGATCCACCGTATAATGAATATTATCTGTGTTATGGTTCTTTTTTTATAAATTTTTCTATTCTTTTAAAAAGAAAAAATGAAAATTAACATATTAACATAAACAATACTCATTATATGAAAAAGTAGAAATTAATAAAATGTTAAATATATATTTATACTTTTAATAAATTAAATATATTTATTTTCTTTGAGTATTATTCTTTACAAAATAATTAGAATATGTGTAAGATAATATTTTTTTTTTAAACTTATGACTCTCTCTAGATTATTTCTATAATAGGAGGAATTCATTTCTTTGATTTTTTTTTTTTATCTTTGGTGTTTGTAAATTCAAGTTGCTAAAATGTTAGTATTAGCAACTATTAACAAGCTCAAAAAAATATAACAAAACTACAATGAGTTTTTGCTTCACGTTTAATCATATATAAGTATATTACTTTTTGAGAGAAAAAATATATTTTTTATTGAAGTTGTTAATTTAGATATTGGCAACATAAAATCATATCAAATATTTTGATTCAAGTAGTAATCAGTTTCATTTTTCTGAGTCAAATTCATGTTTTTAAAATAAGAGAAAACATGTACAAAAATTCTTAATTGATCCGCCAAACTTGTTCCTAGGTCAAAATTTAAAGTGTTTTTCAATACCAAAATTTTTAAGAAAAACACACGGTAAATCCTTAAATAAATCTACTAAAATTACATGCATATTTTTAATTTTTTTTCTACAAAATTAGTTTATTAAATATTTTGTTTACATTATTAATTTTTTAATGAAATTATAATCTTAAATGTTTAATTTATTAAAAAATATTCATAAAAAAATTTTAAACTTTCTTCATACATACTTTTATTAAGGATTAAAACAATGAAAAAAAAATTTAAAAACTAAATTTTTAACCAATTTAATGATAAATTAAATTTTTAAAATATTTTTTAAATAAATAATAAATTAAATTAGTTTTTTAGTCCTCTAATTTTATTTTTAGATTAAATTTAGTCCTCTAATTTTTTTATTCAATTTAATCCTTTTATTTTTTAAATTGATTCAATTTAAATTGTAAAAATCACACTTTGTGATGGTTCAAAATCGTTACTAAATGATTTTAAATTGTTACAAAATATAAATTTTCCAAAAAATTAATGGCTTTTAAAAATTTAAAAACCTAAATTAAAAAAACTAGAGGATTAAATTGAATCAATTTTTAAAATAGAAAAGCAAACTAAAAAAAGTAATTCAACGACTAAATTAAATCTTGAA
>CM023959.1:32594954-32726510 GCA_013407115.1 Glycine latifolia | reverse complement strand
AAAAATCTAAATCGGATAGGATAGATGGATGGATCTATCTTTCTATTAATATATATATGACTAAAAAAAATGGATTTCTATAGTTAAGTAGCGTAGCGCCCCAAATCCTTGATTTTGCCAGGAAAGACTGCACTGCTTTGGGCCCAGGAAGCGAAGGGAATGAGCTCGGCTGCTTATCCTCCACACTGATTTTTCTCCGTGCCCTTTTCGCATGCGCTTCGCGCGCCATTCAACATAGTGTATGAAGGTTATGGAATCCGTAACCTTCAAATCACGAAGGGTATTTTCGTCCGTGCACTGTTCAACATAGTGTATGTAGAAATTTATATAGTGTATGTAGTAAATCCCTTCTCTTGGTGGCATGCATCAGCCCGGTATTTGGGCCTTTTCAATATAAATATTTAGGGATATGCTTCCTACACCAGCGCATTTTCCAATACACGTAATACCAATTTTGTCCTTCCCGTAATCCATAAGTTTCATACGAATTGACAATCCGTATGTGTTAAAAAAATTTAAAATTATTTTTGAAATAATGGCCCAAAGCATGTGTCAAACCTGTGACCCTCCAGTTACAAGTATAATGCTCTAACCAACTGAGCTACTAGACCTTTTATGTTAAAAATTAATTAATGTTGCTATATATAATATTACAAATTTTAATGTATATTTAATACACATAAATTTACATAATTTTTATAACAATTAATTTTTATTTAATAATATTTTTTTACATATATAAATTTCTAAAGTATATGAAATTATGATTTTATAAAATTAAAATTTATAATGTACATGAAACTAATATTTTTTATTCAAAACTATAATTTATAATTAAATCATGATTTTTATTTTAAATTTATTCTTATAAAAATTATTATATTTTATAATTAAACCATAATTTTATCTCGACACATGCTTAGGCCATTATTTCAAAAATAATCTTTAAAAATTTTAACACATACGGATTGCCAATCTGTATGAAACTTATGGATTATGAGAAAGACAAAATTGGCATTATACTGTATACGTTGGGTATATTGAAAAAAGTGCTGATATAGGAAAGAGATCCCAAATATTTATTATTATCATTAGATTTGTAACTTAACTTTTGGTGTCACGTACTTATGGTTATTAGATTATGATTCTTTTCAGACTAAAGTTAAACTTTATGTTTATGAACCCTATTACCAACGAAAAAATTATGACCCAACTTGTATCAAAATTGCTATTCTAAAAAATCATACATTTTAAACCTGAGTTTATAAGAAATACTCTAACCATAAATTCCTATTTGTGTGAATGGGGATGATTACAATAATCAGCTTAAAAATAAGAAAAAAATGATTTTATCATTTAATGGCTGCAATGTTTCTAAAAAGAAAACCATCATACTTTGAAATTTTTGGTAATTGTTAATTAAATAAAGTAAATTTAATTATGGCATGCATTTTCATGGGCCATAAAAAAGAACACACTAGTTACTGAACAATGTAATATTTCAAAATCAAAGAAATGAAGCAACTACTCTCCTAAGGAAAGTATTCCATGATAACAACTTAAATATTTACTGACCTCAAGCATGGAATCATTGGACATTTCGGCAGAAGAAATAAATTATAAATTATAGAAGTTCAAAATTGAAATGATAGATTATCTGCATTTATCCTTATGTACTACCGTTGTCCTTGCTTATTTCATTAATTGTACACATAACAATGATAGACCATTACAGTACTTTTCAAAGTTGTCCTTGCTTATTTCATTAATTGTAAACATAACAATGATAAACCATTATAGTATTTTCTAGGGATCAAAATGTCTCAAAATGAATATCTATGTTTCATGTCATTGTGGCTAGATGTAGAGTCATTCTTCATATTACTACAAATTCTATGATGAGTTTTGAGAGGAGACAAACTAATAATGTTACTCATACACTAACAAAGACATTATTATTTAACGCGTAGCTAGTCATTTGACAATATTCATACTTGTATCAAAACTTTGATTTGGAATGAAAAGTCCTAACTATATTTCCAATAAAAAAAATGAACAAAATGTGTCTTACATTTTGGAAATCTATTTTTTATTTAAAATAGAACAATAAGTTTATTAATTTTTCATGATAACTATCTTTAAAATCTTACCAATAATTATTTTGATTAGTTGACAGTGAAAAAAAACTTTACTCTAACCCTACTTGAGAATTAAATTTAAATTTAAAGGCTAAAGTCTATTTTTTGTTAAAAAAATACCAGTATACATTTATTTAATTGATAAATTTTGGACCAACCAAAACTTGTACGTTTGTTTTGTTTTGTTTATATATAAAGATGACTAATTCTATATAAGTGAGATTAATCAATATTAAATATTATAATAAATTATCAAAATTAAATATAAAAGTAATAATTTTTAAATAAATTATAATTATTTAAATAATTTTAACTAATCTTAATAATTCATCACGTGTGTTGTTATATAATTAATTTTTTGTGATTCTCTATCCTCTTTTCACTGTGCACACTATTTTTGATTATTTTCTTAAAATAAAACTGACATTTTGTTAGAGAATTGCTTAATAGTATTTCTCAATTAATATATGAATTCCAAAGAAGAAAAAAACTCGAGGCAGTAAAATTAGAGAGAGGGTCAAGTCAATAATAATGATTTGTTGAACAAAGGGTGGACGTCGTGTCTGTAAAAAGGGGCGAAAACTTAAAAAGGAAATTGAAGCATAGCACCAAATTAACCAACAAGTCCAAAAAACCAAACAATTAACAAAACGGCCCCAAAAATAACTTTTATTATATTCGCAAGTCACCCAAAATTTGAAAAGTGATGTTCGCGACCCCTTTTCCCTTTTCCCTCTATTCTCTCCCCTTTGTTGTATTTGTATAGTTCAGTTCTTTATGTGCCGACGCAACGTCTCTCGCACTCGCATCGCTCTCACAGAATCACTACCAATGCAAGACATTTTCGGATCAGTTCGCCGATCACTGGTATTCCGCGGTTCGCCGGAGAACGAAGAATCCTTGCTCGGAGTCGGAGGAAGCCTCGTCGATAGGATCAGTTATTGTATCCGAAGTTCCAGAGTCTTCTCCAAACCCTCGCCGCCGTCGCCGCCCTCCTTTCCTAAGGACGCTGCTCCTCCGATCCGATGGCGGAAAGGCGAGTTGATCGGTTGCGGCGCCTTTGGCCAAGTCTACGTTGGAATGAATCTCGATTCCGGAGAGCTTCTGGCGGTTAAACAGGTCAGTTACTTTCTGAGTTCTTTCTTCGCTTCATCGTTAATTTCCACTTTCTAATTTTATCGTCATTTTGATTTTTTTTTTATTTCCTTTTGGAGTTCGGTTTTTAGCTTCTGTTTGTTTCTCCCTTTGCTTGATTCTTCGGTATTGATTTCTCTGTAGCCTGTTCGCTTTTATTTGAACTAATTGTGATTTTAGCTTTATTGCTTAAATTGATTTCGTTTTTTTGTTTGTGTTTTTAGGTCTTGATTGCGGCAAGTAATGCTACGAAGGAGAAGGCACAGGTTCGTTGTTTGATTAAGTTCTATTTGCAACTACTTCTGATTGCATTTACTAAAGCAATTTGATGCCAGTCAATCATTGTAACTTACAGATGTTTGATTGTGCCTTTTGCTGTTAGTTGTTACAATTTATTTTTAACTAAAGGCATTGCACTTGCTTTGTTATATATAGTTTTTTCATCTGAAATATCAAGGTTACTGCAAGACTTGAAGTGGGGGAAGTAAATCCGTAATTTATGCTTTAACTAGGGATTGTCTTTGAGTGATGAGAAAACAGTTCCTTTTCACATAATTATGTAAATGCTTTGTTTATTTGTTCTTAAACATGGCATGATTCAGATTTTGGGCTGTTATGATCTTTGAGATTTTCATTGAATTAACGTAGTTCTTATGTGGTTGTTTGATTAATGTTTTGTCATACCACTAACAGGCTCACATAAAAGAGCTTGAGGAAGAAGTTAAATTACTGAAAGACCTTTCACATCCGAACATTGTTGTGAGTATGATATTTTATTGGTCAAAGATACTTCAAGTCAATTAGTTCACCCGGACTATCTCTTGACTGAATAGTTTCTTATGCTGTAGAGATATTTGGGTACGGTCAGAGAAGAAGACACCCTAAATATTCTCCTGGAGTTTGTTCCTGGTGGATCCATATCATCACTATTGGGGAAGTTTGGGGCTTTCCCTGAGGCTGTAAGTTTTAGTTACCGAGCCACTATACTTCTGTAATTTTATATGCCAAATCAGTTTCACTAATTCATTCAACAGGTAATAAGAACTTACACAAAGCAGCTACTACTTGGACTTGAGTACTTGCACAAAAATGGAATCATGCACAGAGACATTAAGGTGAATTTTTTTTCATTAATATGCATGTTATCTTGGTTCTTTACTGGCAGCTGATGTTCAAGTTTTAATTAATTTCAGGGGGCCAATATTCTTGTAGATAATAAAGGATGCATAAAACTTGCAGACTTTGGGGCATCCAAACAAGTTGTTGAGCTGGTAATCTCAGTCTTATCTATAGCTCTACTATTGTGTATGTTGCTTGACCTTTGTGAGGGCTTTTCTGTTTGCACATTTGTTTAAGCATTGTGTTTTTTTTTTTTTTTAAATAATCTAGGCAACCATTTCTGGTGCCAAGTCCATGAAAGGTACTCCATATTGGATGGCTCCAGAAGTTATTCTCCAGACTGGGCATTGCTTGTAAGACATTAAACATCCACTCTAGACATATTTTACTTACAGTATGCTGCTCCATTTTTACTATTCTTTGACATGATTAAAAAACTGGATGTTTCTTCTGGTCAGATATCACTTGGTAATGTAGTTGTGATTGACGGTTTATGATTCTATGTGTTGACCATTCTGTGCAAAAGTTTTGTATATCTAGAGTTGTGTTAGAATTGCCTGCCTTAATTATACAATGATGGTTTCTGTTAGAAATTAGAAATAGTTGCTTGGGATATCGAAAGTTAGTGGCAGGAATTTTCAGCAAGACACATGGGCTAACTATGCTTTTTAAAGTTTCTGGTCCCAAGCAATTTGAATCAGAGTTATTATTACTTGCATCTTAGTTTCATTCTCTACCAGAGATAGTTATATGTTTTATATGAATGACATGTACAAATTCAAGGTCAACGGTTATACCTTTGAAATTTTATTAGGAGATTCTTATATACTGTTCTTGTGGCATTGCTTGAGTTTTATTTTGTTTATTTTTTTTGTGCATGTGTATAATATCTTTTGGTAATGATGTTTCATTTGAAGCCAAATAAAGATGTTTTCATATATTGATGCCTTTTCAGCTCTGCTGACATATGGAGTGTGGGCTGTACTGTGATTGAGATGGCCACTGGAAAGCCTCCCTGGAGTCAGCAATACCAACAAGAGGTATGTCTTATTCTGACTCCTTAATTTCTGTTAGAGTTTCTCTCTGGACATCTACTACAAGAATGAACTTTCAGGTTGCTGCTCTCTTCCATATAGGGACAACTAAGTCTCATCCGCCAATCCCTGATCATCTCTCAGCTGCAGCAAAAGATTTTCTGCTAAAATGTTTGCAGAAGTATGTTACTTTTAATTTTCTCCTGCTTTGCTTGTATCACAATTCACAAATTCCTAGTTTTAGTGTGTTTCATTGTGTCAATTATGTTTTGAAGTATATGATGGAAGATTGATCATGCTAAACATTATTGAGTTTTTCTTTTTGGTGGTTGAAGTGGGGGCAGGAAGGGGGTTGGGGGAGAAAGATTCCTCAGCACATTTCTATATTTTCAACTATTTGTTAAAAAAGAGGAGTTTAATGTTCAAGTTGTGTCACTTGTGTGTGTGCGTGCGCGTGCGCGCGTGTGTGTGTGTGTGAGAGAGAGAGAGAGATAATGTATGCCTTGTATGCTTTCTTTTCAAATGTTCATTATAAGATCACAAAAGTCACATATAAATATATAATCCTTTTGTAGGGAACCAATTTTGAGGTCATCGGCATCCGAACTGCTGCAGGTGATTCTATGAGCTTTTTCTCTCTAGACTGCGCATATGAAATATATAACATTTTAAGTGGCCATTACTAGTAGTAGTATTTTTCATGAAATATTTCAGTTCTCCCTAAGATTTTAATTTTGTACTGCAGCATCCCTTTGTTACTGGTGAACATATGAATTCTCTTCCTCTGTCCTCTAATGTCATGGTATGTAAAATTGAAGTGATATTTAAAATTCTGTTCTATGTGTCTTTTATAAACCAATTTTTAAGAAAAAAATCACTTTCACTTCTGACAGGAAAATTTTGAAGCTTCTTCACCATCATGTGCCCCAAATGCAGAATCCTTGTAAGTGTTAAACATTTGGCAGTTATTTCTGTGGAACACTTAATGGAGCTATATTTTCTATGCTAGTGAATGGTAATATGATATTGTTTAACAAACTTTTGTGATTTATGTAGCCTTTGCTGTTCAACGGTAAATCCTCTGGACTCGGGAAATAAACAGTCGTGGGGAATGAGCAATGATGATGATATGTGTGTGATTGATGACAAAGAAGAGTTCTCACAGAGTGATGCCAAATACAAATCATTTATGTCAACTAATATTGAGGTGATTGCATTCAAGCCCTTATTGTTTTATTTATTATTAAATTAATGAGTTCTCAGAAACATTTTTTTTAATGTAGAGTTTCAACCCAATGTCTGACCCCTCTGATGATTGGGGGGGATGTAAATTTGATGCAAGTCCAGAACTGGAAAATAGAGGGGTTAACTTTGGCACTGTTGAAAGTTGCGTGCCACCTGATCAGTCAGGGGATGATGATAAGGGGCAGAGAGATTTTTCCTTTCCTGGAGTGCCATCTCTGTCAGAGGAAGATGATGAACTCACAGAGTCAAAAATTAAAGCATTTTTGGATGAGAAGGTATTGGCTTCTTGTTGAAATCGAGTTAGTCGTTCTGCTGTAACTTCACCAATCTTTTTGTCTCCTAACTGCCGTGTTATAATGATGATTATGCATTTATGACAGGCTCTTGAACTGAAAAAATTGCAGACACCTTTATATGAAGAGTTTTTCAACAGTTTAAATACATCTTGTTCTCCCGATGTGATTGAGAGCACCAGTGATGATACTGCTTGTCGAAAATATTTGAAATTACCTCCTAAAAGCAGGTCACCAAGTCGGGTACCAATTAGCACTCCGTCTAAAGCCGTTGATAATTCTGGAAGTCCTGGAAGTAATGGCCGGGCATCATCAACTGTTGGCCATGTAAATAACCATAGTCCACAGGATTTTCCAGCATCTCCCCTTAATGAATGGAAAGGACTGATAGCTGACTCTCAGCAGCAGCGGCCCAGTAGCCCAAGGTGGGCTTTGTTTTTGCCTTGCTTTGCTTTTCTAAGCATCAATTATTTTCAGAAATATAAAGTAATTGAAGCACTATATGTTGTACTTGCAGTCTAAGCTTTTCTGAGAGACAGAGGAAGTGGAAAGAAGAGCTCGACCAGGAGCTTGAGAGAAAGCGAGGTTAGAAGTCTCTTCTAAGTAAAATGTCTAAGAAGTTCCTGTAATTCCTAATTTTGCAACTGTCATTAATTTTGGTCCTTAGCTTTGGCATGCATTAGTTAATTTGATCCTTGATCTAGTACGTGTCAGTCAATTTAATCCCTAATATCAGACATTAAAGCAATTGATGATCGTTAACTTTAAGTATCAAATTGACGATAATTGATTAACTTTGATAAAATAAGGAACCAAATTAACTGTTTAGTGTCAATTTCAAGAATTTCATAAACCAGGGATCAAATTGACCGATAATACTCATTTTAAGGATCAAATCAGTTTTTTTAACTTGTTTTTTTGCTTATATATAGTAGCACTAAATTTGACTATTTAATGTAAGCGAGAGGCATGAGGAGAGACTCCAAAGTTGTCACTTTGGTGCATAATTGAAAAATACTTTGGATGATCGAAACATAATATGCTAGCTGAATTTGTATAATTAATTTATTTACTAGTTGCTTTGGCACAAACGTTGCAGAAATGATGCGGCAAGCTGGCATGGGCGGAAAGACATCTTCACCAAAGGATCGAGCTTTAAATCGGCAGAGGGAGAAAACAAGATTTGCTTCTCCCAGCAAATAAGAGAGACTCGTTAGATCATTCATCCTGCGTTAACTACTGGGATTGCAAACACGTGTTAGTGCAGTTTTGTTGGGGTCGTTAATGTTATATATTCATCCAGTTTGGCCGTTTTGCCATATGAAAAATCTCATGCTTATCTTGTCCGTGTTGTTGTGCCATGTAAAGCTTTTTATTCATGTGTTGCTTGAAATTTTTTTTACTTTCCTTTGGGGTTTTGAGAGATGCATGGCGTCAACTTTATGCCCTTTCTGTATTATGAAAATAGAAATAATCAGAACTATGTGGCGCAAGATTGCCTATGAATCTGTTGCTACTTGTCTCTCTTTTCCCCCTGCTAATTGTTTCTCAATGGTAATTTGTGGTCTGATTTGTTACTCCTACAGTACGGAATTAATCTCTTGATGATAGCAAACTTAAAATATGATAGCATTAGAACTATAATCTAGAATTGTTAATTTCAACTTTTTTTTTTATAGAAACAAAGTTGATTAAGTCATTTTTTTATGAGCGGCAAAAAAAATAATTAAAACTTTGAAATAAATTAAAATTTTATTGGAGGACATTAGCTATGATGTGATTAGATAGGACAGAGAACTATGGTGGTGAAAGACACTGGAACATTTGTAATGGGAGTTTCTTAACTATCAGTATAATGCAAATAAGAATTTTGTACTACTGGAGAACAACTACGTGAGAGTGAGACTAATTTATCAACAGAAACAATTAGTTCTCCCTCAAATGTGGGGTTATCTTCTTTCATGCAATAATTTCACGTTGCTTTCACATTATATTGCAATTTGACATTTTATACTTGAAAGTTCAATTTGACATCTTTTTGAAGGAGTTTTTAACGTACATACAGTGAAAAACAATATAATTAACGATTAAAATTTTAATTTATGAAATAATATACATTTCAATAACCCTTTCAATTTTTCTTATTGTATTTCGTTTATTTGTTTTCTTAATTTATGCACAAAAACAATTCATTTTTATACTCTGTCGCAAGGAGAGAATAAAATTATTCATTCAACGTCAAGCAGTAAAAAAGATGTAGGCCGTAGAAGAGGATCTATTTTGGGAGAACAAGACTTGGATAGTTGAATCCTCTCTAGCGCAACTCTCTTCAATCTCAATATCTTTATTTAGGTAAAATGTTTTACTTTATATTAAACTTACTTTTAATCTCCAAACTTCAACTTTGATAATTTAATTTTGAACTTTAAAAACAGTGGTTATTGTCCCTTCTCAAGAAGAAAATCGTCTGTAAGAAAAAGACAAAAATGTCTTTTTTTATGAAGTTCAGAAAGTCAATTAATCCAATTAAAGTAGAAGAATTAACACAAATTTTTATCAAAATAACAAAGAATAAAAATTATTTAATTCTTTTTATTTCTTCATCATCTGTTCTCATTTCTCCATTCACTCTTTCTCTCTCTCTTTGCTTTTGTTTTTTTAGCTGTAGAGACAAGACATGGGAGTCGGGGAGAGGATCTATTTTGAGAAAACAAGACTTGGATAATATCTGATGCTACTCTCTCTAGTCTCTATCTCCCTATTTTTTTCTCCATCACTACCTTCATTTCTCCACTCTCTCTGCTTGTTTTTTGGCTACATATATACGATCGCCGAAAAGGATCTAATTTGAGAGAATAGGTTTTCGATCCTCCCCATAACACAACTCTCTCTATGGGTTAGGGGAGTTACACGATTGGAATAACATGTGAAAGTTGCCTATTGATAGTTAACCAATCCATTACCTTTTTTTTGGTAAACCAATCCATTAACTGCATAATTAAAAAAAAAGGTATTTTTTATCCTTTATAAAGTAAAAAAAAATCATTTTTACTGGCCTATATACCATTTGGGTAAAAAGTCATTTTCTACTAGTAATAAAAAAATGCAAGTTAAGCCATGAGTTTAGGGGCGAAATTAAGCTTATTCAAACATGAGTTTATGTTTATTTAACATATATGTTTATAAAATAAGAAAAAAAACCAACACGTATGAAAAAGGATATTTACACAAACACTCTCCAGGAGCTAACATTATTTTTTAAGTTAGAAGCTTATTTATTACTCTAAAAAAAAAAAAACCCTTCAAACTCTTGAGAATTGAGATATTATTAACCTCATCAAAGCTTAAAAAAAAGAGAGTAGCATGTCACTTTGCTGGGGGTTGTTTCAATCCACTTACTAACCCATCGCTTTGCTGTGCCCTTTTCCTGCTCTTCAATGGTGAAGCAAATCTTGTTGCAAGCCTTGAAGGAGAGAAAGATCGACATAGTTTTGATGCAACTGATCTCTTTGGAGAACACTTCCTCAAATTTACTACCCCATCACATTTTTGCTCAGTTTTGCTCTTTATTGGTGAAGCTAATAATCTTGTTGCCACTCTAGGAAAGACAGTTCGAACCCATCTCTTTGTTGGAGAACTCTTCTTGCTCAAACTCAAACTTGTATTTGTAGGTCTTGTGGGTGAAGAAGAAATAAACATAATTGATGGGTTGTTTACTTTAACTTGAACTTTGGAAGCTGCTGAAGGTGGGGACTTGATCAAACACTTTTGTTGTGCATGAGATTTTGTCTTGCAAAATTTTTGTTGCCTTAAAGAATTTGTAGACAAGAATAAAGGTTTGGGGACAAGCACTGTCTTGTTAGTACTATTGCTAGCACATGCCCTATTTGGCAAACACTTGTCATTATTCTCTTTGTCAAACTCTCTTGTTCTTTTTGGAGGAGAAACCTTGAAGTTAATCCTTGAACGAGCCCGTTGAGGTGGTGGTGTATCAGAAAGTGGTTTAATTTGCTTCTCTTTCCTCCTTCTAGCATTGAGTTGCGCGTTTTCAGGGTCAACTTTCTGGTTTGACCGTTGGGACTGTGGAGTTTTTGGTTCCTTGGTGGCAGTTTTCCTACTAACTGCTGAGACTATTTCTCTGGCAAACTGATTTGCCTTTAAAATTTCTCCAACAGTTTCGCCAACAAGCATTGCAGGGTGTGACATTTGCCTCCATTCTTCACCTGAATAAAGATTACATTTGCAAGTGAAGGGTAAAATAGATGAATTGCCCTTTTGTTTTTACAGAAAAAAGAATGAATGATTGTACATTATATTAACTAATGTTGTCCATGATAAGTAAATTGACTTTAGTTTTGACAAAAAGACTACTTCATGGTTGAGTATAACTGTATAAAAAAGAGAGAGACCTTCTGAATTTGTTGGCTTAGGAAATTTCCCCGGTGGAGATCTTCTTGGTGCATCATGCTTGATCCTTCAAAACATGTTTATGAACAATACTATAATTACAAGTAGTAAGATATTTACACTCTTAATCAATAAAAAAACATTCCCCCATTAGACGTGATTTTTAAAATATTTGTCATGAAAGTTTAATATCATACTTAACAATACTCAATGAAAATTTATTAGGTAATTTGAGACTGTTCCAATCTCAACTAATCATCACATCACACATAATCGAATGTTAAAAAAAAATTATATTGAAGAACTTAAATACATATTGCATAGAAATTCACAGACAATAATAATTTCTCATATCTAATTCCATACTTAACAATGTTTAATTGGGTGACAACTTCATCTATTCTAGTCAAATTACATTTTTTATAAACTAATCTTAAAATTCATATAGAATGTAACCAAAACCAAAATTTACCTGACTGATTCTTGCTTGCACCTTAGACTGGTTCGCAGATAACCTCTGGTGCTGCGAGGGCTGAGACTTACCCCTGAGACAACCTTCTTTCCACCGGCCACCGTGTACTGAAGTTCTTGTAATCGAACCATGCACTGATCCACCTTCAAAGACCCACAACAATTCACTATCAGGGAAACTCGGATTAAAAAAATAAGGTTTAATTACTTATTCGCTCTTTATATTTACACAATCTTTATGTATAATTCTTATACTTAAAAACTACTCATTTTTTTTTACTTCTACACGTGTTTTTTTTAATATGTTTAATTCCTTGCCATTTAAAATTGTCATATAAAATTATAGAAATTAAAATGGAATAAAAAGTGTATATAAGAAACAAAAGAAGGCAAAAAATACATGCATGTATAGAGATTAAAACGAGTGGTTTTTAAAGATAAGAAGTAAATCGTAAAAATTGAGTAATTAAACCTTAAAATAATCAACAAAGCAAACAAAGAAAGGAGTGGTGCATGGTGGGGATCTAATTCTAATTTATAAAGTGTCATTAGAGAAAATGAGTAATGTAAATTAGTTACCTTGTTGAGTGTTTCTCTGATTAGAGCACGATTGAGAACAGCTAACATTTTGTTATGCTTTGGTGGGCTTCTAGCAACCATCTCTGGGAAGTGGGTCTCAAAATTTCAATCAGTTAACACTCACTCATAGATAATTCAGAAACTGAATTTCCCTTTCTCTCTCTCTTTCAGACCTCAAAACTTGTTCTTCCAGATTCCATAGTTTGGCTCCGAAGTGTGAGAATTCAAACTAAACGGTCCCCTCCTTTGCAACGTGTGAGACTATCCACAGGAAACCGCAACGATTATTATTGAACCGTTCTGTTTTCTTTTTTAAAAATAATAGATCACGTTATTATTTTCAACTCAACGCTTTTATTTGGAAAAACAAAAAAAATTCAAAAACTTAAAAACTAGTTATAATCTACTTATTCAATGAATACTTAAAGTCGTTAAATTACAATAATTGATCATTCAAATTGTAAAAATTCCAACAACAAAAAATAGTTTTAAAAACTGGCACCATGGATCATTTCAATTATTAACGTTAGAGATTCTTAACTTTGAGAACTATTAATAATTATTTTGTTCTTAAGCTTTTACATGTTTTCAGAAATCAAATTAATTAATAATAATAATTATAAAAATAATAATTAATAATTATCAAATTTAAAAATTAACAATCATTATAGATTCCATGAACAAAATCAATTGATTTGACAATGTTACAAATTAAATTTATCAATGAGACCAATTTCAAGAACCATTTTTTTTATGATGGTCAGAGTTAAAGATTAATTTTTTTCTTTTAATATCACAAATCAAATTGATTGGTGATACTAATTAAAATGACTAAACTCGCTAAAGTAATGTTTTTCTCTTAAAATTTTGCGTGTATACAAGTAATCCATTTGTTTTAATGATAAATGAAATATTGAGAGGTTTTATGATAAAATGGCTAATAGAAACCAAGTCCAACTGATTCAGATTTTCTTAAAAAATTCTCATATTTAAATTTTGTTATGAAAAAAAAATGATTGAAAAAAATTACACTAAATAAATAGTCAATCAAGTTTTGTCGTAACAAAAATTAGTTATTAATAGACATTCACACCGATATCATGGTAAAATTGATCAATTAAATTTTGAAGTTCTCTTTGACAATTGGTGGAAACGTTGTTCTGGAGGGTGCCAAAATGGAAAAATTGAATGGAGCACGTGAGCTAGTTTTATTTTACGAGTTCATGGGAGGGAGATGCTTGGCATTTAAATCTGCATGAATGAACAAAAAAAGGTTGAACTTTTGTGACACAACAGAGATTTGATTGAACAAGTAACAAAAACAAGAAAAAGTATTAGAAGTATAATGAACAATGGATATTAAACGAAAAGAATTTCAATTTACAAAACCAACAGTAGTAAGATACTATCAGAATTGAACTTTTTTGTTCCACTTCTAAGGAATCAATTTATTAGTTCCTTGCATTTGGGTGGAAGGCCGAGATGGCAAGAGTGATGAAATCTGCTATTTTTCAGCCATTTTCCTATGTTTTAGAAAACAGAGATCATATAGCATTTCAGTAGAAGGGCCGAGATGGTATAACCAATGACTTTCTGCTGCTATTTTTCAAGCCCTTCTGCTTGAGAGGAGTCCACACTAAGCGTTTGCGTCTTGGATGCCTAGGGCTGCCAGCAAACTTACTGCTGCTCCTCATCAAAGTTGGTGAAGCTGTCTCAACTGAGGTTATAGCTTCTGGCAATGGGGCAAACAACCTTGAATACTGAGTTTCCCTTTGGTTCCTTTTCGGTGATTGCTGAGTGGGGAAACCGAGTGGAGTTCTGACAGGACACAGTGTAGCTACAGAAACACGCCTCCTTCTAGGCTGAAGGGTCTGTGACGCTGATGGTGGGGGTGGGGGTCTTACAGCTATGGATACCCTCCTTCTTGGTTTCATAAGGTCTTGTGTGTTAATTGAAGTTGTTCTGGCAATGTTTTCCTGTCCATCCATGGAAGAGCAGCATGATGGCCTTCTTGGTGATTGCTGAGTGGGGGAACGGAGTGGAGTTCTGACAGGACACAGTGTAGCTACAGAAACACGCCTCCTTCTAGGCTGAAGGGCCCGTGATGTTGATGGTGTGGTTGGGGGTCTTACAGCTATGGATACCCCCCTTCTTGGTTTCACAAGGTCTTGTGTGTTAATTGAAGTTGTTCTAGCAATGTTTTCCTGTCCATCCATGGAAGAGCTGCATGAGGGCTTTCTCTCTGGTGGTGGAGGCAAAATGTTAGTAATTCTTCCAAGTGGCAGTCTTGGATCGAGCGGTGGCTTCTTCATGATTTTCTGAGCAGCTATTGACACCGACATTGTTGAAGGTTGAGCTGAAACTGCCGCAAGCGATTTACTTTCTTGTTTCAGTCTCATTTTTCTCTCCTCTGTCACCTGGTTCTCAAGATCCCGAACCTTTGAAAATTCAACCACACCTTTGGTGAATTATATTTCCAAAATGAATGCATTAATAATAGCATCTAAATAAAAAGAGACAAGTGTAAAGGTTTTGTACCTTCTCTTGAAGATTTCGGCACATGAGTTCTCTTGTAGTAAGTCTCATTTGCATTGCCTGCAAGTTGTCCTGTAATTTTCTAGTTTCCTTCTCATCATGTTTGACCTTTTCTACCTATTTGTGATCAAATTCCCAGATTTAAGAATTAAAAATCAGATTTATTAAACAAAGCTTCTCTTGTTCTTAATAATAGCACAATTAGACTCAGCATACCATTCGCTTGTACTTATTCAGTTCAGTTAGGTCAGTTTGCTTGCGGGCTGGGCCACTCTCAATTCCTCCTACACGTGTGGCAAAATTCAGAGAACAAAGTGTCTCTGTTAAGTCTGCTGCACTTGGACTTATCTGGACAAACATTAAAGTTTTGCAATCACCTCCTGCATTTCAAATTTTCAATTCCAGATCAACATCATAAATAATGAAAAAAAGAAGAGAAAATGCACTCACCAACAGACCTTTTAAATAACAAAATAGCTATGAAATTGCAATTCTAATTAATGCTTTTTAATCCAAGACATAACAACATCACTTATAAAGAGCGCTCGAATTAAAATGTAAATAAAACAATTGAGGAGCATCAGGCTGTGAAATGAATCCTCACCTAAAGAGCTCTGGAGTATATGGGTGAGCTTTGAGTTCCTATTGGAAAAAGAAAAAGAAAAAGTAGTGAGACAAAGAATGATTATGTAGAGGATATTATATGTTAGAGAATTACCTGAAAGGTATGTGGGCTGATTTGGATGCAAGAGCTGAAATAACATCACCAAGTGCTGATAGAGACTTGTTTATGAATTGAGATTCCTTCAATCTTTCTCCTTCAGCTTCAGTTTTCCCCACACGCTCGCTGCCAGCTAAATCTACTAGCCAAAGGTGACTCCTTGTTTTCTGGCCATTGATTAAATTCTCCCCTAAAACAGACACTCGCAACAAACTGCATGTAAAACAAATCACACCTTTGTCATCATCAATGGTGAACAAGTAATATCCATTTGCCAGCTTGTCCAATAATTTCACTCAAATTATTCAACACATTTACTGATGCAAAGAATTATGCCTCTTCCAACTTTAGGAGAGTATATACACAAATATAGCTTATCTAAAATAAGCAAGACATACCAATGAGAACGACTGCTAAGCTCATTAGCACTAGTGGATCCAAGAGATCTGGCTTGGTTTCCAGACTTCAGCTTTTCCCACACATCCACTGTTCCATTAACACGAGCTTCAATAAGTCCTGGGACTTCTTGGGTTCCATCTGCAGCTTGCTTTATCTCCAACCTACATTTTATTAGATAAAGCTTACAATTTGTTCTTCACATAAGTAATATCACTTGAGAAACATTTAAAATGTGAAAGTTTCATGCTTATTTGGATTGACAAGGAGGGGGAAGAAAGGTTTGAGATTATGACAAAATGTTAATGGGTTTTACTGTATATGCATTTTCAACTATGCTACCATAGAAGACAGGTGCAGAATAATCAATTAAAGTCATAAGGTCTTTTAGTAACGTTATTAGGTTCCGCCAAAAGTCATGGTTAATTTTATCAGCATCTCTACCTTGCAAAGCAATATGCATTTGGAACTCAGATTTTATTCCATTATCATCATGTGAAACAGTGTAAAAGTGAAAGCATTATTTCATTATAAAGCTTATCAGAGTATAGCTGAAGTTGAATGAAAACTCACTTCTTAGTAGGTTCAACTGAATTTTCCACCAAAAGATCTCTTATCTTCTCATTGTAAACCTCTAACATGCTAACAAACAATTCATATTTTATTACATCATTTCTCTGTTCAGATATTCGAAATAATTCCTCCAGGGTTCTATAGTTTACTCCCCTATGCTGAGGTGTTCCCTCCATAGTAAAGGTCTTGCCAGTTCCAGTTTGACCATATGCAAAAATGCAAACATTATACCCATCTAACACAGATGTGATGATAGGTATTGTTTGTTCGAAAACAGTCTCTGTACAATAAAATAATCAACACACTATTAATTATTGACCAACTAAAGAAAGAAAATTTCTCAACTGAAACTTAACCACCAAAAAGTTCTAATTTCTCATGTACCTTGGTTATTTTCAGGTCTGAATACATAATCAAATTTGAAGTGTTTTTTTGAAGAATCAGAGCAAATGACTTGGAGCTCATCAGAAGATGACTCAAAATTGACAACAGATACTGCTGATCCATTTGCAATTTCACTTTCATTTAGTGGTCTGCATCTACAGAAAACTCTGATATTTCCCTTTAGTTCAATCACTTCATTGTAAAGCCTCCTACGCTCAGAGGACTCCTCTAGGTACTTTCTTTTCAACACTTCATATTCAGCACCTAGTGACAGATAAAAAAGATGAAAATCTAGTATAAAGTAATCACATGGAACCAGATATTATTATTCAATTTTAGGTTAGAGCCTTACCAAGAAGCTGAACAGACTTTAAAACATCTAGGCCTGGAAATGACTTAGCTGTGAGTTTCACTTGATCAAATAGGGCTACATGTTGTTTCTTCAAATTCTGATACATGAACCATATAAACCAACATCAACAAAAGCAAGGATACAGAAGGATTTTGATTCTTTTGTTTGACCAAAGCATCAACCAACATTTAAAATTTACCTGAATTTTAGTACTCAAGTCAAGGACTTTCTTCAATATTGGGAGTGTATGATCCTCATGAGGAGAACATTCATGGATTCCATTGGATATACTACTCTCATCCATATTGTCAGTGTTCAGTTGTGCTAATACATTATCTGCTGATATACCAAAATCTAAATAATCAGAGGGCAGAGGCAACATCGAAACCAGCTTTGTAAGATAAGAATCTTTTACTTCCTTAATTTTTTGGATAAATCAAATCTAAACCCCAAATCACATTCCTTATTTAAAGTATATTAGGTTTGAAATTTTGTTCGCACAAAATGAATGCCTATTTAAAACAGAAACTAATTTGGAAAATTAGAACAAGAAGATTCAATAATTCACATTTGCATTCCAGAATCGATTATAATAACAGTAATAATAATAAAATAGAAATTTATAAGGAGAAGATAGAGAACTGTTGCAGAGAAATAATCTCGAAGAATCACAGTGTCTGTATACAAGACATTACAAAAGCATTAAGTGGATATGAAGAAGAAGAAAAACCTGTTTCATCACAAGCTTCAGTTGATACGCTTGGCTGTGACTCTGAAATTAAACAAATAATCCAATAATTATGATTTTCTAAAACTTTAAAAAAGAACATATATAACAAATAAAAGAATGGAAACCTGATGACGGCTTCAAATTGCAATTAATATCGAATAGATTGAACTTTTCTGTAAGCATCTCAATGATTTGATCTACAAGAATATCCACAGCAATTTTTAAATTTCCTCGAAGACAAAGCGAAATAAGAAGAAAGAAGGAAATGAAGGAAAGAGCGAGTACCGTCCATGACAACGTAGATTTTGAAGAAGAAGAAGAAGAAAGATGAGATGAGATGAGATTTCGCTGACGAATTCAGAGAGAGTGGGAGAGATTTTGCTTTCGAAGGAACACGTTTCAGAGAGAGGTGTTTAGCTGCTGAATGGTTAAAGCCAAAATGAGAGTTTGAATTTTGGGATCGGACACTGAAAGCAGCTATCATGCAACGGCTACTCATACATACTAACAAATAATATGGGCCGGGCCTCTTATTGAATGCTAAATGGACAGCATCCCAGCATAAACATCCCCTACGGCAATTTAATGACTATTGCTTTCTGCAGTCCTATTATTGCTTATTACACTTATCGTTGTATTACGAAAAATCCATTATGAAATGTAATTTGTATTTTAGAATGGGTTTTTCATAATTCAATGATAAGTACAAGAAGCAATAGTGGAAGTGTAAGAAGTTCTACCCCAATTTAATTTGCAATTTTTATTTCCCCTCTTTGCATCTCTTATGTATTTTTCTTAATTTTTTTATCAAAAATATTTTTCCCGAAAAATAACTTTTAGAAATTATATTTAACAATATATAAATGTCTAGAATTTAGTTTTCATAATTTAACTTAATAACGTTTCGAAAACAAAATTCCAAAATGCTTATAAAACTAATTCCATTCTAGAATTTAGTTTCCAAAATAATGTTGTAAAAATATAACAATTTTGGAAACTAAATTCAAGATTTGGTTTTATTTTAAATTTTGTTGCTGGATATTATACAATTAAAATTGTTTTTTAGTTACTATAATTACTTGAGACATAAAAATTTATTGGGATTCCATTTTCTATCTCCATTAAAGTGATTTTATAAAGATAAATTTATTGAGATATATAACATTTCATTAGGTGTGATCTATATATAATTTGTAGATATCATAAGTTTTATATTTCTATTCTTATGATGCTCAAAATAGAAATAAGTAATAGTCATAACTCTTCCGTGAATTAGTATAATTGTGAATAGATATAAGGTTTAAAAAATATCATTCTTCATGAAAGAGTACTTGTCTATTGTAAAAAGAGTTATGGTTCTCAAGTCATATGCATCAATTTTCTTTCCTAACTACCATTAGTAGAGAAGATCAAGAGAGATTATGCATAAAGACTTAGAAGGTCTTAGAATCCAATTATTTCTTCCTCAAATAATCATCCATGGATATGGATATGCTTCCACTTCGATTGTACTTTATATTATTGATGATTTAACATAAAAGTCCATGTCATGTTTATCGTAATTCTAGTTTCTCATCTCGCATCGTCTAACATTACATACTTATGAATTATGATAAGCTTGAACGTCATTTTAATTATTTCTCTAGCCTTTGGCTTTTTTTAAGCTGATTGAGACTTTATTTTGTGTCCCATGTATCTCCCGGTGAGTCAGACTAATTACAACTAGTCTAAAGGATATAGGAAAGACAGGTCGTGCCTCCTCCCTCATCATTCTCTTAACAGCAAAAAAGAAAATAAATATCAATTGACACTACATAAGGTTTTGCCAGACATTTGTTTCCAAAGTCCAAACGCATGCATTCAAAACGAGAACAAAAAAAGGAAGCAGTCAAGCAGATCTAAGTTGTCATCGGTTAGATTAACTTGTTTATACATGAAAAACAGGCATGTTGCATAGCAACTCTGCAAGATATGTTGCATTACACAAACTTGCCACCTTGTCACCGGCTTCGCTATCCCTACTAAAATCATAAAAGAAAGATATGATAAATGAGATATAAAATGAAAAAAAAAATATATACATATCAGAAACTGTATGTAGCTTATATTCTTGGCGTATTTTTCAGAGAAATGAGGTAGAAGGCTTCTATGAACATCTGATATCTAGCAATTGGTAGTGTATTGTAAACCATGTCCCACCAATCTCAGTGCTATTGGGTAGGGACAGTATATGGGCAGGGTTGCAATCCAAATGTTAAAACCAATCGACATGTTTGCTTGAAGATTTGGGTTGCTGCTTCTTTGGTTTTTGATATCGGTTATTCTCAAACTTAGCTTTAGATATAAGTGAATAGAGCAAGTCTGCCTCAGCTGATGTATCATAGGGTACTTCCAATATACTGCAACATCAACCAAATGGAAACAAGAAATAAAAAAAATGTATATAATAAACTCCAAATCTTATATAGCATTTCAACGAAATTACCACAGGAATTGAGGCATTTTATATGCTATAGAAGATTAATGGGAAACCAGGCTAGCTTGTATCCTTTTAGTTTTATATGAGAAATAATACATCAACAACCGGGATTGCTAATCTGATAAATTATCCTTTAGCTTTGCAAAGAAAAGGTTTGGTGAATGATTGACATTACCTGTCAAGTAGCTCCTCCAGGAGAATTCTTTGTGATGGGGTTACGTAGTGAATGCAACTTCTAGGGCATTGTCCAACTGCACATTGAACTTGGTAATCGTCCCCATGATCTTAAATAGTTATTGATGATGGCAATGTTTATAAAATTATGAAAAGAATTAAATTTGCACAACACGTTTTAAAATAGGTGAAACATATGTCATTCTTTACACATATGCCTTGCTCAAAATTATGAAACTGAATTAAATTACAGCTAAATTAACCTTGAGAAGATGCACGTGCTGTTCCAGTTGAATCACATGTGAAAGCATGAGGGGCTATTTCCACACAGGAATTTGAACACGCTGCAAAAAATTTAAATTTGTAGACGAAATGGAAAGTAAATATATATTGATCAGTTCCTAGTTTTCAAGAGTTGACAATTGACAAACTCTCATATATAGTTAACTGTTACAAATAAAGTCATGGTGTTAGCGTGGTAGTTTAATTTGTGCGTGTGTAAAAAAAGAGATGAAAATGTAATATCAATTTTGTATGGGTTCCTAAAATTAGGATTTTCTTTTTTCCTTTCATCTAAGCTTGGTATAAGGACCAAATGATTAAGTGTGTGTTTGGACGGGCGTTGGCAAAATTGATTTCGAATGAAATTGATTTTGAAGTGGTCTGGTTAAAATTAAATACAAAATTTTGGATTCAACCAGAAGCTACTCAAAGTTGTTTCAATCCATAATCAATTTTGAATTCTTCTCTAATGGAAAATCAAACATGTGAAAATGTATCCAAAATCAATTCTAGACTCTGAATCAATTCCCAAAGCCAAACCAAACACGTACTTATTTAACCCGAAAAGGAATGAAGAAAAAATAATGGGCATGTTAGAGGTACCTTTGTCAACACAAAGCAGCTGGTTAACAAAAAGATGAAAAGCTTCACACTCTGGCATGTCAAAGGGATCTAAGCATTCATTACAAACAGAAATGCAAATCCAAATGAAAAGAAGACGGTGACACTGACACATTTCCAAATTTGAAAAGTGAAATGTTAAGGAAAAGACTTATTAGTTATTACCTTTCAAATAATTATGATGGGGTGCAGTTGGATAGTATCTGCAGCGAGCAAGTACGAAGATGGAAAATTGATGACTACGAGGATATGGCCACGTGGCAGCAAATAGAAAAGTAGAGTATAGTACCCGGTAAGCTTGAGGTCTGGATGGAACTGCTTCACCTGAGAGCACGAAACATCAATTAGTTGTGGAATGAATGAAATAATAATAACAATAATAGTTGATACTTTGGCTCCAAAAGCAGTTTTGCTATGGTGGCGGAGCAGTGAGGGTCCAGACCAAGCATGGCATAAGCCGAAGCAAGGAAGTTTTTGAATTTAAATTATTGTTATTTTAGATAGGAATACAAGCTATTTAAATGTAAACTGGTTGTTTCCTATTATTATGGGATATGTGTTATATCCACTTTATAAATAAACCTCGTTCAGGAGGAAGATGATGAATGAAAAGCAGTAATTCATCCATGGTATTGATTTAAACAATCCCTCTATAAATTCTTTAGCTTCCTTAAGAAGTCCAGCCCTCCCCAACATGTCAACAACACAGGCATAATGTTCAGATTGCGGACTTAATCCGTGATCTCTAGTTATAGATTCCAAAAACTCCATGCCCTTCTCAACTAAGCCTGCATGAAGCCATGACAAAAATGTTACATCTGTTGGAGCTATACCCTACACTCTCATATCATCATAAAATTGAAGTGCTCTGAAACCATCCCCATAACGAGTGTAAGCTGCAATCACAAAGTTCCATGAAACCGAATTCTTTTGAGCCATCTCATGAAAGACTTGCAATGAGTCATACAAACTTCCACACTTAGAGTACATGTTTATAAGTCCGTTACTAACAAACAGATTCTGACCAAAGTTCTTCTTTATAATTAAAGAGTGAATCTGCTCACCAAGAGTCAAAGACGTACCAACACCAAATACCCCAAGAATGGCAGAAACCATGTTGTTGTCAACTTCAATCCCCAATTTTACCATTCTCATAAATATCTGGATAGCTTCCTCCTCAAGTCCATTTTGCGTAAAAGCTACAAGTATAACAGTTAAGGAAACCTCATCAAGTTCCTCAGCAGACTCAAAAATCTTCCATGCTTCTTCCAAACTTCCACACTTTGAATACAAATCCATCAAAGCACTTTCAATGCATAAATCCGACTGCATTCCCAATTTCCAAAGCAGGCCATGAATTTTACGGCCTTCTAAGAATGCTTGTAAACCTGAACAAGCCATGAGTGCACTCAAATATGTCAAAGAATTAGGACTCACCGACCTGCAACGCATTTGATCAAACAATCTCAAACCATCCTCATAAAATTCATTTTGGGCGAGACCAGAAATCACTGCCGTCCAAGTTACAACATTCCTCTCAAGCATCTCATCGAAAACCTGCCTACCTTGACTAAAACACTCACATTTAAAATATGACGTAATAAGTGCATTCCCCACTGTAATTTCCCTCTCAAAACCACCAACAAACACCAAACCATGGATCATTTTGGTCACACTGGAAAACTCCAGTCCATCACAAGCCGACAACATTGTAGTTAGTGTAGCCTTGTCAAATCGACAACACACTGTCCTTGACGCACTCATTTCCCTAAAGAACCTCAAACCCGTGTCAAAATCCCTGTTCCTTAAAAACCCAGAAATGGTTGCATTCCATGACACGGTATCTTTCACGGGCATATGATCAAACAGCTTAATGGCATCCTGCAACTGGACACATTTGGAATACATAGAGAGTTCCAAACAGAAAGGGCATTGCGTGGGTAGCTATCAAAATCGAAAGAAGGAGGCTGCTTGATTATACGGGCATGGATGGAAGAACCAAGATTAAGGTTTCCATCTCTGCCGCAGACCGAGAGAAGAGAGCTCAAATCTGCATGATTGAGGGCAGATTTTGAGGTTGCAGGAAATGGGTTTTGAGAAGTTGGTGGCTTCTTCATGATGAAAGGTATATTGAGAGAATCCATCCATGAAGGAAGATGGGCATTGATTTTCATCTGAATTTCATCCATGAAAGGGAAAACAGGGAGGCTGATGCGGCGGGGAGGACCTATTTCACAGACTAATTCTAATCCTATGGATAAGTAAAAGGTTTATGCTCCTGTGCCTTTGTTTTTTTTTATAAAAAAAAATTATTATATTTGTTAAACAATAGATATTTATTTTCCAATAAAGAAGAGGAATGAATATCATGGATTGGGAGGTCACAAAGAAGTGGTTGATCAACTTGACCTAATTCACCCTAAACTCACCTAACAATAGGTTAGGTTGGATTTGTTTGGGTTAAAAATCTCAATTCAACCGAACTTTGATGAATTGTGAGTTGGGTTTGATTGGCCTCTCAAATTTTTAAAAAAGGATAAAGAAAAAATTATAAAAATGAATGACTTATAAGTTTGCCCACCAAATAAATAAATATATATAATCTAAACATAATGTCTCAATCTCAATAATATTATCTTACTAAATTGTCTTAATATAAATGATCTTTAGAAACTATTATCATGAGTTAAGTAAATGTAGAATAAATCAACAAAATAACATAAACTAATACTAATTTATAAAATATTGTGTCTAATAAAGAAGGGGAGAAATCCACTTATTTCAAGAATAATTTAAAAATATATATTTAATTAAACAATCCATAAAATAAAATAAAAACCTTGAATCGATGAACATATCCAATCGGATTATGCAAGCTTTTGGCAAGTTAAATAAGTTGACTTGTCAAGGTTTAATCTATTTTCACGTCTATAACTAACCTATTTTGACATTTAAAACCAACATGAGACTAACTTTATTGTGTGCCTTATAATCCACACAAAACACCTCCTAGGTTGTATGACGCTAACAGCTACCAAGTCATTCATTATCCTTCCATCTCACACCTTTTCGATAATAGGGATAGTTGTACTGTCACGTAGGTATTTAGCCACTTCCTTAAGTATAATAGCATGGTCATGTTTTTGAAGGGGAGGTAGACCTTCCACTCTTGAAACATATCTTGGAATTCCACTAAAATGTCTATAATGGCTAGGAAAATACCTCCTACATTGTTTTTTTCTTTTGGATAAATATGCACAAGTCATTGTTAGTGAACGTATATCACTAGTGGAGTAAGTCTGTGTAGCTGCAATACGCATGCATCATTCGCTCATTTTGTATTGCACAGGTTTACCATTAGATAAACAATTGCAAAGATTAATCTTCAAACGTTGCAACGATATATTAGCCTTTTAAGGTATAGTAAACCAACAAATAAAATTGAAATCATTAAGGTCTCTCTTTGTGATGCATTTTTAATAACACACAAGACTTTATCATTTCACAAGGTTTCGGGAGATTACTATACAACTTCGCAAATGATTTCACCTCCATCGTAATTCCAGCCATGCAGAATAACTCGAGGAGTGACACCCGGAGGAACATCAAAAGATATATTTATAGGCATGGTCTCTCCTGGGACTAGTGAAAAATAGTTATCTGAGTAATGAACCGGAAGAATTCTTGTGTCTTTCCCTTCATGGTGGTCCGTCTTTGAAGTATGAACAGAAAAATGAAGAAAGAAAGCAACGCCTACATCAGGCCCACTTATTTCAGTAACTTTCAAACCATCACTTTTCCCAGCAAAACATCTATGTATCCTCTTAAACCAACCAGATTCTTGTTCTATTCCAACCCCACAATCCAGAGTTTCCAGTGAGTGCGTGCCATAAAAACCATCACTTAGTCTAGCTGTTGAACTTGTAGAGGCTGGTCTTTTAGATGTGTTTGTCACAAGCATTTGAATACTACAAATGGATTCTTCAATTGAAACCTTCGATGTTATCTTGAGAGGTATTTTCTTCTCCCTATATGGCTCCAATAACTTGTAATCTCCACCAGAAAGATGCAACCAATAAAAGTTTCTGGATATAACTCTATTATCTGACATGTTATAGAGTTTGAGAAGAAGAAAGTAGACTGGCTTTGGATCTTTTGACTCTGGATACTTCATCTGAACAATAGGTGCTACTGTTTTTGGCAGCAAAGAGAAATTTTCATGAACTCTGTAGTATGGGCATGTCCCGTCAAGATCCCACACTGAAGCTTCAATAGCGACATTAGACATTTCTTCTGATGTAGTATTAACAACCTGTTGTGGGAAGAAAGATAAAAGGATACAGAACCTATAATGACCTACTCTTTCATAAGTGGACCACGCATAAATTGCAAAGAAAATTGTGAATCATACAATTTTCATAAGTTCTTACACTTATAATCTTTTTAACTTGCCACATTTGCCTTCCTATCTCAATTTTAACTTCATGAATGAGGGAAAATATTTATCATATTGGTAAAATGACGTCTCTATTTTCATTAGCTACTCATAAAACTAGAACTTCATTTAGACACTTACCTCTATCAAATATGTAGCCAGATTAAGCTGTACATGAACTGGTTCTGCAGCACACCGACAACCATAGAAACCTGCTGTTTGATCAAGTAGATGATCATAAAATTGACCTCTCAGACCAGTCCAGGGATTCTGTGTCTTCCATATTAATACACCTGTATATTTACTCCACATGCGAGAAGTCCATCCCTCCAGAAGAGCTCTATATTGTATGTAGTTCACAAGTTGAGCCTGAAAAGATTATAGCATCTAAATTATACATCAACTTCAGCAAAAGATCATGAAAAATAGGACGATAAAAAATGCATCATTAATGGCCAACAGGATGAAGGTTTCTATTTTCTCTTACTTTCAAACAAAAATCATCGAGATCTTTAGCATCACCATAAAGTTGAATCTGATCATGAACCTTGGTGGGTTTTGAATAAGGAATATATTTATGGTATTCCCATATGGGATTTGGAACTTCTTCAACATAACCATTGGGAAGTTTCTTAAACACTGGTATCTGCCATCCTTCTGAGGGCATTGTTGCTCTTATGGTAGCTGCAACTGGCATTCCCACAGAACCAACCTCTGGATTGAATCCATAATTATAAAAGTTATTCTTGAAGAAATCTTCAGGATTTTGAATTTCATAAGGACCATCAGTGAAGTTCCCCTTCCCATCAGCAAACCCATCCCACATTGAACCTTGTATGTAAATGCGTGTGCCATCAAGATACTGACTAAAATCTGTCGACATTGGGAACCAGTCTCCTACAGGTTTGCTATTTTCATCCACACTTTCAAAATAAGGATGAAGCCTCAGATCATTTTTAAGAGCAGCATTTATATCATCCGGTGGAACTTGTTCATTTCCCCCCACCCATAGTGCAAGACTAGGATGATTTCTTAGAAGCTTAACTGTGTCTCTTGCAGAAAACAAGAAAAGGTCATGATCCAGTGGACCATTTGGATTGGACACTGGGTCACCACGTCCATCAACATCCCCAGTAATCCAAAACTCTTGCCATACCTACAAAATTAAGCCAGCAACTAGATCAATTTTTAAAACCAATACAGCCACCAACGTAATATAAACATAAAGAACCTAAGATATAACAAAGGAAAACTACTGTGATAAAAACCTTGGGAGAACCACACAACAAGAGCTAGCTGTTTTACATAGAAAGCCCAAGGCTTTATACATCCCACACCAAATTTCCATACTCTAAAGTGGAACTCAAGTTCCACCATACCTTGCAATTGGATCCTAGCATGTTGACATGCAATTATAAGAAAAAGTAAGGGTCTGGTAGCAAGTGAAGCTTACCAGAAGGCCATAATAATCACAGTAATGATAAAACTCCGGTCTTTCAGCCAGCCCACCACCCCAGCATCGAATCATGTTAAAATTCATATCTGCATGAAATTTGATATCTGTATTATACCGCTTCTTCGAAAGCCGCAGTAGTCCATCTGACAATATCCAGTTACCCCCTCGAATAAAAATTGGTTTTCCATTGACTTTAAATAACCTACAAAATAAGATGCAACAAAACACATACAAAAACAGTTTAAAAATTGAATTAATTCTACTAAGTAAAAGGTAGAAATTATAACATTGAAGAAATCCGAGAAATCACCATACCTTCCACCAGTAGCATCATCAATATGGCTCTCAATTTTGCGGAATCCAAAGTGATGGCTCCATGAATCAGATTCACCAAATCCTTTAACATCCATGCTAATAACAACATTGTACAAAGATTGCTTTCCCATTCCATTTGGCCACCATAAATTGGGCTTGGAGAAGAAAAGCTGTTAATTCAGACCATTAGCACTTGAAAAGAAGAATTGAAACTTAAACCCCCAATATATGCAAGAAAACAGAATCAGTAGTAAAAGGATGATATAAAATACTATCTAATCCGGATTGCATTGTGCAATGTAAAAAAAGAAAGAGAAAAAGTGCTGTCCCTATATGCTTCATTGCTTTATCTATTTAAAATTGCATATGTTCAATGCAAAAAAGAGGGCAGGGGTGTCCCTATGATAACTTGGCTTCTTTAAATGCTTTGCTGTCAGATTTGTTTCTTTGGATCATACATATTAGCATACACAGCAAAGAAAGATATTAAGTAATTAAGTAATAATTTACAAATTAAGGATGTCAATGTTTTGACAATTTCTAATATATATTCATCATCTCCAATCATACCCTAACATTTGCTCCTTTGATAATTAAGGAAATATAAGAGATCCATTTTTATTTATTATTTAGGATATTTTGAACCTAAAACAATCGGCAGTATATTAAACATTGTCTAGCTACAGCACAAGCTCAAGATATGATGGTAAACTTTAATTATAATTACTGTTAATTAGAGCTATCTAAAAGTTAGACAAACCAATATAGCACCAACACATGATGTAAGCCATATAGACAAACATGCACAAAAGCTGTCCAAGAACATTAACCAAGAGAATAGGGTGTGAAATCGAACAAATTTCTTAAAATTGCCAAATTTGTTGATCAAGATTTCTTGAATTAATAATTATGTTCTTAAAATGTGTTAACAGTCTAAGAACAATGGAACAAACTTTGTCATAAGCATAATGAATGCAGTCACTGACCTCAGGAAATGTATATTGCACCCGTGAGTTGGCAGGAATTGAGAGATCTTGAGTTTGAAGATGCTCTACTAAGCAAATGCTATCCTCAAGTTCTGTTGTCACTTGGACACTCAAAGAACACTCAGCAGTCAAGGAGCTCCTGTTTTCCAACTCAGTTGTTGTATGTAGATATGCCTTCTTATAATCATCAGAAAATGTTGAAACCAAGTGTGGATCGATTATTTTTACTGGCTGCACCAAACACAGACACTGAAGTCATCCCACCAAGGAACAGCTGGAAGCACAATCGTCTATAAAAGAAAGAAAATTGACACTATGGAATGTTTGATCTGGTTTGTTGATTGTATGGACTGCATTAAAAGCCAAAATTGACATGGCAATTCTGGTGTCTAGTTCATGCCTCATCAATATCCTGGTTTTGTTTTCCAGACATCTCAATGACTACCCAAACTATATTTCATAAAGCCAGCATATGATTGGATTTGAAGTTCAACAATATTTACTATGAACTACAAATGGATTAGTTAGGACCAACAATGCAATAAACACAGAAGGATCGCGAAGGGAAATGAAAGGCCTCCATAATTTGTCTCAGTGACAAATCCAATGAGTGATTAAAAAAAATAGTGAAGACTTTTGGATGAACTAAAACAATTAATTTAACTCACCCCAGTAACAGAAATAGAAACCTCATCCCATATTCCAGTATTCCTATCCCTGCAATCATATTTAAACTTGCATTAGTCATAGATACATTTTACTTTAGTTGGCTTTTCCATCGTTCCTGTTCTCTTCAAATTTCAAAAAGTCAATAGGTAATGCCCAAAATGCTCTAGAAAAAGAATGGCAGGTTTTTAGTTCAAAGAATAAAAAAAAAATTATTTTTGGAACAATTACCACGCATCAATACAAGTATTAGCAATGTCACCTTATAGGAGCCATCCAATCCCAACCTTCAACATACTGTGTAGTCACATCCTTTCCTATCTACAAAATAACAAGAGAAAATGAATTACATATCCTGCACGCAACTGCAAGTATTGTTCATCTTCCTCTTTCACTGTAAGCCTAACTGATTCCATAAGTTATGAAACACTTGCAATTCATATTTAAAGTTTTCATGTAACATTAATGGATCATATGTATGAAGTTAATTCCCAACCTCATGATCACCGCCTTGTCCCCCCTCAGGAGGAATTCTCCCCGGATGATCCGGAGGATGAACAAGAACAGCAAGCAGGTTTGTGCCATCCGGATGAAGAATATCGGTGACATCAAGGGAGTGCCTTCGAAACATCCCTTTCGGTAGGATGATTTCGTGGCCATTCAAATACACATCAGCAGAGTAGTTGATTCCACGGAAGTTCAGATCACAATGCTCATTGCTTGACTGCAAATGCAAAAAGGCCAAGTAATCAGTGGTGTCCCTTCCATCAAAGTAACAAACCACCATCGTATATTCAAAAGCAGATTATTATTTCAATACCGGCAAGGTTTTAAAAAATGGTCCACAGTCGTGGTTGCAGCCACAATGTCAAAGTTTTTGGACTCTCCGCTACCACAATTTTTCGTAATATCAAAGATCAAGACAAAACTACTACTGCGACCACAATATAAAACCTTGGATACTCGATAGCAGTTAGTCCCTATCTTTCGAATACTAATTCACGGACTTGAAAGCACAAAATATCAGCAGAAGCAAAAAAGGGAATATGAAATTAAAATCAAAGGGCACCACTTGAAAATCTAATCTAAACTTATATCATACAATGTGTGAAAGAGCAATTCCAAAGACGTACAAGCTTGCAATTAAAGGTTGTAAAGAACCAGAAGGTGTAATAGTCTCTTCCAGAATCAGCAATGTCAATGATGTGCTCATTTTGCACTCCATAGAAAGGATCGGGCACGGCTTTGTTCTTCACTAAGGTCGCCAGGACACTATTAAGTCATTGTGCGGAATCAAGTCAATAAATTAAAGAGGAAGTAAAATAATAAAATTGTGAAATGGAAAATGCGATTGTGATTACGTTCCAGGAACGAGAGCTTGCATCCATGGGGAAGTGGGGCGTGTTGGAGGGTGAGTAGTGGTGAGCTGGGTTCCGGTGAATTGGACCTCAGTGGACCTCGCTGCGACCCAGCCCGAATCCAGCGTGGTCTTGCGGTGTTGCTCCGCCATCGGAAACCTAAGATCGCCGGAGAGGCTTCTTCCTCACTGATCTTGTTCAAACGCACACAATAAAAAAAGGGGGACACTCACAGTTACTTTATCTTACGTAACGTAGCATTTTGGTCATGCCACGTATCTGCACACGTGGAATTCGCTGCCAGAGGAATGCAAAAGTGACAGAACGTATTACCTGAAATAATGCCCAAAGTCTAACGAAATTAAGTTTAGTAATTTCATATGAATAAACTACCAATTTAATTCCACAAACACCCAATAATTCATAACCTTCTTTCTTTCACAAACTATCCTGAACTTGTTGAATCGTCACTCACTGGTATGGGTATCATTTTAAAGCAAAATTGAAACTGACTCTTGACTCGGGTCGATAAAGATTGCCCAACTCAGCATGCATCATGTCCGCATCATTTGTCACTGCAAAACAAACCTTTTCCTAAGGGTCGCCTCTAATAATAATTAAGAGCATAGTGTATACAATCAGAAATGGACAGTTTTTCTTTATATCTTTTTTAAGAGGGATAAAATCACTTCTTAACTTCAGTGATGTGATGTTTCATACATAATTACACAAATTTTCAGCGGTGTGGTGTTTAAATTTTCACAAGATTTTGACGAACAAAATTATTTAGAGTAATTCTTAAATAAACACAAATTTAACACATTATATTGATATATTCGGACGCATTCAAAACATTACACAACAATAAAAATTAAAAAAAATTACACATACATTTATTAATTTATTAACATTGTGTTGACTGTTGAGAGATCTTTGTTGATTGCAACGATATGTACTTGTGTGAGAGAGACGAAATCTGTTTAAATCTGATGGGTAATTTCTATGCTATTTTTATTTTTTAAACATTGTGCTTTTTTTTATTGAATGTGTTTTTTTTAATTATATTATATTATTGGTGCGAAATATTAATTAATGTAACTTATTTTTATGTTAAAAAAAGTTAACTCATTTAATTAAACATGATAAGTAAATAGTTGTAAATTTTTTTATATTATCTTTTGATATATATATAAAAGAGTTATTTCCATCGGATAATTGTGGTGTGGTGATGTCTGATCGATCCATAAGAGTAAGTCATGGCAACAGCTAATACGGGTAGCAATTATATTTGAATATTTAATCTGTAACACATTGAAGATTGCATCTTATCTGATATATAGCGTATATATGTAGCAACGAGACCCTAATCTGAATAATAATTCCCCCTTCTAGGATCCTCGACCTTAATCTTCCAATGGCCATCGGACAAACTAGCATTTCTTGCTATCCTTCTCCACTTCGAAATCCTTTCATTCATCTTCTCCGTGAGTCCACAATAAGCTTGCAACTCTTTCGGCATGGCATCATAAACCTGCCACCACCTCTTGTGAGCCGAGTCACTCGCGAAAACATGGCGATCCTGCATGTCCCAGTTACAATCATAGTCCCTATAACACATCCACGGCTTCAGACCTAGGTAGTGTACGGCGTACACGTCATCAGGGAGCTCGCGCAGCCCATGGCCACTACTACGAAAAGTCTTCAGCTGATTCACCTTGGCCGGCAAACGGTGCCACCACGTGAAGATTTCGTTGAGAAAGCCTTGGTCGCCGCCGTTGTAAGAACGCACCTTGGAAGTTACGTTCATCATTTTCCGGAACATGCATTGCGACGGCTCGATTACCATCAACCCCGAGTTGAACAGCGTTTTCTCGTTAGGTGCTGCTGATAACTGAGGGAGCACGAATAAATGGTCGATGCTTCTGAGGACTAAGAGGTCAGAGTCTATGAAGATGATTTTGTCGTAGGTTGTTAGTTGCCACATTCGTAGCTTGCTGTAGTTCCACTGGTTGTATGCACCCTTTTTGGCGAAGGGGCTTAGGATGCGTTTGATGCGTTTGATCTTCCACCCTGCGGCTTTTAGACCCGTTGTGGATTGGGGACCGATGGAGTTATCAGCTAGGAGGAGTAGGTCAGTTTCTATAAACGTGGTTTGGGTTCCAAGGATGCTTTGAGCAAGTGCTATTGCACCACAAACATAAGCTTCTGAAGAGTGAAGAACAGTTACGTAGGCCATCTTTGGAACGCGCGTAAGTCCCATGTCAATCCTCCATCCCTCTTTACCTTCAAATTAACCATTATAAGAGAACATGTGATCACCAAAATATAATAAAGGGAGTTGGGTGATTAAGAAAAATTTATATATAAAAAAAAGAGAAACTGAGAAAAATTGTGGATTTGAATTAATATTCTAATAATAACATTAAATTAACATTTATTAATAAAAAAATTTACTTAACTTCAAACAATATATTAATTTATGTAAATATATACTCCATATAGAAGCATTTACTATTAGTCTTCCAAACAGTTTTTTCTGGGTTCTAATCATGACTTAAAAACATTAAACATAGTCATCACTGCTGTTATGAGATAACATTCATCTAGTCATGTTATATTAACGATCATTTTGATGCATGTCACGTTAATATATAAATAATCATAGAGATCATTATTAATAAAATAATTAATAAGACCAAGAAAAATGGAAGATGAAAATTAATTAAATTTGACCATACTACTAATAATTTACAATAACTAAAATCATGTTTATCCTTAAAATAATATTTACCATATACCCATAAATAATTTAATATATATCTCTAATCTAATGGTTCTTATATTGCAGTTACAGATATCTTATTCTTACCTAATTCAAAACAGTAAATAATGTTTGAATCAAGTAATCCTGAGGCCCATCTATTTGTGTTTTTATCTCTCTTACGAAATCAATTAGAGATATGAAAATATTCAATGTATGTAAACCGGCCTACTGCATTTCTTTTTGTCTCTTTATTAAGATCGATGATATTCAAATTCGAAATAGCTATTATTACCTTAAATTTCTATTTTCTAAATATTTAGATACTTTAGTGTCTTTATTCTATGAATAATAAATATAGGATAGTGTTGAATGCTAGACCAGCAGCACAATCTGATGAAGAGATTGAGTCTCCGAAGGAATGTGTGTGAATTTGGAAATTAAGATTAAGGAAGATTATAATTTATAACATTCCTTAACTGTCAAGAAATTTCTTTTATTTTTTCTCTCCTGAAAACGAGTATTCTCCAATTAACTAAGTTAGAGACTAATCTATAATATAATGTGTGATTATTAATGGACTAAGTCTTACTAAATAAATTATTTCTCACATATGAGTGCAACAGTTAGGACCGTATGAGTTTGCCAAAAAATTTCTATTATAGTTAGCATTATTTTTATCTCAAATTAATGAGTATACTTTATTTTTATGTACTCTATTAGAGTACCTATAATATTTAATTGTTTAAAAGAATTTTTTTATCTTTAATTTATGAGTTGTGTAATGTCACATAAATTTAAAATTTCTATATAAATATATATTTTAATATTAAAATTGTTAGAAAGAATGTTTAACTTGAATTACATTAAATTTTGTAATTAAAGAATAATTTTTCAATTCATAAGAATGAATTAAGTAACGATTGTTAATATAAATAACTCATTAAACCAATACATTGTCAAATCATTTCAATAATAAAAATTTATCAAGTAACTTATGAAATATTCACGTTGAATATGTTCTTGATATAATAATATCTATTAATCAATTAATTATTATAAAAGTTATCAAATTTATTATATTTGGTAATTTGTAATTAGATGATAATGTAACAGTGTAGTTTATTAAATATGAATAATTAATTAATTAATTAAGTGTACCTGTTTGAGCATAACCCGGAGCAATTTGGCATGAACCAACCGGCATAAGCGTTTGCTGCCTGAGGCTCCTTAAATCAGGCCTGTACACCCAATATTCACCTCGATGCATCAAAAGGTCGTCACATCTGAAAATCTCTACCATGGGACCACAAGACCCCACAAACACAACATGCACTTTCCTATGATCACTCTCCATCTTGGTCACCCACCCACTCTCCACAGCCAAATTAGCCACCACCAAATTAACTTGCAACCTAAGCACATCCCTAATCCCACATGGAACTTTTGCTACCACAACATTGAGATCCCCATAATTTTCCAACGCCGGCATTGGCAATTTTGGGCACTTGGGTTGACCCCATTTCCCGTTTTCATCGATCCATTCGGGAAAAATATCCTCCCATTTCAAATTCTTATCAGCATGATCAAAATCTATAGATATAGTCTCTACTTGAGAGTCAAGTGCATCTAATTGTTCAAATATGTTACCATCAGCTCTAGCATCGATATTAACGAGGCCTACCTTTATTTTCTTTTTGTTATTGATGATACCTTTTGCTATGACATCAAACCAAGCGGGTCTTGGTCTTGGCTTCGGGTCCACCTCAAGCATTTTGGTGACTCTTTTTTGCTTCTCAGAAAGTACAAAGAACAAGAAGGGTAAGGACACTAGTACGAGACAAATAAGAAAACGCTTTATTCTTGAGTGAGATCGAGAAGGAGAGGACTTGTTAGAAGACATTTTTCTTTTTCTTTCTTTTTGAATTTGGTGATTGTGGCTTGGGTCGATGACTATTTGATAAGAAGGCTCCCCGAGGAAAGGCATAATTATAGCCAGCAAGTTTTAAATGATAATGTTGCATTTAATGATTTTACTATAGAGTTTAATTTCTAAACACTTATTACAATATCAATCAATTAAAAACTGTGCTTATATAACTTTTATAACAGCTATTGTAAAAATTAATCATAATAATTTTTTTAGGGATAAATTTATCATAATGATACCTTATGATTAAAAATGATAATGTAAATGCAAAAAAAATATAATTTAAAAATCCTTTATATTATTAATATATAAATTATTCATTCTTTATTTTAAGATAAAAGAGATTATGCACTAATAATATAAAATTATTTTATGTTGTCATTCAATCACAAATCACCATTTATAATAAATTTGTCAAAATTTACAAACTTATCTTAAAAATTATTCAAACGATAATTTGTAAATGAATTACAATATAAAACTATTTTATAATTCTTGTAAATGAATTATAACATAAAACTATTTTATAATATTAATGTATCACCATTCAATTCTTATTCTAATTCATTTTGAATATCCATGATATGTACCGTTTGTACGGATGAATGAGCATTATTATCAAGAAATTTTTGAACAACACATTTTTAACACACTCTTTTAAATACAACATTTTCATTGATTGAAATTTAGTGGAAATAAAAGAATAGTGACTTCACACTTTATTTAATGAACATTTGTCTTAATTTCATAATTTTCAATAAATTAAAAAGAGACTGTTGAAAGGTGGTTATTACTTACTATCACTTTTTATTAGAATTAATTAAGTCAATGTTTTTTGACTATTTTAATTAATTAAAAATAAAAAAAATTATATTTTCATATAAATTTTTAAAAATATTTGTTTTTATAATAAATGTCATTAAATACTAAATAAAAGTTATCATGATTTTTATAATCAAATTTATTCAAATTATTCAATGTTATTAAATTCTCTTGAATAAGAACGTTACTTGCCAATCGAAGAAAAGGAACGTTACTTGCCACAACTTGATAATTATTCTCTCCATTCCTTTTTAATTTGTCATATTTTTTAAAAGAATATTTCTATTTATCTATCATTTTAAAAAAATTAAGATAATATTAGTTATTATTTTTTGTCAGTTATATCCTTCGTTTCCACCTAATTAATCTTTAATTAATTTACATATATGTATCATTTTCGAAAATGATTTAGTGTTCGGAGAATTCTTGATGTCTTCAATGCAGGCCATGCCAAGTGCATCATTCAGAAAAGGTTGTTGAGGTTAGAAAACAGACATGCGGAGATCGGTGTTTCATTTGTATGATGTAGATCTACAATAAGTACATAATCTGACTTACCATGGATGAAAAAAAATCCTCTTTTTAGAGGCTGGAGTACAGTTGTGCAGCTTAGGAGCTTACATCAAGGCAATGTTGTTGGTTTTGCTATATCATTGGTAAGAATACTTTTTTTCATGCTCTTAAGTTTAATACACCAAATTATACATTCTTTCATGTAGATAGGTTGATGAATGCTTGAAAACGGCTTTTGTTTCGGTGTTGGTGAATGGAATCTTAACTATGGATTGGATCGCGGTCTCAAAAAGTTGAGGCCTATATTATAAATGGAGATGGAAGAAAGAGTCTACTGGAATATATACAATTAGATCAACTTGGTAAGGCAGAAAATAATGAAGGAATATGTTGGGGGAAGGTGTGGTTCCATTAAAAGTGACTATGTGTTTGCACGGAAACTGATACAAGATTAAATCCCTACAAAACAAAACCTGTGGCGAAGACGGATACTTGATGGGGGAGAATGTGTGGTGTGTACAGTGTAAAGGAGATGTAGAATTTGCTAATCATATGTTTCATGAATGTTGGTGGTCTTCGTAGTTACGTTTAAAATATTTGATAAATAGTTTATATTGGGATATAATGATATTTTTAATTATTGATAATTCTTAAAAAAATATTGAAATTCAAGTTAGAATTAAATATATTGAGAGAGATAAGATGTTAAGAAAACTCTATGAAAGTGTCACAATCTAATAAAAATAGCTAAAAATACTTTCATTAAAAAGTGATAACCAAAAATGTCCTAGGTCAATATAATTATTATAATTTATATAAAAAGAGTGATTAACTTGTTCTCCATTCTCACATTTTATTTTCGTTTAATTTAAAATCAAATATAAAATTCTTATTAGAATAAATTATCATTTGTCGATATTTATCAATATAAAAAGAATACTTAGAATAAAAAAAATAGCAACTCATAAAATTAAACAAAATGTTTAAATTATTGTAAATTTTTAATATCTATTTTGATTCTTATGGATAAAAAAAAGAATAAAAAAGAAAAATTATTCTTTTAAAATTACTTGACTTGATTCCTCCTTTAAAAGTTGATACATGATGCATTCATTTTATACAAGTTATTAGTTGTAACTACAAGTCCTTTTCATCATTCACATGGCATGATGCATTTTTCACCCAATACTTAGCAGAATTTAGGATGTTTATGCGAATGAACCACTTAACAATCAAAATGAAACTTTCACAAAATGATCGTAGCGTGTGACTTGTGAAAAAGAAATTGAATTCCTAACAGCCATTCTCCGATCAATTACCTCAATGTTTCAGTGTTTCCCTTCATTCCCGAAGTTCCTAATCTCTCCTGGGGTTGAGACTCGTGGTCGTGGCACCACACATCATCGTCACAAGCATCTTAGTTGGTTTATTCTCCTCGGGAGGCACAATTCCCACTTGGAATTATTGTGCTTGAAGAAAATGAAAGCTTTACTAATTAAGTATTGAACTACAGTGTTGTGCCCAAATCGGCCCAACCAGATGGAATTGCTTCCTATTTTCATCAAAACATATATGCTCAAATTCTTTTGGGTGTCCTATCTCCGACCCAAAGGAAGGAATACATTTTTTACCTAATATTCTACGAGAAAGAAACAAAAGCAAAACACCTCGAATGTTCTCTACCATTCTAGAACAAACCTCATCAATATACTAATGAAATTGTTAATGCTATGATTAAGGCATGCACAATTATGGTGTAGTACTTAAATAGAGACGGCAACAACAACATCATCCAAAGGCATGGCTACCAAATCAGAGGCCTATAAATCATTAGAATTGGGTGCACCATCTAAGAGTCATGCCTCAGGGACTCCACTAGTTCTGCTTAACTTGTCTTCCATTTGGGAGAGATCCATTTTGAAGAATGAGAAATTGTTGCTCACAACCAGAAAGAAGAATGATTCCGTTACCATCTTTCATGGGTCCAAAGCACCTAACTTGAGCGTTACACAGTATATGGAGCGCATTCTCAAGTACTCTCACTGCAGCCCTTCATGTTTTGTGGTTGCTCAAATATACATGGATAGGTTCTTTCAGAAAAAAGGTGGATATCTTACTTCCTTCAATGCACATCGTCTCCTCATCACAAGCGTTATGGTAGCTGTCAAATTTCTTGATGATAAGTAAGAACTTATTGGCAAAAATGACACTATTAACTAGCATTATGCGTGTGACATGAATTGAATTGAATTATTAGAATCCACTACCTTCTAATCATTAGTTACTATATATATAATTACAAAACATTAAATTATTTTAAAATGTTTTCTAATTTATTGAATGTTGCAAAGTTAAATTCTTGCAAATTTTACAGGTACTATAGCAATGCCTACTATGCTAAAGTGGGAGGGGTTAGCACAGAGGAGATGAATAGGATGGAATTGGAGTTTTTGTTTAATTTGGAATTTAGACTCTTCGTGACAACAGAGCTGTTCCTGAAATATTGTGAGAAGCTTGGAAAGGGTGGTTGAGTTTTCGGAGAATATTAGATTCGTTGCTCCCATTAGTCTTCAAGCAAAGTAAAAAATGACCAAGAGAGACGATTAATCAATGAATGAAGTGAGGTTGAGCAAGTTGTGTTTTTAACACTGTCGTGAAGCTTCATTGAGAGGTGTGAAATATGCTTAAAGATGGTGATAGAACTTGAAGACTGTAGTTTTGATGTTGACTTCAGACTTTTTCGGATGGGTTGTGTTTTCTTGTTTTTGTGTTTATGACATGAAACATTCATGATGAAATTGAAGTCATGATTACTCATACACATAATATTGAATTGAAGAGTATCGATTAATTAAAATAATGAATGCAAAAAGCTTAATACGGGAAATTAGAAATCCAATTACTTTAAGGGGGTATGTTTGGCAAAGACAAAATAGATGAAAATAGAAAAGGTCACTGAAAATAGATGAAAAATAAAATATAAATAAAACGAGTTTGGTCACGGAGAAATAAAGAAAAAATTAAAAAAATACAAATATAAATAAAAACATGTGAAAAAGTATCGGTAAGATTCACTCACTTCTTAATTTCTTGTTCCTATTTTTATCATAACAAATAAATATTCATTTATACTATTTTCACTCCCTCTTAGCCAAACAAACACACCAAAAAATAATTGAAGAATCTCAATAATAAAACTTAAGTCATTATCAAAGTTTGAACAAAATTTATGAATTATTATAAATCTTTAGTAATGGGTTCTATTAATAAAAAAATAATTTATTAAAACTCAACACACAATTAACTATCATTCAATTACTTCAAAAAAACCAACCAACAATTATCCATTCTACCCTTTTTGCAATAAAATGTTTTCATATGGGCTAGGGCACTACTTATGTGGTTTTTTTTAAATGTACAGGAAGGGGTGTTTTTTGGCCACCCGGGAGGCATCAACTTTAAAATGAACTCTTGGTGATGTTTCGTAACCTAGTGGGATGCCAACTTGATCAGTGGAGTGAGTCAAACGAGCATCTTGGGGTCATTTTTTTATAATTATTATTTAGAAATTTGTTTTGAATTATTACTAAAAAAAAAGATAAGTGATATATTTATTATGAATTTTGAAATAAAAATTACAATCGATGTTATGACTTCTGATTTTTTAATTAAAAAAATAAAATATTTTACAACTTTAATTTTTAAAAAAAAATTTAAGATATAGTTATAGGAATATTTTTTTTACGACCTTTAAAATTGTTAATTTTTTATTATTTTATAAGTTATAAATGAATTTACATCTTCTATTTTCTAATTTTGTATATTTTTTTATTTTTTCTAGGATTAATTCTATTTTTATATATTTTTCAAAATTGTAAATAAATTTTTAATTTAATTATTTAATAAATAAATATTTTTTTAATTTTACTTTTATATGATTTTATTTAATATTTTTATTTAATATATTTATATATATATATTATTTTAAACTTAAAGCCACTTTGAAGTCATGAAAAAACTTTAACAATTCGTAAAAAAAAACTTACAATCGTGAAAAAAAACCTTAATGATTTTGAAGTCGTGAAACAAAAAAAAAACAACTTTAAAATAGTAAAAAAAATTAACAACTTTAAAATAATAAAAAAAATTTAATTAATCTTACTACTTTAAAATCATAAATTAAAAAAATAATTGAAGTCATAAAATTTTAAGACTTCAGTTAAAAAAATAAAAAAATTTAAAAGTCATAACATAAATTAGGATTTCCAGTTTACTATTTATACCATTTTTAATAATAATTCAAAACAAATCATTAAATAAAAATTAATAAAAAAAATGACCCCTAAATCATTGTTTGACTGCTATGAGTTCCTGACTTTGTGAGGGCGAAGTACACATTTGGAGGTGTGCCAATCAGGTATGCGTGTGCCTCCAAAATTTCCTCAGGGCTCAGTACCAATCATATTATATATGAGAAATATTTAAAATTTTATTAATAATTAATATACATCAAAAAAATTATCTCACAAATAATTTTTTAAAATAATTTCAAAATTTGCTTTTATATATAATATAATATAACTGATGCCATATATTATTTGAATTGTGACAAAAAAAGTATTCTTTGCAAGGATTTTTTTTCAAAATATCTATGTAAAATATTAAACTGATATAAAGTGTTTAAAATTATGTTTGAATTCAACATTTTATCCCTTATCTTACTTTGAAAATATAATTTATATAACAGTTTCGTTCTTAATTTGATAAGAACCTTATACGTGAATATCTAATTTTATTTGAAAAAGAATCGTTTTTATCATTAAAAATAAAAAATAAAATATTTAAAAATGATAATTATTTTACATTTATTTAATTTCGGCCCAACTCAATTCTTAAATCCGAGAGTGCCCAAATATGAACTAGGATCCACCACCCTACCCGATCCATAACTCATCGACCCGTGCATGGTCTCAGTAATCAAACCCTCATTCTCTTACCTCGTTCCCCACTCTGCCATCGCAAACCCTTCCCCCCTCAGAGTTCGTCAATTCTTTCGGTGCCTTATTTGACACAAGAGGCATTTGTCTATTCGGTTAGTAATTTATTCTTTGTTGCTGTTATTGTGTTGTACAAGTACAAATTCAATTTCAATTTCAATGTATTCTCTATGTTCCTTGAATACTCTTTGCTAGCACTTGGAGGTCTCGTTTTTTCCATGATAAACTGCAAACCCATTTTTGTTGAATTTTAGGTTTATCATTAGTGTTTGCTTGGTTGTGAATGATTTATGTGAGTTCTCTTTTGGTTCTGCTTGTGAGGTCTTAATTTGAAATTTGAACCAAATTATGGCATCTTCCTACTGTGTTGAGCGTGACTTGATATTTGAACTGAGCTATTTTTCTCTTAAAGTCATTGATGCAATGAAACTTATTTGAGTGGCTAGCTATTAGCTGGTCTGGGAATGACATTTTTTTCCACTCTTTTAATGACTAATGTCACATTCCTTGCGTAGTACCTGTGCTGCACCCTTTATTTTTGGGTGTATGCTGAATGCTGCAGTTTGTTAATATTACCTGTCTTTACTCGTGACATATTCAGGTTGAAGTTGATAAGTTGAATAATAGAACAGTCCATGGCTGAAGAAATGACAATGGTAGAACCTAGAAGAGGTAAGAGGAAATTTTTTGAAAAGCAACGGCATAAAAAGTCAAGTAAGAAAGCAAAAGTGATGCCACCAGAACATGGACAGAAGAAAGTTAAAATAGACAAAAAAATGAAGAAACTTTTCCGCAAGCGTGCACGAGAGTATAATTCTGATGATGAAGAAGATGAGGAGGCCACTGTACCTGCTACCTCAGAGCCTAAAGGTCTGGCATCTATCACCAATAAAAGAAATGACAAGGATGACATAGAAAGTGAGGATGGGTCTGAGGATGAAGGAGCTGCAGGACCACAAAAAAACATGTAATAAGAATGCTACTGATATGAATAACCACAGCTCTGATGATGAAGGAGGAGATGATAATGAAATTCAGCCAGGAATTACAAAATTCACTGAAGGATGTAGAGCATTCAAGATGGCCTTTAAGAATATTATGCAGAAGAGTGTTCCTGACGACATGTTGGTAAGTTAGGTGTTCATACAACAAGATTATGTTTATACGGAACATTGGGAAACTGGTTTATTTAAGACTTGGATAATTTGTAGGGTCCAATACTGTCAGGGCAAAGGAAACTTGTTGTAGACAAACTTGCAGAAGAGGAAGCAGAACGCAATGTCAAAGGAGAGGCCAAAAAGGAAAAGAAGATGGTAATTTTAAATTTCAAGTTGGCTGATTTTAATTTTATCCAAAGTAGTACTGTCAATTTATTTGTATTCTAAGTTATTGTCACCCTAAAGTCTTCTATAGTAATCTTATTGCTTGTTACAGTTGGCAGAAAAGGGGCATGTCAAACCTGCTACATACTTGGATTCACATGAAAAGTTTTTAAAAAGTGTTGCTACAAAAGGAGGTAAATGAGTTGGATTTTCTTTTAAAGATGGCCTTTTATTCTTTTTGATGACTTTCATTTTCCTGTTACTAATTTGGACTATTGTTGTTACCATGGATCAAATTGGATTACTTTCAGTGGTCAAGCTGTTCAATGCTGTAAGTTTTCACTTACATTTAACCAAATTTTGGTTTCTTCCTAGATTTTCTACCCTTATTGTTTCTTTGTATCTCTTTCATTATTGAACGAGAGATTTTGTTCACACCTGTTACAGGTCAATAAGGCACAAACTGCTCAGAAAGGACTGAACCCCTCAAGGACTAAGGATGCAAAAGGTTAATTGTTTAATGCTGTATTTCCTAGAAAATATTCAGAATAGTTTTTTTTTCTTACACTAGAGGGAAAAGATATATTTTTAAATAAAGAAGGAAAAAAAAGTTGAGAGGTTAAATTTAAAAAGTAAACGTGATTGGAAAGAAAGAAACTGACAATATAAGAGTAGTGGTAGTTACTGTAGTTTAAAAGAGAATAGTGGAAGTTTAAGAAGAGGTGCAAAGGTAAAATTGTCTAATGAAACATGTACACCAAAAGTTAGTATTCCCTTTATTAGTATATAGATAGATAGATATAGATTATGAGGAGGAATCAAGTTACTCCAATCCAAGAGTAACTCTAAACAACGTACTTCACACTCTTTTAAATTTCCTCTTGGAGTAATTTGATTCCTCCTCTATTATTGTTATTGTTGTTGTTGTTGTTTGTAGTTTGTACTACAATACATATATTACTGATTCTCTGTTCACTTTATTCTTTTGTTCATTCATATCTTTTCTATTTTCTTGATCGTAACATATTCAATCTTGGTAATGTGTGCATAATTCTAATTATCAAATATATGTGTATGCTGCCAGAGATACGAAAACGGACCAAACAAGCCTTCTTTTCGGAGTTAGGGAAACCATCATTGCCTGCAATTGGCACCACTACAAAGGTGATTTGCTACTGCTCATTCTCTTTTGGTGTCAGTATTTGGCTGGGTCATAGCTAACAACTCAATAATTTCAAGCAGTTATTTAAAAATGGTCATACTAGTTTGATCTTCAGTTTGACCAGTTCACCCTTTCATATTTTATTATTGCTAGCTGCAAAATCCTAGTCATACTGTTGTTGGAGTGGATTTAACCAGTAATGTTAAATATACTATTATTTGGCCTTCCGTTTTGAACTTTTATATTTTACCTGGTCTCTTAAAATGGTCAAACTGGTTGAATTTGGTTTGATGCTTTTGAAACCGTGCCTTCACGTTTTTTATTAGAAGAACTAATATATATTTTAGATCCATAATACCTTGTTTAGCTACCATATACAATTTTTTTTTCTCAATAAATTATAACAAATGTATCTTAATGAGGTAGCTTCCATTTATTGTTAAATTATCAAAATGTTTGGGTTTTATATAAGCAGGCCAAGGAAAGCACTGACAGGGTAGAAGATGAACAACCTGCTTGGGCTCCATTACGAGATAATTATATGCTGACAAGTTCAAGGCTAAAGGATTGGGACAAAATGCCTGTAAGTTTCCTTTAAAGTTGTATTACTTTTATGCTACACATTTACCTTGCACTCATAATTTTGCATTCCTGCAGGATAAAAATGTATCAGATGACATGGGAAAAGCTTCTGAAGATAGTAGTTCAGATGAAGATTAGTATTTTAGAACTCGAGCAAGCAGAATTGAGATATTCATGGTGGGACAATCTGTCAGTCTATGAATATTGGTACTGTTGTAGTTGTTATTGGCATTGGAATATCTTATCCATACATTTTGCTGCCATTGGTGTACCAATACGAGTAATGAATCATCGGTATGAAATTTAAAATTTAAAATATTATAAATCTGTTTCCCTATTCCATTTCTCTTCAATGAGTTAGAAAAGAATGGACTAGTTGACAAAGTTGCACGCTGATTGGCTAAAATTTGGTATGGATCACGTGTATGTATACACTGAATAACATTTACTGAACACGTTGAATCAGGTTTTCTGTCTTTTCTTTCCCTATTACATTAGGAATATGATTCTCTCCAGTAATAGGACTTTTTCTATTTTTGATCAGCAAGAAAATCAGATATTGTATGGAAAGATAGGAAAATGTCCTGCATAGTCAAATTTCAAATTTCTCCTCTGAAGTTTCAAATATTTAATTCATTGGTGTCGTTGAATGGAAATGCACTTCAATGCTCTTCCCTCACTCACTCTCTAGTCCTCTCAACCTGCTTCTACTTCTAGGGTTTTCCTTTTAACACTATTATTATTGGAATTCTAAGGTCTAAAGTTTTCTTTTGGAATGATAAAAAGAGTTGTTTTTTTTTTTACTAACTTCAATTTCATTCTAACTATTGTTTTTCTTGTCTTTTTGTGCTTGAATTTGAATGATGCTTGGGTATTCGTATGCCTTGAATTATTATTGAGAAAATGTGAATCAGGAACCATTAATGTTGTATTCAAAACTTCTCCCTGCTTCATTTATGTTACTTTTTTTTGGCTAATTATAATGATTAACAAAAAAAAAGCAATAATTATAAATTAATTCTAATACTTGTCGGCGTGGACAACATGGGAATGGCCATTGTGCAGAAAGCTCTGTAGTGAGATGCTCAACCTCTAGCTAGCATGTTGTCGGTTTCCTCCCTGCACCAAGATCCATGTCTCTGTGGACTCCTCCGTTACTGTGGACTTTGATTTTTGCATCATCGTCTTCGGCACTGCCATATCGTCAGCGAGTCTTGCCTTAACCACCTCCAGCAAAATTCCTCCTGACACCATTCTCATTGTTTCCAAATGATCCAATTGATTAATGATTATTAAATTTAGCTAGTTTATAACTTAGACAAGGGTGTTGCAATTCACGACTCTCTTTTTTAATTAATGTCAACATTTCATATATAGGTTTATCATTTTGGTTATAACTAAAATAATTAATTTAAACATTGTGGTAATTTTTAATGGACAATGTGTTAAAATTAATTAGTTTAGAATGCAAACGTTAACATGGTTAGTTTTTTAAAAAATCACTTTTAAAATATTTAATAAAAAAGATTATGACAGGTAAAAAATATCACTTTATTTAAAATAATTTTTTAAAATTTAAAACACTAATAACGTCGTTGGTGTTAATCTGACGGAGGAAATATCTTGGCTAAGCATAGGATAAAACAGAAATTTTAAATCATAAAAGAACAAAGGATTATTAAAAACATAAAGGATGAAAGCAGCATTTTAGTCATAAAATCAACTGGCTTTTGTAAAATCTGCCTTAAAAATGATTTCTACCATAATTCTGATAGTTAAACATGGAAAGCACTTTATAATTGCATGGAAATTATCATTGCCAAATAATTTTATAGTTTTGAATTTATAAAAAGAAAATAATTTAACAAGTATAAAAGGAACACGGTACGGTGAGAGACGCTGAAGAGAGATCTGGGAGAAGCAGAAGTGAAGATGATGTCCGGAAAATATACGTCGATTGAGGCGCAGAAGCTTGAGGGATCTGTTCCTGTGAGTCATCACAATCCAAATCTATTATTGTTCCTTACTCTTCTTTTCTCTTCCACATCTCGCTCACTCTCCTTCCTTCTTTTCAGGCCGTTCCAGATTCACGACCCGCCACCGTCAATTTCGCTGGTTTTATTCCCCCTTTTTTCTCCCTCTTGCCAATTAAATGACCCTCACTCTCATTTAGTAATGCCCGATCTAATAATAGATTTGTTTTCCTTTTAGATTCAAATCTTCAGACATTTCCTCCATCTGGACCTCAGGGCAAGATTACCGCTGCTTCCGGGCCTCCTCGTGATGCTGATGGTCTGTGAATCTCGATATCTTCTAAGATAGGATAATTAAAATCTTTTACTGCAATGAATATTCTAGATGCCCAATAGTCTAATAGATGCTTTGCCTGAGGACTTTAGATGAATGACTAAGATAACCTAACAATGGGGATCACATCATAGGAACTTGGGTTTACATATTGTTGTGATGCTTGAAAGGTTTTAAAAAATCTTGCTGTATTAATATTCCCCTGATCTAGCTTTGAATTCATTAACTTGTTTATCCTTATATTTTTTTTATCGTATTTGTCTGATTCTGATATGTGCTTGCAATAGATCATATTAAATTATGCGTGTGATTGTCTGATATGTGGTTGCACAAGATGTGCATGGAAGAGGGAGCTATAGTTACTCAATAGTGTGATGTAGCAGTGTAAGCTGCTACAAAGTTTGCATCACAGTGGCTGCCATGGCCGCAATTGTGTCCAAAGTAGCAGCCTGTCACCGCACTTATTGGCACTTCAATAGCAGTATGGAACATCTTGAAAACCCAAACTTGTCCTTGAAACTGTGTTGTCTTGGGGGCTGGGGGGTTTTGATTTCCCTTCCCCTATTCAGAACTTAAAAACCATAATTGGATTTGGATGTAGTCCCATGCCATAGTTGTCAAAATCACTATTCAGATTCTGAAATCGCACAATCCCACATGCTAAGCAGCCTCCTCCATGCTGAATGTTGCCTGGATTGTTCCTGAGCGTTATCGTGATCTTCCACTTGAAATCTTGGGAACATCGATCCCCAATGAGTCAAGTGGGTCAAGAAGCCAGTTTTGTAGAAACACTTAATTTCAGTTGTGTTTCACATCCATTCCCTTTCATGATCTGCTCTTCTTGTCGCAGGCTTCTTCTCCTTCATTTGCAACTGCCGGACCTCTGTCCTACACCACCACTGCTGCCCAGGGCTGCCACCGATTGCGCCTCTGTTTGCAAATTCTGTTTTGCGAACTAAAGTCGTGTGAAATGTGATTGAACCAATCACCCAGGCTTCTTCTCTGATTTGCAACCTAAACCTTTTCTGTTCATGTTAGCATGTCTCTTTTCTGATTCAGCAAGATTTTTATTGAATGGACCTAACACTTCCTAAGTGTATTTTTAAGTGACCAATGGGGCCTTAGTGTATAATATATAATTATAACTATAACTATTTAGAGAATGAGATTATAACTTTTAAAATGATTATAATGTATAATGATTCTCTTTCGAATGGGCCTAAGTGTTTCGCTTTTCTCTTAATTATTAACAATCATAATAATATATTATAATTATTCTGTTAATTATAATATATTATTATGGTTATGAATTTTCAATTTAAGTTTGTTTAATGTTGTAATTTAGAAGTCATTTTCTTCTCCATTTTAGTATTTTATGCGTATATATTATATTATTTATATAGTATAATTTTGTGTTTTAGGTAAGAATATAGGATTACGTTCCTAGTTACAATCCCAAGTAGAATCTCTAGTTTAGCAACCTTGCTCCATGCTTCTCTTTTCTCTGCGACCAACACCCTCCCACCTCCAGCGGTATTTCTGGCAGACACCCACTCCTGTTCTTTCTCTGTTCTGAACTCTGACGCACACACTCAACCTCCTCTGTTCTTTTCTCCATGCAACAGCCATGACATTGTCTCAAGGATTGCCTCAGAGTGCTGCTTCCTCAATCTCCTATTGTGCTCTGCTGAAAAGCCTATGGGTGAAAACATTGACATTGCTTGGCAATAGAATAGCTTGTAAAATATCAATGATAGACAAGTGTGACGTATGGATTTTTAGATTTTTTTTTTCTAGTTTGAATTCTGTTCCATTTTCATTGTCTCTTAACCGAATTCAATTTTGTTCCATTTTCTTGTTATTTGCTACTTGTATGTTTCATTTAAGGCCTATGATCTCTTTTCCCCTCATGTTTCTTTTGATTTGAATTTTGCACTTATTTCTTTTATTCTAGGGGATGATTGATGCTTAGTACTTATGACATTGCCTTCTGTTGTCCTTCTGGCAATTTTATGGCTAGAGTTATTATGTTTAATTATTTTTCTTGGATATTTGTTTGACATGTTTGTGTTGAATTGGCTCGTTTATTTTATGCAGATTCATTTTCAAAACCTGTATCTGGTTCTGATGAACCCCAGCAGGGTGGTTGGTTTCAGACTTTCACAATTGCTGCTTACAAACCATACTTTGATGTTGACACTTCAGATGTTCTGGAGAGGATTATCGACTCACTATTTCCATTTAGAGGATCTTTCAATGAAAAAACTGCTACCAACCCTGATTTGTGAGTAACTTTGTCTTTTACTCATTTTATTGACTGAGGATACTACCAACATTCGGTTCTGATTTCTTACATTTTCAAATTATGAAATGCATGTTTATAACTTTTATGAAGAAAAGGTGTATCTAAATTGTTGTGACCAGTTTTAATTTGCCAATATCTTCTAAACTAAAAAGTCATCTATTTAATTATCTGTTTGTTTTGTTTCATTTCTTATGAAGTTTATGGAAATATCTCTGTTACTAGTTAAATACTGGTGTCTGGATAAGATGATGCTCACCATTTTTAATTCTTGGAGAACAAATACTTTTATAATTTTGCCATAAAAAGGAGTGAATTTTGTGCATGTAATTTTGAGTTCATATAAATATATGTAGGTATGGTCCATTCTGGATTTGCACTACCTTAATATTTGTTGCGGCATCTATTGGCACCTTTGTGACATATATAGCGCACAAGCTGAAGAGCAAGGAATGGGATTATGACATAAATCTGGTGACTTGGTCTGCTGGTTTGTTTTATGGATATGTTACCATTGTTCCTCTTTGCCTGTATGTAATCCTCAAATACTTCTCTGCACCGGCTGGCCTTGTGCAACTATTCTGTCTGTATGGGTATTCCCTGTTTGTCTTTATTCCGGCCCTGGTAAGTTAATGGTATTCATCTTTCTACCTTTTATTTCAAGGAAGTAGGAAATTTGACATTTGCTTTGTATTGTATTCTCAAAAGTCAAACCCTTTATTTGATGCAGTGTATGTCCGTTGTGCCACTGGATATATTTAGATGGGTGGTTGCAGGTGTGGCAGGGTTCATGTCAGCAACATTTGTGGCACTGAACCTCCGGGCACATATCAAATCAGCAGGTGAAAGGTGGTTCTTGATTGTTGCTGGCATTTTTCTGTTGCAGCTGGCTCTAGCTGTTGTACTAAAGATTTACCTCTTCACAGTATCAGTTTAAGAGGAACTGGACAGTATGAATGAAATATATACAGAACTGAAAGTATAGCTTTTTGGAATTGTAGGTTTTCATGGATACAATTTGTAGCTGAAGCATGATTCACAGATTTAACCATCGTGTATTCATTCTTTTGTTGCAATATAGAGGTGAATAACTTGTGATCATCATAAAAGCACTTGTCTTCGATGTTGTTAATGCAAGTTATAATGCAAGCTTCCGTGATTCTTTTGTTACATTTGTAAATGAAATCTTTTATGATTAATTATTGGGGCTGAGTTTTGAATGTGTTTTTACTGGTCGAAGTTCGGACTATCTATATGGTCATTGCTAACGTCGAATTGCATGTTTGGGGTACTGTTAGAACTGCTCCAAAAGTACGTTAGAGGTTTTTTTTTTTTCCAAAAGTATGTTGAGGGTGCTCCAACGGAATTCAAATTGCAACACCAAAACCTTGGTTTGCAACATGTTTTCCAAATAGGTAATATATTATACATAAACTATCTTTTCACATTAAGTCATAAACTCTCTTTTCATCACTAATAGAGAGCATCAAAAGTTTTAGTCACTACTATTTTTTCTCTTCACCGTTTTGTGAAGTCCTATGACATTCACGCTCTTTGCGACTATCCCTTTGCTGCGCGTATTCAATTAGTTGCTTCAGTTCTGATTGTTCAGTTCTTTAGTGCAAATATCATACACCTGTGTCTTGTTCAGAATTATCGGTGTAAATATCAGATAGAGTGGGCAAATCTGTTGATGACAATTTGGTTCATATGGCCGAGGAACCAGGAAAAGTTTGGGAATAACTATAGGAGATGTGCAAATACATGTTCGTTTTAGATAAGGAATTACGTGAGAACTGTTGCTCACGCTAGAATGAATGAAGTTGGGTTTCAAGGAGCTAATGTACTATTTTAGGACGGATTGGGTTAAGTTCTGAATACGAACATAACTGAAAAATAATAGTAGTAGGTTGTGACCTCAACCAAAATGGTTCATTGAATGAGGCTTCTCCCGTTTGATGTGGAAATACATTTGTTGAAAAATATTAATTTGTTAGAAATAAGTTCTATAAACAGAGTCCTTACACATTACTATTGTATCTTTTATTCAATCAATTACACTTGCATTTTTTTTTCTCAAAGTTCTGATAGTAATGCCCTTCACTGCATATTTGCAAATAACCCTTCAGTTTTTGGCTTTTTGAATAATCTACCGACATTAATGCAAAAAGCTTAATATGAAAGTTGATTAAATTTGAACTATGCAATTATGCTTGGACAAGATGTGGCCCTGAAGAAAGTCAAACCGGAATCTACCAACACACGAGTGTAAATGACTTAACATGAAAGTAGATTAAATTTACACATTATAATTATGCTTGGCTCATTGTCAACTTTAGCACTGCTTGGCATGATTTCGCGATGAAAATAGTGTAAATACAGGGAATAAGATATTAGGCAGAAAATAGACAACGGAAATGCTCCCCGTCAATACGAACCACGCGATGACTTTATTTGTTTGCTTCAATAATTTTCTGAGACAATAATCATAGTTAAAAAATGCAAAATTTGACCTCAATAGCACACCATAACTTTGCCAACAGAATTTGACCCCAATACTATAGCACTAAGGCGACCATTAGGTTTTACCCCAATAGCAATTGGTAATAAAAGTCAACAAAATATCATTTAAGTCTTTCATCTTGCTTAGTGTTTACACCAAACATTTGGTAATTACTATGACCTAATTTTATTTTCGGCCGGTGCCAACTAAAGTTAGAGACGAGAAACAGTGCTTTTCCCTTGAGAACTTTGATGACTAATAGAAAACGACCAAAATACACAGGTTTTGAAGTGATAAATTAATTGGAATGAAGCTCGTGTGCACAACTTACAAGTCACTTGATCAACTTAAAAAATGACAAATTTCTGACACAACTACAAGTGCTAAGGTTGAAAAAGACGAATCCCAAAAGTTTAAAGAAAAGAGGTTACAGAATATAAAAGCTACCACAAACTAGTCCAAAGAAAAAAACAAACACTATTCAATACATTACTCTAGAAACATTAAGCCAAAGAAGACATGATCTAAAAGATGCCTTTTACAGTTTACTGAAATCCCTTATACCTTAACTGGCAAATAACTCAGTTTTATGAGGCATTTGTACTGTGAAAAATATGAAGACAACCATAGGAAAAAGAAACAAGAAGTCATATACTAATCCTAGAAAAAATCATATTGACCGGCCATGAAGACATTGATGAAGCACATTTTGGACTTTAAAGGTGAAAAAATGACAAAATAAAATAAACTAATCGAAGAGTCAAGTCCTGATCCTTAAATTGGGGTGGTATGATTGACAAAGGATAGGGTGATTTTGGAGGTATAAGGGGTTCATTAATTGACTTGAAACGAATATCCTTGGCCATAAATGTTTGATAATTGATAAAGGAATGGTTGGTTGGTATCTATTCCAATAGACAACAGTGTACATATTTCACCATCAATGCACAAACTCTCCAAGTTCTGATTTCTGAAACGTCCTTATATTATATGTCGGGTCAGGTTTAATTACATGGACACTGCACTATGCATTACAACACATCAAAAGATGGTCAAACATTATTATTAATATGACTTGATCGATAGTGGAACTAATATTACTAATTAACTGAAACACGAGCTTGACCATTTGTTCCCTACAGTTTCCTGGTCCCTTTCTTTACTATGAATAATGCTATGTTTTACACATGGGGGGTAATAACTATATCTCGATTTCAAACTCAGCATACTAAATGAGTCACAAGCCATAACTCATAAGCCATATCTCCTTTTCCCTTCTCTTTGATTATCTTTCTTTTAAATTCCTGTTTGGTCCAAATATAGAAACCAGAAGAGGATTAGTGATAATCATTGACAATTGTAGTGAAGTGATGTCAATTTCAAGGTCTCAAGTGGGGTGTCTATTACTGATACTACTAAGTATTTCGGTTTTGAACCATCAAGTATTGGGTGCTCGGTATGTAAAAGAAGAAGTGGAACATTTGCTCAACAAGTCTGCAGTATGGAGGAAAAGCTTTACCAATGAAACAAAGGGAGACTTTTATGGTACGGTTAATAGAGTAGTGCCTTCCTCTCCTGACCCCTTGCACAACAGGTAGGTGGCTCTTCTAGCCCATGTAACCTTCTGTTGTTACAAGAAGAAATTATTGTATGGTACGTGTGAGATTATATATGTTGTGTGAAGACATTTTTCAATTTACAAAAAGAAAAATAGAGTTAACGACGTGTTATATGGAGATTGACGGACACCACATGAGACCACTTACAAGATTAGCTGCTTGTTATGGGGCAGGTAACAATTTTGTTTTTGAAAAATAGTTATTATTCTCTTTTTATATTATTTCAAATGTTAAAGCATACACACAATCTGTTTGTCATTATTATTTTTTCAATAATCAATCCCTCCTAAAGGATTGTATTTGTATCCTTTTATTTATTTTTGTCGAGTGTTAAAGAGGTGTATCCTTTAGTTGCAGCAAAGATATAGTCATATAGAGAAGATTGTTCAGGTTATCTGGTCCAGAGGTTGAAGCTTGGGTTATATTTATATTTTTCAGCGTTTAAAAGGTTAATTATGATGATGACTTGCGCTTTTTAATCGACAAACTACATGGATTAGGAGTTAAGGACTGATCACTAATTAGGCCGTGTAATACGCAAGAATAAAACTCGTTTGCAGATTGCAATGAAGATCTGGCTTCCCAGCTTTAATTTAATGGTAATGGACTAAATTTTACCCATATGTTCAGCTTAGAGAAGGAAATAATGGACTAAATTTTCATCAGAAACACTTTCATGCAGTCAAAATTAAAGGATATACTTTAAATAATAAAATATAAAAAGAACAAACAAATATATACACTCTTCAGCTCTATTAAAATAAGTATACAGAAAATTTGTTACTAAAAGTGTGTGAGAATTTATTCCCTTAAATATCAACTAGTGTGACATAATTTTCATTCTTAACCATTCTTTCTAAAACATGCTTCTCACATATGATGATCTAAGTCAAGTAAGTTTGCAGCTCCCTATTCAGATCATTGGACAGCCGAAATGGACTACAGTACCTATGCTTGTCACATAAGATCTAAGTCATCACATCCCCGAATTTTTATCTCTTCCTTTTAAAAAAAAAAAAAAAAATCCTTTAACCTGATACGGGCCGAAAATAAGATGACACTGATCATTTTCTTAAACCATTCAAGCTGATATTGGCATTTGAGAAAATAGAGAAGAGTGAGATAAGTAACAAATTTAACAGCACAGATTAACTCCTCATTAAGTTCACTTCGCACTACATTTACACAAGAGAAGGAATGAAACGAAAGTGTCCACACTCCACACAATGAAGTTATTAGAAGAAAGACAAAAGCACTTAATCAAGGTAGTTGATGAGCACAAGCAGCAAAACAAAGAGCAAGAACTCCACAGAAGCAGCATTAGCACGAACAGAAGTTGCAGCAGCAGAGAAACTTCCAGTGGTAGTGTTGGTGGTGAGAACAAGAACCATCCAATCATCCTCAGAACCAAGCCCTGCCCCTGTGTACTTGGAATTGTTGAGAAACTGGGCGTAGCTATCAGAATGAGTGTAATTGGAGAGCACAATGGTTGGTTCCAATTTGGAGACACAAACGGGAAGAATGACTCCGTCTGTAGTGGTGTTGAAGTTAATGTCACATTTATCTATATGCTTCTGCAAGTTTGGGATTTTGAGGTTCCCACTACCAGGAACAGATGAAGGGTAGTATTGATTCACGTTTTCACAGGGCTTGTTCTCTATTTCTTCTGCAACCTCATCAGCCAAACTTGTCGCCTTTGAAACTTGGTTCAGGGGTGCCAGGTTCCGTGTCTGCCTGTAGCTGTTGATTCCCTTGAATACACTGTCCTCCTTATCTAATCAAAAGAACCCATGTATATATAAGATCCTTACATTATATAATAAGGGTTAATGGTGTTTTAGTTCCATAAATTTGACAATTTTTGGTTTTTTTGTTCCATGTCCATGGTTTTTGGTTAGAAAGTGCGGAACAAAAAGTAAAGAGTTTAAAAATAAAAGTCTAAAACCAACAATTGACAATTTTATAAGAACCAACAACACCATTAATCCTGCTTTTTTCTCTTATTTTGTTTGTTCCTAAGTATAAGATCATTTTGAGAAAAAAAATTTATAAGATTATTTTCTAATTTTTAGATACATTTTTTCTCAACTTATATTCAAACATTAATAAGAAAGAATTAAGTGCATAGACAAATAAGAAAAAATGTAATTTTGAAATAAATGTAAATAATTGGCATTAATAAGAAAGAATTAAGTGGATAGAGAAATAAGAAAAAATATAATTTTGGAATAAATGTAAATAGTTGACATTTATTATGATAAATTAAATTAACTATTTTTCTGAAAGAAAAGTAAATTAGTTTAAAGAGTATTGTAATTAAGATTACGGAGGAAAGAATCATTTAGGAAAACTATATATGTAATATGAGATCCACTGAAAAGTTTCATCAAGCGCAAATCACAAGTTTATAAGTATGAAGGGATTACAACGAAGAAAAACATACTATATATATAATGGAAATAGATTGAATGGTCATTGTTCATGCGTGCGTAAATTGGTAGAGTGCAAGGTAGCTAGATTGGGTGTAAATTTAAGACCAACAGGAGCCTAGCCTAGTTGAATTAGTTGATATTGCACGAAATATGCATGATAATCAAAGCCCTTAAGCTATTCATGCAGTTTGATTAAATTTTTCACTAATATACTTCAAAAGAGATACAGAATATGGAAAGAAATAAAAGAATTAAACAGATGAGATGAGAGTGCATGTGTGAGGGAAGGAGATGTGCAGATAGAGAAAGTACCACTACACAGCACTGGATTAGAAAAGACTAGGAAAGCACAGATGAATGCAAGAAGGAACATGCAAAGTTTGAAAACGTCCACCATGGTGAGTTTGAATCTCAAAGGAAAACACCTATTGAAGAATTAAACTCTGAATTTAGAGACGGAGTAGCAAGAATTGGTGCCTAAAGTAGTAACAGGTTTCAAGTGCTTGATCTTCCACGTGGCGGACATGCAAGGTGACAACTTAATCCGTGATCTGGTTAGTTCTCATTAACTGCTTATCAGTTAATTAGTTCTTATAATATTAATCAACTGCATACAGCTGTACCGAGTAAAATCCAGAGTCCAAACCACCTATTTCTTTGTTCTTGTTCTTCGTACTTAGATCATATACCAGTTAATGAATGTATTTATACTGTAACAATATTTTACTTTTTCATCCAATTATAAATTATAAATTGATATATGATAAGATGATCGTTTTTTTAAAATAATTATTTTAAAAATGATATTTATTACATTAGATATTAAATTAATTATATGATCATAAACTTTTTTACTATTATTATGAAAATTTTAGGTGTATTTAATTTTAAAAGTTAAGATAAATTTTAAGACTTAAAAAATACTTATAAATATATTTACATATTATTTATCAATAAAAAATTTATATTGGTAATGAAAATTAAACATATTTATGTGTTCTTATCAATTAAATTAATCTTTATTCACATATAATATTAACTCTAAATTGATTAATTAATTCATATACAATAATATACCAAACTTAATTCCCTTATTTTCAATTTCTTCTATGTGATCATGGAGCCTTTTACTTTTATGCATTAATCTGACAGATTGTGACACGATGACACGTCAATTGTAACGAGTTGGATTCAGTTTGTGAATTTGAATCCAAAGGAGATTTCTAAAATTCTTTCTACGGTACAAGAAATCGACACAACACGTCAAGACATCCTTCTGCCAATTCTCGCCGGCCGCGTGACCCGCGCGCAGGGCGCTAAAATCAATTATTGTAACAACATTTATAATCCGTCCGTTTTCCATCTCGATCAACAGCTACCACTACCCATCAACACCACATGTACTCTTATTATATATGGGATGTTTGTTTGAAGAAAAAGTGAAAAGCATAAGTAAGATAACTTTTTAATTTATTTTATTGAATAAAAAGTGAAAAGAAATATATATAAAAAATTTGTTAAGATACATATATCATTAATTCTTTAATATGCGTGTTTAACGCATTCATACTAAAACATAATGATATGTATGTTAATAAATATTAATGAAATTTGTTAATAAATAATGATACGTATGTTAATAAATACTAATGAAATTTGTTAATGTTCATGTCTTTTTTTATATTATAAATGTGTTAACAAATTATAATTAAAAATATTTTAAAAATTAAAAATATATAAATAATATAACTTATCAATACACTCATACTAAAAATATGAATATGTATATTAATAAATCTATAATGAGAGAGAAAGTTAAAAGATCATTTATAATGAGCTTGATTTATTTGAGATAATAACATAAATATCTTATATATAAAAAATTGATATAGTTGGTCATAATCCAAGTCTAGTTTGGTCTTTTAGGTTGGTCTCCAACTATATATTTTGACATTTCTTTTGGTTCCATCTCAACTTGATCACTGGCATTTCTAGTTTTTATGGTCATGATGGAACTAAAATTTCTCAAACCACAGGTATAATCGGGTTCGAATGCTGGTAAGAGAAAGAAAAGAAATCTCAACTGAATCACTCCACGTAGCAAGTAGATGGTTTTGTTAAAAGATATAACGTTATTCTAACATATATTAAAAAAATAAAGAAAGAAAAATCAAGTATTTCAAATCTTATACTAACAAAAATTAATAATTAATATTCATTTTGATAAAAAAATAATAATATATGATTTTGTTAGTGGCACAAATGGCCGAGAATTTGGAGCACATGGGCGTATTCATTTTCAAGTAAGTGTTTTCTACTTTTTCTCTGTGTTAATTCATGATTAATTAGAGCAATTTTAGTAGGGGATATTGGAGAAGGATCTTTAAGCTGAAGATCTCTCTTTTCCTAGATCTACCACTAAAGAGAAAAAGTAGATATCCACATGGAGATTCGGATCTTCTCCAAGAACTTTGAAGATCTGCACATAGTTCAAAAAAAATGATTTTTTAAGTGACAGGACGAAAAAAAATAAATAAAATAAATAAAATGAAATTAAAAGTTAAAATTAATTACTTAAAATTAATTATATGTCTTATTAATATTCATATATTTTTTCCATGCTTTATTAATTAAAATTAATTATTTAATTGATTTAATTAAATTTTAAATATTTAAAAGTGGGATTCATGTGGGATCTATTAAAATTATCTAAGATCTCAATTTGGGATTTACCAATAAAGGAAAAAATGTCACAAATCTTAAGAGATCTTCAATCCTACATGATGCTATGAGATTCACCAAAAAATGTCTAAGATTTCAATTTAAATCTATCATTAAGATGTTCTTACTACTCTTGTGAAATGTTTTAGAAATTATACCAGGTTTGTTTCACTTACAATAATTGAAAGCACATGTGATCGACAGTTGTCCCAAACGTAATTAAGGATAACCGTGTCCTAAACTAACAAGGAAGCCGCCCAAGCCCAGTAAACGTAAGCCAAAAAAAAAGGATAACATGACCATATATGTCTGTCACAGAATAAGGTCCAGTACTGTGCCCTACCTTAATTTCCTACCCTCAAGAAAGAAACCGACACGACACGACACGTCATTACCTGCTTCTGCCAATTGTTGCCACGTGGCACATTCAATAAATAATCAGACGAACTTGTGTATCCATTGCCATCGCCCACGCACTTACCCTACATCCTTAACACTTTGTTCAACAAGGTCAAGCATTTACGTTATAAAGCACCTCTCTCCTTGTCCTGCTTGCTATTAAAAAAAAAAAAAACAGTTTTTCAGCCATCTTAATTTGTGATTCCCAAAATTAAGCTTGCATTGTTCACGAGAATGGCTTCCGGTGAAAACAACTTCCCCCCTCAGAAGCAAGACACTCAACCTGGCAAAGAGTACCTCATGAATCCAGCACCCCAATACAACAGCTCCCAGTACAAGCCATCAAATAAACTTCAAGTAAATATATAACTTTACATTATATTTAATTATTTATAAGTATTTTTATTTCCTTCAACATCTAATTAATCAGTTTTCTACATATATACATATTTTTATTTTTATTTTTTTTCAGGGTAAGATAGCTGTAGTAACTGGGGGTGATTCTGGAATTGGACGAGCCGTGTGCAACTTGTTTGCATAGAAGGTGCTACTGTCATCTTCACTTACGTGAAAGGGCAAGAGGACAGGGACGCGAGTGACACGCTTGATATTATAAAAAAAGGCTAAACTGAAGATGCCAAAGATCCAATGGCTATACCTGTTGACGTGGGTTATGAAGAGAATTGCAAGAAAGTGGTGGACGAAGTTATCAAGGCTTATGGCCTCATTGACATTCTGGTCAAGAATGCAGCTAGCTGAGCAGTACGAGAGTGATTCACTGGAAGAGATTGATGATGCAAGACTCGAGAGGGTCTTCCGAACTAATATCTTTTCCCATTTCTTCATGACCAAGTAAACAAAATAAACCTCTCTTTCAATTTTAGTTCTGAATAGTTAGTTATTCATCTCGCTTCATTTATTCTGATATTTTTACATTACGTTAATTAAAGTAGCGATTGAAGTGAAAAATTCATGTAATTAAACATGGGCTTACTTAAATTAAAATAGCATAAAATTTTTTTATAACTATACCCTAATAAGGACATAGACTTTCTAATGGGATCCCAAAATATTTTTTCAAATTTTGATCATTTAAGTTAGTTATAGAACTAATTATTTTATTCAAAACTTAATTACACTTAAAACTTTTCACTCATTTTTAAGAGTGTATTTTTTATCAGTTATAAAACTAATTATTGGATTGAAAGTTAATCACAATTAAAGTTTTTGCTCTTATTTGAGAGTGTATTTTGTAGGAATCAAATTCATATCTTCTTTCACAAACTGAATTACACTAAATAACATACATTAATAATTTGGCATTGGCATCTCGAAAACAAATAAACGATCCACTGATTTAGATACAAGTTTAACAAATTAAACATTTAATTTATATTGATAGACATGCCCTGAAGTACATGAAGGAAGGAAGTAGCATTATCAACACAACATCGGTGAATGCATATCAGGGAGAAGGAACGCTAGTGGATTACACGTCGACGAAGGGTGCGATGGTGGGGTTCACTCGGGCCCTAGCGCTTCAGCTGATGAGCAAGGGAATAAGAGTGAACGGGGTTGCGCCTGGACCCATCTGGACTCCGTTAATAGTAGCAACAATGAAGGAGGAAACAATTGTTCGATTTGGTTCAGATGTGCCAATGAAGAGAGCTGGCCAACCTATTGAAGTTGCTCCCTCTTACGTGTTTCTTGCTAGCAACATATGCTCCTCTTACATAACTGGCCAAGTCCTCCACCCCAATAGTCATACATATATATACTCATACTTATAACATAACCGATGTGGTGTTCTTTGGGCTTAGTTTCTGACTCTTTTTTTATTTTCACTTTCTTATCTTAATTTTCAGGTGGAATCATTGTGAATGCTTGATGAATTGAAGGATAAATGATTCTCATTAATCGAGACTGCTATATATATGTAATGTTATTGTGGTTCTTGTCTACGTAAACACTATGTTACGAATACCAGTTAACAAAGTATCGATATATATATGTATGAATGAATATATATGTCTGGATGAAGATTCTAGTTGAAAGGAAGCATAAGTATCGCTTTCAAACGTATTAAGCTAATAAAATACACTACTTGTAATATATTTGTAAGCAAGGTTTTTTAAACCGAGTCTATTGTATATTTGTGGCGGACAGATACGGTCATCGCAGACCTCAATTGCAGTCTCTGATACGGTTGCCATATATAGCCACTGCCACTGTGATTTATATATATATAATCTCTGTAACTATTTTTATATGACAAAATTGAGTGTGGTTTTTAAAACTTCTTTCACGTGAGCAACATTCATCCACTAAAAATACCACACATAATTACGTAAAATGGTGTGAAAACTCAATATATTTATCCTTATATTCAAAGATAAACATAATTCGATATATAATAAAAATAAATTAAAATAAAAATAAGAATTTTTTAATTCATTTAATTAATATTAGTTACATTTACATATAAGTGAAAGATAGATTATAGTAAAAAGAATAAATAATAATTCCAATTTTTCTATAAATTGTTGAGAGAATTGTCACTCATTTTTACCGATAGGAATAAAACACCTTATAATTTCTCTTGAAATTAAAATTTAAAAAGAGAATAAGAAAAAATTGGATAAATGAAACAATTGAACCTATCACACAAGTTTCTGACACAAGTTTCAAAAGTCACAAATTACATGTGGCTAGAAATTACTTGAGAAGCATCATCATGATTTGATTACTATTTGTTCTTCACTATCGTTTTTTATCCCTTTAACTACGTTTAATTAGCATCTAATAGTTGAAGACTTTTTTTTTTTACTGCAATACTTGAAGACTTTTCATTTATGTCTTCAAACATTATCTCTTGATGTTTATTAATCCACACTTGTCATCTTTACCTTATTTATCTTTCAAATTGATATATAATACAATGATCTACGACATTTATACGCTGAAAAATTAAAAATGGTAACGGATCGTAGTGATGGAATATTTTCCCTCTCTAACAGAGACGACATTTTCTACGGACGAAATTAAATTAGTTTGTGACGCAATTAGTTATGAATTATTCCCTCTATGAGAAAGCCGCCACTCTCAAATTCGTCCGTCTTAAATTAAATCACAAAATGATTTAAAATATTTAGCGAGGATTTTGCTATAGAATTTTGTCCCTCTTACTATGTCCATCTTAAAATTCATCGCAAAATAAACATAAAATAACATGTGAGGAAATTTGCATTGCAACGGATTATTGTCCCTCTTAGATAGTCTGTCACAAATTTTTAAATTACATTTTGCAGAGTATATAGTGTTGAATGAATCCCTCTCTGAATTTTTTTATTTAAATTTATGGATAGTTATATATCCGAATATATTTATACTTATATTTATAAATTTATGAAATGTTATATTATTTGATCGGTATTTTTATTAATTTAATAAATATTAGTTAAAAAATAAAATAATTAATTAAATTCAAATATTTTAATTAGATATTTAAAAAATGCATAAAATACATACTTTAAATAAAATATAAAGTAAATTTTAATTTAAAAATAAAAATTCAAAAATGAATCTTTGAAGATACATCAAAGTTTCATCCTTTTCTTCATTTTACCTTTGGTGCAATGGAATTTTGAGGTTGGCTATTTTCTATAAAATAAGTATGAATTGATTAATTTTGAGGCATGTTTTTATTAAAATTAAATTACACTAATCATTTGGGTAATTTAATGAAATTACGCAAATATTCCTTTTCTTAAAAAAAATTAAAAGAATCTTCAAAACAATAATCTCTCCTTGCTGTCACTTGAATCTGATTAACCCATCCTTTAACCTACCAATATTTAATGTTTATATAAAGAATTTTATATTTTTATATAATTAAAAAATAAATAATATGTAAATGTATGTAAAATAAAATGATTTTTGTGTTAAAAAGAAACAAATTAGAATTTTTTAATATTTTATTACATTTTTATTTTATTATGAATTTTTTACATGAGTTGATGATAAGAAAAGTTTATCGACAAATATTAATTATTAATATTGTTAGTTTTGTAAATGAGAAAATTCGGACTTACAATCTTTTTTTTTTTTTTCCTTCTTTTCTCTCTTCACTATTAGACCAATCTTATATCTCTAAGGTTGATGGCAAGTTAAGATAAGTTAGGGGTGGGTTGATTTGTTTTGTCATCCATTGAGTTTACACCTAGTCAAATATGGACATGATTCTGTCATTAAGCCATGTCTTTGGGTCATGATCATGCCTTTTTATGGAAAACCCCAATGGACAATCAAAAGAATTTATTCCTTAATTTCTCCTATACGTTAGTGTAACATATATACGGACTTTGATAATAACTAAGTTTTCCTAGAAAACATTATTTGTTAATTAATATTGTTTACAATTTTTAAGTAGGTAGTGACAATTTTTTTATGTTTGTGATGGAACTTAATATCCCTCAATAAATTCTTGCAATACAAGTTTTTGAGATGAGTTTTGACTTCCTCACAAAATCCGTCACTAATATTTATTGACGGATTTTTTCATCGCTAATTTCCATTTTCCAGTAGCTTACCATATTTCCAACTCCTCCTATTTTATGCAAAGGATCTTCTTTTTTTTTTTTTTCTTCCCTGATTCGAGAAAATGAATCTGATTCATCTCTCACAAGTATGACAATATAATTGGGTGGGTTATCCACCAAACAAAAACACAAAATAGCTAGGCTGCATAGAACTAATTTTATATCCTCCTATTTCCGTTCAGGATCGATCAAGAAAATGCTTAAATTAATTCAAAATAGAAAAGAAAAAGTTACATAATGATGCACAAGATGTAAAAAGGGAATTAAGCATATATTTTTTTATTCTGTTTATTTGAGGATCTGATACATATAGAAAATCAAGATGACACCCCAAAGTTAATTTCAACACCTCCCCCGCCAATTCCGGCACTGAAACATTGGAACCCGCAAGACTCCAGTTCAGCAACTACTTTGTCAACAGCGGTGCCTGATAGCACTAATTAAAGCAAGTGAAGGAAGGGATACAAGAAACTGAGATTAAACTGTTAAAGATACTTAAAAGCTATAAAATCATGATGAGCAACAGGGAGTAGGGAAAAAGTTTTGGTTTCTATTATTATAAAGACAATAAGTTATCCATCACCAGAAAATTGTATTTTAATTACCTATAGAGTATCTAGAGAAAGAAAATTTGTGATATTTGAATTACATTGACATTGCGGGGAGCAAAAGTGAGTCAGATAGGTAAAATAGAAGAATGCGTAGAGTGTCCTCCAAAAATAATTCTCCAAAAAATAGATGAATGCGTAGAGTGTTCCTATATATATCTTAACAAACACTTGCAAGATATAAAAATAAAACAAATCAAGAACTTTCCTCGTTTAACTTTCAACTAGCACTTATGCACCTCATGCACTTATTGATAAATTTCTGAATAAATAGTTACGATCCTTAACTTTTTTAGAAGCTTCCTCATTTAATTAACCTCTCCATAAGTTCTCTCATCACCTAATTCAAATTTATGAGCTCCCTCGTTCAATTGAAAAACTCCTATAAGCTAAAATTAATCCAAAATAGGCCTATTTAGGGTTTTAGAAATGCCTTGTGTATAGATACACAAACTGCATGCATATTTAAACAGGTAGCACATAAATATCAGAACTTCCAGGAAAACCCTTTTGGCAGAAAGTAACAGTTTTTTTTTTTTTTGGAGTGGAATGAAACTGAGGGCAGGGGAAATAAGGAGGTAAAAACCCCTACCCTAATATTTTTGTCTCACCTCAATATTTAGAGGATTTGAAGGAGAGGGAAAATGCTTGAAGTTTGCAAAATGTACTGATTAAGTTATCATTAGTCTGAATACTTAATGGTTTTATTTGTATATGGTAAGAGTCTGATAGTATAGAACTATATTTTCCCTCACCTCCCATGCAAATCAAACAAAAAAAGAATAAAACCAGAGATGTAATTGAAAACATTAGAAGCACAAGGAACATAACAATAAGTGAAGAGGATACATGTTGGGAGCAGTGTCAGAACACAACCCCCACCACCAGCTCCTGTTAATTTGGAGGCTAACTTATACTTCAATGTTGTTCGAAGAACAGTTTCTTTGTAGCATGACTGACCCCCATAGACTGGAGCAGACCTTGATTCATCTCCATTAGTTCTTCTATCTTCTCTTCTTTCTTAGTTACAGAGAGCTCATCTGGTGTAGGTGACTTGAGAATGGAAGTCAATTCATTGCTCATAGAATCAACAGCACTAAACACAAAAGCCATTATATCTGGATGCTTTAGCATCCTCTCTCCAACACCAGCCACCAATGCTTTTGTGTTCCTCCCTACTTTGTGTTAGTAATGAGCATTTTAAGTGGCACACTTGACTTCATATGCGTCAAGTTACCCAACTTGAAGCTGATAATGTTACCTGATAACGGCCGTAACTATAGAGTGAGTTGCAGATTCAATGACAGTAACTTACATATGTAAACAAAGTACACGATGATTAAACATTCAAAACAAATCACAATTTTAACATGATATATCTCCCACCAAACAAACACTATTGTATATTTCTCAATTCACTTGCACAAACCAGTAGGTCATGACATTAAATTATTCCTCCAAGGGCCACATTGATTATAATTAATTCTGGGTTAGACTATTAACAGACCAAGTAATAGAGAAATACAGCTTGTTTCCATAGCTTTCCTTAACAACAACAAAAAAAAATAGTCATCCTCTCCAAACCCCCCTATTACACAAAGAGACAAGAACCCACCAATTATATTCCATTTGAATCTAGCCATACAAAAAGATTAAAATTGTAATCATCAGTACCAAGAAAAATGCAGAAAGACATGTTCCATATAATATAAAACTGGCAGTGGCGTACCGTATGCGCTTACTGTGTTGTCAATCCCAGACGACTTTCCATGAATGATCTTCTCCCCTTCAAAAGCCCATTGATATACCAACTCAAGATCCTTCTCCCCAAATGAGAGCCATCCTTGATGGTTGACATCCAAAGAGACAGAGTCAGTATAAGCCAAGAAGGCGGCCACCAGGGCCCCACAAAATGACGCCGACGAACCCAATCCTGAACCCAGAGGAAGTTCAGAAGTGACAACCACAGTAGCAGGTTTAAATCTACACAAAGAGCAAAACAGAATACATGAATAAAACAGAGAGAGAAAAGGATTTGAATTCTGAAATAGAAGAGAAAATGGATAGAGATTTGGGACCCTTGAATGGAAGAGTATAGCCAGAGAAAGGCGGAAACAGCAGAGGCGAGTCCAAATTTGGGCTCTGGAAAATTAAGGTGTTCAAGGAGTGCGGCAATTGCCTTGGCATTCTCCACAGAGCATGAGGTTGGCGTGGAAGATAGCTGAGCGGCGGATTCAGGAAAGGCTGCTCTTATTCTGGTGATTGGCCACGAGAACTCCAACGCCGTCTCCTTCAGCTGCAGTCCTAATCGAATCAGAATCGCAACCTCAAACGACATCACTCACGCAATTCATAAAAATGCATTTCGCATACCTGAAGAAGTGGAGAAGCGGAGAGAAACGTAGGTGTATAAGTCAATGGAAGAGGCAACAGCGGTTTAATGTAATCTGCGTCTCTTTCTACCGTGGACCCATAAGTTAAATGGTCCATAGATGAACCACTATGTTTTACAAATTTTTCAAATGGTTCATGCATGCTCCATCACTTTAGGATAGTTGGATATAATTTTGTATAGTTTTATTTATTTAATTAAAAAAAACATTACAATAAAGAATGTCAGAAACACCCTTCATCCTCAACAATCGAATGTCGTCACCTTGTTCCTCTTCTACCTCAGTGGCACCACCGTGTCGGACTCCCCCAATTGAAAAGGCGAAAACATGAGGCATATTACCATGGCGGCGAGGCTCAGCATCTAGGACCCCCCAGCTACACCGTGCCAAAAATCCTTTGCGCGCGTCGGATGATAACGGCAAACCTCCAACTTTGATAATAACAAAAATCAGAAACGAAGTTGTCCAAAAAAATAGGTTTCTGAATTCACACTCACACGATTTGATTTATAGTGATGCCAAATTCAGTTTTTTTATCTAATTTTCAAAAATAATTGATCTTTTGAAAAATTTGTTTACACTGATGGAGTAGGAATAGTCAAGTAGTTGAGCGGAATTGGGATTTGGGACTACATAAGATAAAGGTTCATAATTTGTTTTGAAAGATCGTAGCTCCGCTGGATGTTCCTTGGGCAACTATGAATTTTTCATAACCCAGAATTTGTCTTCCCGTTGACAGCAACTTGTCCAACTTCTTGATATGTTTTCTTTTGATAAGTTTGTTGTTGCCACAGAAATAAAATGGCGTTTTGTGTTTTGTTCCCTTGCATAAAAAATTGGTTCAGAAAAATTAAATGCAGGGGTTACGCATCGGAGAAGGAGGGGAGATCATGGTTGGAATTAGGGGTGTTCACTGTTTGGATTGCATTGATTTTGAAGAAAAAATCATCTCATCCAATCTTTTTAATTTGATCATTTGATCATTTATTCGGTTTGAAATTTTTTTCAAATCCGATCCAATCCAATCCAATTTTTTCAATTTGGATTGGATCAGTTTTCGATTTTTTAAAAAGTCTAAAAATAAAACTTATGAGATTTATTTTTATCAAAATAAGGAGTATCTAGCATAAACAAACACATTCATTGGATAAAAAAAACATCATTTTCTAATTTTCATTGGACAAATATGTTCATTGGACAAAATAAAGAGCAAGTAGTTATTAATTGGATAAAAAATAAACACTATTTTTTAATTTTCATTTGACAAAATATGATGGGAAATATGCCCAAGTAGGTAAAAGGTAAGGTAAGGTTTATAATTTGATCGGTTTGGATTGGATCGGTTTTCACCAGTCAATCCAAAAATCGATTCAATTCAGTGAAAATTTTTGATTTTTTTTCGATTTTGATTTTTTTATTTTTGATTATTTCAGTTCGGTCACCACAGTTTGTATTGGTTTTGAACGGTTGATGAACACCCCTCGAACTGGAGGGAAGGAGGCAACAGGGGCTCATTAATCATTTTGCAATAGGGGTATATTAGTCATTTTATATTTGAAATTTATTTTCAATTAAAAAAATTAACTACTGTACCCACTTCATAATATATATATATATATATATATATATATATATATATATATATATATATCAGTCGTCGATCGATGAGATCAATAGATTAACATGAAGTTATTCTGACTCAAGTTACGTTGAAGTACATAAAAACATAGATTTAATATAAAGTTTTATTTTTATGAGAGGCAAATAGTTTAAACTACCTTTGAATGTGCTATAAAACGAAGTAATTACTGGTTAGATTACTTCAAATTTTCACTAGTTTACATTTTAAAAAATTACATGCTACTTAGCTCTAAGGCCTTGGCCCTTGAGGATAAACATTAAATGTATCCTCGAGGTGCTCGTTTTATACCATTTTTTATATTTTAAATAGTTTAATTAAAACTTGTATAAAAGCAACAATAAAGGGAAAACACAGTTTACAAAATTAAAATAATGAAAATTCAATTGTGTGAAACTCTAGCCCAAATATCATCAGCCTTATTCTTAGGATGTATCATTGGTTCATAGATGTATTTTTTATGTAAAAAAAATAGTTATAGTTATTAACAAATTTAATGATTAAACTTTTTTTAATTTCTTGATAATTAAATTAAAGAGAGAAAACAGAGAAAACCCCAACTATCACAAGAAAGTCTAAGGTGATAAAAGTCTCTCTAGAAGTTTCTAACATATTCATGACTAAGGTTTCTAAAACAAGCCTAAAATATAATAAAAATAAAATGATCTTAAATAAATCCCAAATCATACCGTATTTTTTTTCTTTTGGAATTTTCCCATTTTTTTAATAACTTCGAGTATTTTTTATTGTAAATTAAATTATTTCCCATAGTTAAATTGTTTCCACTGAATGTATGAATCTATTATCATGGGATTATTTCAAATTAATCAACAATTCTGAAGTTAAATATTAGTCATGATTATGCAAAATATTCCGAAAAAGAATTTCATGATCAATAATAATAATAATTTGAAAATGATTGTGTCCAAAGATATTTGTAAACTCTACAATAAAGGAAATAACTTTTGTACAAATATTCTGTCAATAAAGATACTTCTATACATTTTATTTTTGAAAATTTTAAGATATCTATAAACTCTACAACGAAAGTGTTTTTAGAAAATTTAACTCGACTAAAGCATTTTCATAGGTTTTTTTCTTAACTTCTTTTATCTTTGAATGTATAATTTTCATCATCATTTTAAAATTAAATTTCAATATTTTTTAAAAAATTATCAATAAAATAATTAAAAATAAAATTGTATCACAATAAAAATTATATTACCATAAATCTAAAATATAATTGATATGTTCAAAAAAATTATTTGTTATAATTTTGAAATGCAATATAATTTATATATTTTAAAGATATTTGTCTAATATAAATTTTAAATATATAAAGTAAATATTTTTTTTTACATTGCACATGGCAAAATAAATGCATAAAACAAATCTAACATCATTATAATTTCTATAAATAACAAATATCAATTTATAAACTTTTTTCACATAGATATCAAAATATTGAGTTTTTCTACACAACAATGGTTAGATGGGAGAGCATATTATGTCTCCCACCATTGGAAATTAATCTTTCACCTTTAATTAGATATATTAATAGTTTTAAATGGATGGCTGTGATATTTTATTCTTTTACTTTTTTCTTTTTTTTCTTCTCTTTTCCAATTTCCTAAAAACCCTAGCACCACACTTTCTCTTGTGCTGCCTAATCTCCCTCCAACCCTCAAGTGCCCACCCTTTCCTCTCCATGTCTAACAAGGCTCTTCCCTCTCTACCTCGCCGCCCAATGTGGCGACACTACCTTTGTTCATCAAATCTTCACTAAGATTAAAAGAAGATTTATTGTACGCTCGCATTAGCAAGGAGCATTCTCATGGCTATTGCACATGTGTTCACTTTTTTTTTTCTTACCAAACATTAGTGTTTGTATAGAAGGGACTATGCACATCTCGAAGGAAGCCTATTTATCAACAACATGTTGCTTTGTCTCTTATTCCAACCCTACTACTACTCGTCGAAGATTGTGTCTCCCTCCAACACACCATATCTCTTTTAGATTGTGGATCTCACCTCTCTTCAACTCATTTCGAGAGACCTTTGAGTTTAGCTTCTCGCGATTCTCTCCTTCCACTCACATGAATAATTTGATATCAAAGCCTAATTGTGCTTATCACCCTATTCACATCAGGCTTCTTGTGTCCTCTATGCACTAGATCTAGAGGGAAAATGACAAGTAGTTATGTAGCACAAAGAGCGAAGAGAAGGAAAAAAAGAATGACAAATTGGGATAAAATAAAAAGAAAAAATCACAAATGTTAATTTAAAAATAAACAAATCTATACATGTTTTCCACAATGGGAGACTTATCTTGATCTCCCACCCTAGCCTTTATCTTTTGTATGTAAAGTTTTTCCTTCATAAACATTTTGAATATTGTTATAACTATGATATATTGCATAGATCGATTTCTAAATGTTTTTTTCTTATAGAAATCAAAATGAAGATTTTTTAATTTAATCATACAAGAGATTACATGATTTATTTTTTTTGTAAATGTAAATACTCGGATTTGACATTTTTTTTACCGTGCAGAGGACACTTTGGAAAATAGGGCTTAAATTGTAAAAAAACATGGATAGAAATTGTAACCAAAAGCATACGTATGAATATGAAACTATGCAGGTGCGAGGTGTGCAAAATTTATGGATTTCTTCGTAGCACCGAGTCAGAAAACACTGCGAAAATACTATAGATAATGATAAGTTGATTTTATGAAATCAATACAAACTCTTGCAATGTGCTTCATCACCTATGCTTACCTCAATATAAAGTTACATAACTAACCTAGTCTAGACTCTAAAGTTTAAAGCAACGAAATTCCGAAAGTGAGGACTGCAGAACCGAAAACTCGAATGCTACAATCACTTGGCCACCACAATAGCGAAGTCCAATTTCTTGATCATATTTCAGACCTCTTTTCCTTATGATGTGTCTAAAAGGCTCAATTGAATAAGCAAACTCTTCCCTTGCCTTCTCCAAACCGTAACAAGATGGCTCCTTCATGGATTCACCCTTCTTTGGCTTTTCACCCAAAACAGGCATAGGATCAAACCAAAATGACTCTTTCTTGAACAGTTTAGTATCATAAGTTTCACAATTATCAACATCATAAATCAGAATGTTTACCGGAATCCATGACTCCAAAGATTTGCGGCTACTTTCATTCATCTGTCCTAGAATGAATTCTTCAAACTCCTTAGGTGAGATCTTGATGCTATCCCAGAGCATACGATCGTTTGTAAGCTTGATTCTCAATGGCCACGTATCACTGGTTCTTGGAGTACTCTTCTTGCTACACTCGGTAACATTGGCCATGCCCACTTTCAAGTTTTTTAGCTAGAGGAAATGTGATCACTCAGTAACATCAATAAAATGAAATGATATGAGAAACACATAGGCCAATATATATAATATAATCTCTTTAGTGTGCATTGCATTCTATATATTTTGCTAATGTGCATGGATTTCCTGACTAACTGACTAGTCATTCACGTTTATGTTCTTACTTTATTGGATTTTGTTTTCATTCTATGGGCAGTGCCAGTTATGGTATCAATTACAACTGGTTTTACTCATCCAACTGTGTATTTGCTGTTACAATACTCCGACACGGAATGATTCTTCGTAGTACTTCATTCTATGAATCCAAACTTTGGCTTACCTGTCTATAGGAACTGACAAATTACAGAAATGCAAATGTAATTATGTCTTGTGCCATATAAGCCCGAGGCATGTACTGATTTCATAAAGATTCATCTGTGAAAAATTAAACACAATGGGTATGAGCTGGTTATTATTTATCCTTGCTGATAAAAATATTTGAGTTTAAGAATGAATAATATATGCACTTATGTCATCTAATTATAGATTTTATTATTTTTAATAAATTTTAATCAACTAAAGTGTTTGAGGGTGTCTGTTCCTAGCCCTCTTTATGTTTTTGTTTTTATATATGATTAATTTAATGATTTTAGATGAATTCCTTAAGAAAGATTTCTAATTGGTTAAAAATCTAAAAGCTTCTACATTAAGTTTGTTCCTCGGTGCATGTTGTAATGAGCATGTTTAAGTGCCTCCTCTAACATTGTCCAATAATTTATGAACACGTGTCAATTGCCATTATCAAGTGTCAGATATATATTAGCAAGTTTTTATATATATTTTAGTTTTTCTTTTAAAAAATAGATGAAAATGTTGCCTTTCTAATTTTTATGACCATAATTAATATAATTATTTAATTTTATCAATAAAAATAGAAATTTTTAGCAACATTTAATAATTATATTTAATAAAAATAAATTATATACATTAATTACATGTAATTATATTAATTTTTATTTTCTAAATTGTATTAAATAATGCTAAAAAAATTGATTCAAATATACATTAATCATATATTACGTTTGGTATTTTTTTATTCGTAAACTTTTTTTGGATTTTTTCTTTTAGTTCCTAATCTAAATTTTGACCGCTAAAGTACTTGAAATTTTATCATTGTCACTTTTAATTACTATTGTCAAGTAAAAATTTCAATTAATAATATAACAATGACGTTTACAATCCAATGACTTATCGTATCATTAAGAAATCTAACAAAATAATTACTTATATTTTTTTTTATAAATTGTTTTTAATTCATCATCAATTAGTCTAACATCATTTATTATTCTAAACAAATGAGTGTTTAAAAATATAATTTACAACAAAAAATGCACACATATGCTTGTCAGATGGCTAATGGACAAGTCATTAGGTCGTCAATGTTATTGTTATGTTATTGTTATATTACCGGTTACGTTTTTACTTGATCATAAGAACTAAAAAGTAATAAAAAAAAAGTTGAAGACTTTTGGATGGTCAAAGTTTAAAATAGAGACTAAAAGTAAAAATCTAAAAAAGTTTAAGAGAAAAATATAGTATATATATTAATTAATTTACTTATATAATTACATTTGTTTAAAATAAATTTTATTTTCATATATACTTAAATATATTGAATATAATTATCTTAACTAATTCAAATCAATATATATATATATATATCATAATTATGTCATCAATAAAAATATAAATTTTTAGCAACACCTCATAATTACATTTAATAAAAAATTATATACATTAATTACATATAACTACCTTAATCTTTTACTTTTAAATTGTATTAATTAATATTTATTTTTTTAATTCAGATGTGTATAATAATTATAACAAACATTTCTTACTTGTTTTCCTTTCCTTCACTTTCTATCTAACTAAACTAGGGAGAATAAAAAATTTATCTTTCTTGTCTTTTCTTTTCTATCAAATAACTAAAAAATTATCTCACTTACTATTCTTTTTCTTATCTCCCTCTTATTTTTCTCTCGCTTTCTTACCACTTTTTCTTAAATCGCTTATAAAAATTAATAAATATGTTATACAGTGCATATGTGCACTGTTTTACTTGCCAAAGAATGGTAACTTATTCAGATAATAATCAAATCAGATATGATCATCAATATGCATGGCTGGTAGTTTATTCATTTTTGGCTGCTTCCAGATCGAACACTTCAGATCAATTTAATTTTCCAGTGCATTTACAGCCAGAGAATGGAGAATATCCATGTCTTTGATATTTATTTCCGTATTCATTCCCATGCTTCTGTCAAATTGAAACAATTTACTCATTGTAGGTAGTTTCCCAAAAGGGAGTAATCTTGAATCAAGCATGCCAAGAATGCAATGAATTATTTTATGGGACTGTTTTCCTTCCTAATTCACTAATCATTACAAATCTGAAAAAAAAAAAAAAAACAAAGGAAAAAAGGCTTGCGAGGATAAGTCTTCGTATATCTATCCTACTCAAATGCCACCGCTTGTGAACATCAAAATAGTACAATAAATTAATGTCGATGTTATCCCTTTAATTTTTGGAGTGTGTTTTTTAGATGTGCATACCATAAAAACGTAAAAATTGAGACAAAAAATAATTATATATAATATCCTATGCACTGTCAATCTATTTGTGTTTAAATAATGAAACTGATATTAGTAACATGGTCCTCATAGATATATTAGAGATGTTAGCAAGCAATAAAATATAAGGCCTAGGTAAGTGAGATTGTTATAACCAAATAATTGAGGATGATACATCAAAACACCATTCTCTCTCTGTTAGCAAGATGCAAAAGTATGAGGGAATTGAAAAAATTGCATGGGCTAATAGTCACAACCCCAACTATTAAAAGCATAATCCCCTTGAGCAAGCTTATTGACTTCTGTGTAGATTCAGAATTTGGGGATATCAATTATGCAGACTTAGTATTTACCCCTAGCGTTTACATTTGGAACTCCATGATACGAGGTTTTGTTAACAGTCACAATCCAAGAATGTCTATGCTTCTGTATAGACAAATGTTAGAAAATAGGTGTTCCCCAGATCATTTTACTTTCCCATTTGTACTCAAAGCATGTTGTGCAATTGCTGATCAAGATTGTGGAAAATGCATTCATAGCTGCATAGTGAAATCTGGGTTTGAAGCTGATGCCTATACTGCTACTGGGTTACTGCATATGTATGTGTCATGTGCAGTTATGAAGTCAGGACTCAAAAGTGTTTGATAATATTCCCAACTGGAATGTGGTTGCTTGGACTTGCTTGATTGCTGGGTATGTCAACAATAATCAGTCATATGAAGCTTTGAAGGTGTTTAAAGACATGAGCCATTGGGGTGTAGAACCCAATGAAATCACCATGGTGAATGCTTTGATTGCCTGCGCTCGTAGTAGAGACTTTGATACGGGACAATGGGTGCACCAGCACATTCGTAAGGCTGGTTATGATCCCTTCATGTCCACATCTAATAGTAACATCATTCTTGCAACTGCAATTCTTGAAATGTATGCCAAATGTGGCAGCTTCAAGATAGCAAGAGACCTGTTCAACAAAATGCCTCAGAGAAACATTGTTGCTTGGAACAGTATGATTAATGCATACAATCAATATGAGAGACATAAGTAGGCGCTAGATCTCTTTTTTGATATGTGGACGAGTGGCATTTATCCTGATAAGGCTACCTTTCTGCGTGTGTTGAGCGTTTGTGCCCATTTGTGTGCTCTGGCATTGGGACAAACTGTTCATGCTTATCTGTTGAAAACCGGCATTGGGACAGACATTTCCCTTGCAACTACTCTTCTTGACATGTATGCCAATACAGGTGGGTTAGGAAGTGCACAGAAGATTTTTAGCAGTTTGCAAAAAAGGGATGTGGTGATGTGGACTAGCATGATCAATGGTTTAGTCATGCATGGTGATGGAAATGAAGCATTGAGTATGTTTCAAACCATGCAAGAGGATAGTTCTCTAGTCCCTGATCATATTACCTACATTGGAGTTTTATTCGCATGTAGTCATGTTGGGCTGGTTGAAGAGGCTAAAAAACATTTTAGACTAATGACAGAGATGTACGGTATAGTGCCAGGAAGAGAGCATTATGGTTGCATGGTTGATCTTTTGCGTCGAGCTGGTCATTTCGGAGAAGCAGAAAGATTAATGGGGACAATGGCCATACAACCAAATATTGCCATATGGGGTGCTCTTTTAAATGGCTGCCAGATTCATGAAAACTTTTGTGTTGCTAAACAAGTGAAAGTACGACTAACAGAACTGGAACCTCGTCAAAGTGGAGTCCACATTCTTCTATCTAAGATATATGCAAAGGCTGGCAGGTGGGAAGATGTAAATGTGACTAGAAAAGTTATGAAGCATAAGAGGATTACAAAGACAATCGGTCATAGTTCAGTTGAAATGATGCTGTTAAGCTAATGATCACAACAACATTGGTTTGTTGTCTCAAATGATGTTAGTATTGATTCGTGGATTAACTGCAATTGGAAAGGAGTCTGAAAGGCAAACAAAGAACTTTTGCTTTGTACACGGGCATTTCTCCACCTCCTTTCAGCTGCCTTCTCAGTTGATACCCCTTCTATTTTTCTGGTGATTTTGGCACTGATAAAGTTTTTTCTGATTAGGATCCTTCCTTTTCTTCCACCAGTGAAGTTTAAATAAATTGATCCAAATTTATGCCATATGTCAAATAGATGAGATTCAGAATTAAGGGCGGTAAAATTTTGCATGGTATCTATTTCTTTTTTTCACTCAATGATATACTACTAACATACACGCTCTGTACCATGGTGTGATTATTAACCAAGATTAACCTGGCTTGAGCTAACTGACTTTTTCATTTTTGGTGGTGACCTAACCTTGGTTGTCTATTTCCAGCTACCCATGCGTGGTTCCCCATCATGTTGGGAGCACCACATACTTGCAATTATCATTATTTCCTCGATTGATTGGCCCCTTTCCGCTTTTTCAGTGCCGTTATCTTTACACGATTTTCCATTTTCATGATCACCCGTAATTTTCCAATGGCAAATTATTAGCTTCTTTAAAAATATTTTGGGTAACCTTGACTTCTGAATCCAAAAAGACCATGAAGCAAAACATGTTTTAACTGATAATTGGAAAAAAGTGCTGATTTAACTGAGAAAAAATAATAACACACTCTTACTCTATCACACTCTTAAAACACATTCTTTATTATCTATTAAAACTTATTAAAAATCACAATTTTGTAACTGCTACACTAAAAAGTGTGTTTGGTAATATTCATTTGTAGTGAAAATGCTCAACCTCCATACACACTTCTTTCTCCCCTTTTTATTCTAATGGGTGATGGTGTAGAAAGGATGTAGTTTGTCGGCGGAATTATTAATATGGTGCATATCATAAAAAAAAACTGCAAATGTGTTCTTGCACAACTTATACGCAAATCATGTGAACTCAATTTTCCATCAAAGCGAACCACAGACAGGTATGGGTAGGTATAACACGGAACTGAAGGAAGCCAATGATGTGAATGAAAAAGATGGGATATATTTTGGGCGCATGACAAGTTTAAACTCAAGTAAAAATCCTGCTATGCACCGGTAAATAAATATTATCATCTGATGACCTGTAAATTTAAACATGAAAAATACCATTTTATCCAGCTAAATCAAAGATAAGGTTAAGTTTTCCCTAGCACATTATCTACATATGTTTATAGTCTGCATTGCATGTAAACTATCAGCTACAGCTTCTGCTCGCAATGTAGTATGAATCTTCCCAACCATTCAGTTTGACATTCACACCTGATTCCGGTGCCTGGCTATCTGCAAGCCAGGAAATGTAGGCAATATCAGACTGAAAGAACTGTGATCAATAACAGTACAGGTAAAAATATAAAGATCACTTAAGCTGATCAAGTAAATAAATAGACAAAGATTTTTGTTGAAGTTTTGACAAAGCTTGTTTATAAGAGGGTAGTACAAAAGGCTATAGAGATATGATATATGTACAATAATTTATACAACATCATTTTATGTGTCTATCTCTCTCTATCATCATTTATTACATTTCTAATTTATCTCTCTCCTTTCACTTTTCTCCTTTTCTCTCTCTTTGTTGTAAAATTTGTTGTACAAGTATCATTTCTCAAGGCTATATGTATGCTTTTAAACTATGAATAGTCTACAACAGAATAACATTTAGAATCCATTAAGAAAAAAGAAGAAAAGTGGAATTGAAGGCCTCCAGAATCAAATTTTACTGCAATGTACTGAAATACGCATTTCAACATAAAATTTAATTCAAACCTTAGACGGATAATTAAAAGGAGTAAGAGAACCTAAAGTTCACCTTAATTTCCACAACACATCAGCTAATGTTCTGGGGATGACTGTCGTTGGTCTGGTGGCTGTGGCCACATTTGTGGTGCCATGTAGGGGTGAGACTGCTGAGCATACATGTTTGGGTCCATCACAGGCTTACCCATTATGACACCAGCAGCTCCAACTTGGGATGCATGCTGAGGCGGCATGTAGCAATATGGAAGGGCATCAGCAGGCCCTGCAACAGGCATTGTTCCTCTTGGGATTGATGCAAGCACTTCATCTTTCAAGTCCTCACGAGGCACAATGTCAACCAAGAAATCAAAGATGTCAGTCCTTGTGATTGCAGCAGCAATATCATTTTTTTGAAGTGTTCGCCTTTTGTTCTCTTCAGTGTGATTCCAAGAACGCAGGGTTAACTCTAATATGAACATTTCACATGCCCTTGCAAAGATGACTGGTGCTTCAGCTGATATCATCCTAACATCCTCGTCAGCCTTCATAATCTTCTTGATCCTTGCCAGGGGAAGACTGTGGTTCTTGAAATCAGTAACCTTCTCAATTTCTTGGTACTGGTTTGACCAAAATTGTTGGAGCTGTTGCTGAAGCTGGTGCTGTTGTTGCTGATGAATATGCTGATAAGCAAGTTGATGCTGTCCTAGCTGAGCTCCGGCAGGTTGACCGGTGGATTGAATGGTACCAACTGATGTCACAACAGACCCCGGTGGCCCAGTTATTTGGCCTGGCTGATATGGGTTAGAACCATATGCTAATTGAGCTCCACTTCCAACCACCCCCATAGATGGGTTCTGGCTATGCCCTTGATGATCCATTCTGTTTCAGATAAAATCAAACATGCAATGACATGAGTGCCTACACTTTACACAACCAAAACAACAAACCATGCAATCATCAAAGTAAATTTTTCAATATATTAGTGAGTATACCATGATTAAATATTCGGTGTATACGTGGAAGGAATGAAAATATGTGCCTCTAATGCGGTGCTCTTGATCATGTGATGGAAAATGACATGAAGTCCATGCAAGAAACAAACAGGCATATCTTTTTCTTGATTTGCACAAAGCATTAAAGCATGAGACTATTTGCACAAAGCACTAAAGCAGGCAGCTATTTGCACAAAGAATTAAAGCATGCAACTTTGGGGCCTAGAAACACCCATGTGAAAGCAACACAGGTGGCACAACCAACAGTTTAGAAAGCATACTAAATCAAATTTGATCAACAAATCTCTCCCCCACCCAAAGACCAAAATGCTTTCCATTTAAGAAGAGCATCATATGCCTCCAAAAATACAGGACAACCACCCAATTCAAATAAAGAATTTCATGGTTCACATAAGAAAATATATCTGTTAAGAAATTTATCGCACAACATAACATCCATCATCAAGATTTCCGGGGATTTTAACCGCATGCCTGATTTTAACAAGGATTCACAAAAAAAGGAGCAGCTTTTAATTTCTCTGTTTTCTAACAATTAAGATCAAAGAGAATTCTTCAGCTCCAAGACATGTCAGTTTCACATATGCGAAATTTCGCCCAATAAAATCAATCAAAGGAACCACAAAAAGATAGAGAGAGAGAAAAAAAAAACATTAGCAAATGGAATTATGGATGGCAATAAAAATTATCCCCCAAAAAAATAAAATATAATAACGGATGGACACAAGCATGAAGACCACGTTACAGTAAACCTAAACAAATGCAGATGCATGAACAAAATCACAAATACATATACACGGGTAGAGCAAGAATTGTTACTTGTTACCTTCCCCAAAGGATGATGCTGCGCTTCGCAAACACTGAGAATCCAGAACCTGAGAAGGGATCGATAGGGGAAAGAAGAGAAACAAAAAAATATCAGAAATTATATTTGATTCAAAGATCTATAGCGTGAGAATTGTGCTGGGTCGGGCACAAGAAGCAGTTTTTTCAAGTGTGAAAGATTCCAAAGTTTAGAGCAGACAAAAATTTAGGGTTTCAGAAGAAAAATAAGAAAACAAAAGAAGCAGAGCAGAGCAGAGCTGAGGATTGACGATGTTTTTCTTTGGAACAAACCTCAGACAGCGAAGTGCGAGAACAAAAGCTGTGTGATCGATTCTGACTAACATTGTCGGACCTAACTCTTATATTGGTAAGTTTTTTCAATTTTTTTCAATGACGAATTTACCCTTCTCATATTCCTCAAACCCAATGTGACATTCCTTTCTCTTGAGATTATATAAATTTAGATCTTCCCAAGTTACTTATTAAAGTCATATGCGTCATCACAAAAATCTTTCTCATATTATGTTATTTTTTAATTCTAAATATTTTATATTAATTTTTCAAGATTTAAACCATTATTATAGTTTTATTGAAAATTGAATTGAATGATTGATAAAACAAATTATGAACAACTTATATAACAATCAAATATTTATAATATTAATTTTAATTAGAATATAATGGTGGTATAAAAATTGTTCCATTATCATCTTTTTGTGTGTATTAATTTTGGATCTCTTGATCAAAAGTCAAATAGTGTATTTTGCAAATATTTTAATAACAGAAGCTTATAAGTTATTTTGACTAGTTTAAAATTTAGTTAAATTAAAACTAGAGCATCTTGTGTTTTACAAGGTAATATAGAAAAACAAAAAAGGAGAAAAAGAAAGTAAAAGGGAGTAAGCAAAAAAAAAAGGCTAACCAAATTTTATATTACTGTAGACAAGCTTGTTTGATATACGATTTTATGTTATTATAAAATGTTGAAAATTTCAAAATAAATGGAGCTTACGAAGATTCAAAGAGTTTTTTTTAGAAATTTGTTTTGTTTTAAATCTTTAGGATTTTATCTAGATTTAAATATATTATTAATTTGTTTTAATTTATATTTAGGAATTTGTTGCTTGTTTTAAAAATTAGAATATGCTAATATTTGGATTTTGGATTGCTATGAGCCAGAAAATAAAAATTTTATAAGATCATTTGAATGTGTGGGTAATTCTGTTGTGTAGAGAAGTTTTCCAACAGTGGTATATGGTATCAAAGCTATGATAGGAAACACACAAAAAAAAAAGTTTGAAATCTCATTGTTTAATGGGAAAATAAATTTTATGATTTGGTAGTCTATCATTCAAGACCTTTTAGTGCAACAAGGTCTTGACCTGGCTTTAAAAGATGAAAAGTCAGTTGCTATAGGTGAAAGGGAATGGGCTTAAATACAAATGAAGGTTGTGAGTACAATTCATCAAATGCAATGTGTTAAAAGAGATAACACCGAAAGCCTTTGGGAGAAGCTTGATAGCAGTTATGCATCCAAGTTGTTGACCAGTCGTTTATGCTTGAAGATGGAGTTGTATCAACTCAAAATGGAGATGGGAGGAAACCTCCATGATCACATCAACAATTTTAATAAACTAATATATCAAATGTTGAATGTAGATGAAAAAATATCTTATGAGCATGCAATAATACTTTTGGTTTCACTACCAAGGTCCTATAAACCTTTGGTTCAAACACTACTTGTAGGGAGGACAATATTGAAGTTGGATGATGTGACCGCGACTTTAAGAGAAAATGAGAGAATGATGAAAGATGAAAGTCATGTACTAGCAGTGCAACGATTTGAGCGAGAAAATAATCATTCATGGAGACAACAAGATGGGCAAAAAGGAATATCAAAGTCATTATGCCGTCCAGAACGAGATAGGAGCAACGTGGAGTGTTATTATTGCAGAGAGAAAGGTCATATGCAAACAATGTGCCCTGAAATGTAAGTGGACTTGAAAAATTGAGAGCTATGAAAACAGATGATGACAAGTCTAAGGCTAATGTGATCCAAAACTTTGAAGATGAATGACTGTATTTGACAACTAATAAGGGGGTTGTTAAATCAAAATAGGTAATGGATTATGTTGCTTCAAAGCACATTTGTAGAGATCAAGTGATGTTCGACACTTTGAAAACTAATGGGGAGTTTAATCATTTCAACTTAGGAAATGGTGAAAAAAAATGAAGGTTGAAGGCATTGGACAGTGAGAATGAAACTTCACAATGACATCATTCAAACTTTTCAAAAAGTAAGATTTGTACTTTTACTACTAATGTTATTTCATTGGGAGAGATGACATCCCAAGGGTATAGGTATGTTTGTTTAAATTGGGGATGTAAGGTGTAAAGGGGATACACTTGGTGTTGCCACGGGCAGAAAAATTGGAGAAATATTTGCTACTTGGAAGGATAAGCTTTGAGAAGATAAATTTTTCTAATGAGGTGGTTATTTAGAAATTTAATTGAGGAAAAATTTGTTGGAAAACAATTCAAATTTCAAAATAAATGAAGTTGGTGAAGATTCAAGGAGATTTTTTTTATAGGAATTTGTTATGCTTCAAATGTTTAGAATTTATCTAGATTTAAATATTTAATTAATTTGTTTTAACTTATTTTAGGAATTTATTTCTTGTTTTAAAGATTAGAATATGATAATATTTGAATTTTGTATAGCTATTTAGATTTATATATAGAGCCAAAAAAATAAAAATTATATAGTGTGTTCCATCTAATATTCCTTAAACCTGTGAGGTAATTCTATTGTATGTAGGGAGTTTTTTCAGCATAAAATTAACTCTAGCAATAATTATTTAAAGTTGTAATAATTTAACAATAATAAATTAACAATCTAAAAATATACATGTTTATGTATTTTAATTTTAACTATAAAGTTAATTTTCAGGCACGACCAGTAAAAAAAATTTAAATTTATATTATTAATTAATTAGAAATTATGTCAAGCATAATTTAAAAAAAAAATATATATATATATATATATATATATACATATATATTATGAAAATTTAATAAACTTATTGTATAAGACAACTTGTGATTGAATAATACCTAAAAAAAGTTTACACTTTTAAGATTATAATAATGCATAACTAAGTTTTAAGAAAATAATTTTATGTTGATAATCAATCAAAGTTTGTGATAAAAAGAAACATATGTAACAAACTCTAAAATTGATTAGAATCTCAATAATTTAGATTTTGTTAAAATGTGCATGCGTGTATATGTTAAAGATGTCATCCTTTAAAAACAAGATATTATCAAACTAATTAAATTGTTTGTTTTATTACTTATCTTTATAATTGAAACTAACTTTATGTATTTCTTTTATCAAATGTGAGAATTCTAAATTTCAAAGGGAGGAGTTTGACGAGGATACTCGGGCATCTCGTGACCGCTTGGAGAAAATAAGACATTTTACAGCATAACATATGGACGAGAGCGTCTTTTAGTGAGATCTGATGCCCTATTTTTTTCTATACTCTGGAATCGTTTCTCATTCAATTTCACTTCATTGTCTCTTCTTCTATCATGAATGTAAAGTGTCTCACGTTTAGAGTTTGTTTGTATTTGCATTACGTTTAGTAGGAACACGTTTCGATGCATGTATTGTGAGAAGCTACAGTTTAAAAGCTTTTGCTTGAACATTCGTTTGGGAATTCTCAAAGAAACAAAAAAACAAGCACACTAACCTTGATGATAGTAGTTTTGACTTTTGAGCCTTTTTAGGCTAGGCATAACAAGTCATGTATTTTTTTTATTTATATAAAAAAATTAGCATGTGTATTCATCACTTTTAATTAGACTTATCTCTTTAATTCGAACTATGTATAATTTTAGTAAATGTTTAAATATATAGATTAAAAAAATTGAGAATTTTAGATGAAACCTGAAAAAAAAAAGGAGTCCTTTTATTTTAGATGAAAAGTAATGAATGAGTTAAAATAAAACTATAAATCCTTTTTATTTTGAGTGAGTCCTTTTATTTTTGGGTGGAAAAAAATAGGTGATAGTGTTAGGCAATCCAACGAACAATTGATAGCTCCCGCATTCTTTAATTTTTTAAAGATTAACTAAATTATTTTTTGTAAAAATTACTAGTTGACTTTTTTAAAAAAAAAAGGAAGAATACCAATAATATAAGTATTATTTAATCTTGTACATTTTTTACCTTTTACAAAAACCCATTTTTTTTATATTGATTGTCAACTTCAATAGATGGATGGTAATCTTTTTAATGTGAAATTTGTGCAGTGGCATCATTCTAAGGGCAATATATTGCCCTTTCGCTGAAACAGAACCGCTGAAACAAGTCCGTGAAGATATGATTATAGGTAGTGTTTTTCAACTCCCAAAGGTCAAGAGACCAAAAACAGAGGAAGCCCTTTCCAAGATAGAAAACAAGATACGAAGCTAGTGGCATAGGTCTCTCCCCTCCCACTCCAAAAACCCTTTTCCCCTACTTTTTGGCCTATTCAGTGCGGACTTTTTTATGCCCATCATGAACTTTTATTGGCAAACAATTTTTCGAACCTCACTTGCAATGGCTAGGGTGCCACGTTTCCAACATTCTTCTAGCAGCCACTTTGGTGGAAAGATTTGGAGTTCTTTTCCAATAAATAAATAATGAGTATGAAGAAATACTTTCCATTTAGACGTCAGAATAAATTACAAAGAAATTACATGAAAGTTATGAGTCTTGTCTTATAACGAAATATTAAACTCTATTGAATAAGAAAATATGTTTTACAAGAGAGGTCAAGATTAAACCTGATTTCAAAGTAGTTTTTATAGAAACTTTACGCGAATTGAACCACACGTATAGATTAAAACGGCCTTTTAAGCAGTGGCTTAATAGAAGTCTTGACTAGCATTTAATTGAGGGCTCTGAGGGTATTCTAAAGAATTAGTTTTCTTTCTATAAAAAAAGTACTTTCTCGCTTAACTTACCTTTCTTTAGAATAGAAGCTGGAGAAGAATAGAGAAGATACAAAACAAACATTTCAATATTTTATATATCCTCAAATTTTTCTCTCCACAATGAGAAAACAATGTGAAAATTGAGGTAAGCTTTGCAAATTTATAATCATACCTCTCAATTTATTTTTAATTTTTTTAAGTTGAGGCGAGGTCAAAGAGTACCAACAGATTCTGATTTAATTATCATGTCTAAATGAAATAGGCTGAAAAACTCCTAACTTTTTGTCCACACACACACACGTACACGCCTGTGAGAGTTGGCAAGATGACGAGTGTGAGAGTTGTGAAAGTAAATCGATACGGGAATTTTGATTCCTAAATTGTTGGTCATATTCTTCTTTCAGATCTTGAAGAAGCTTTATCTGAAAACTAATGTCCGGTTTGGTAGAGCATATACAAATAAGGAACTAGTATTTCAGTTTGCAGGGGATTTTTACTTGTCATGTAGAGAGAACTAAGGACGACGCTTAATAAGACTAACTAAATTCTCACTTAATTTGAATGTTTATTTTCAGAAAATAACTTATTTTTAAATTTTTAATATTTAAAAAATATGTTTTGAGAAAAATATATTCTAAAGTACTATCACATTTTCATTTCTTTGGAAAAAATTAAATATTTTTAAAAATATTTTCAAAAAATATATTTTCTAAATTTTAAACCAACATTTCATTCTTATTTTCTGTTCTCTTTGAAAATAAAAATAAAAAACACTTCAATTAAGCTAATCATATTTTAGCCCATTTAGAGATACTCATCCTAGCTTCTTATTTATGAAATGGAAAAAATGTGACCCATATATGACATGCCAAAACATTTTTCTATAACCGATTAAAAGTACGTTCAATATAACTAACAGTCAATCTCACCTTAGGTACCAAACTAAAAAAAACCAATGAAATTACAGTAGTAGGAGTAAAAGAATTGTGAACAAAAAATCAGTCAGCAGAAGCGGTAATAAATATGTAAGCACTGCATTGGGACGATTCTGGACTGCTTTGGATTGTAAAACAATATAATAAATTCCTATGATCAGGACCCAACTAAAAATTTGTATCTACCCAAACCCAATGGAGTTACCGAAAAGAAAAACTCTTCATGATCATACGCTGTGTCGTCAATTTACTATACGTGTTGAATTCTTCCTTCAATAATGCCATCAATGTGGATTTTTAATGGTTGGGTTTGATTATTAATAACTACCTAAAAACAATCACCCTGAAAACATGGCTATTACTAAACTCACTGCCGTAAAAGCAACATAGATGCCTACCAGACAGAAACCCCAAAACCTAGGCACTGTGAATCTGCACCAAGTGATCTCACCAAGAGAGACCCCATGAGGCTTAAAAGGAGGAATACAAATGCCATCACAATACCAAAGTGGAAATTAAGCTGATATGCTCTAGGATATATATTGGCCGTCTGTATGACCAAAGCAGTTCCAAGGCCAGCAAGCATGTTAAACATTGGTCCTGCAAAGCATCCGGCCATTGCCATTGCTGGATGACCGGCTTTGGCAAGTGCAACATCAGCAACAAGATCTTCCACTGAATTTCCCCATGCCAGCACCTTGAGACCCAGGAGCGCTGGCGGAAGTTTGAGAAGAGAGCCTATAGCTTCCAGGCAGTTCACCAGCTCTCTGGCTGTAGTAGATATCCAAAACACACTCATCACAAATGCCACGACGACCACAGGCATATGCTGTCTTGGGGGGTTCTTTTTACATTACATAATGAAAATGTGCAAGAGAGAAACTTGTCATGAGCACTACTGACCAGAGGGGGACGTGAGTGTTGGGGAGGAGGAAAACTATGGGATGATTAAATGGCATGAATGAGTTGCAGGCATACAAGAGGGTTGGCGGACTAAGTGCAATATTGGCTGTTGCATAAAATCTGCTCCATTGTGATGGTGCTGGTTGAGGGATTGTCAATCTCAGGAGAGTTTTGACAGGAAGCTCCCATTGTTTAGAAATCTGTGTATGCAGAGCAAGAGATAAAAAGTTAGGACAATCTCAAAGTACAGAAATTCAACTAAATCATAAAGAACTAGAAACCTATCCAAGCAATGCATAAAATTGCCCATATTGTTTTTTACACAAGAATGATTAGCTACATTGTGCTGAATCATTTTTTAAAGAGTTATGTGAAATGGAACAAAATTAAGTAGTTATTATCAAATCAAATTAAAGGAATGATCATATCTTTCACAACAATTGTTAATCTAATTAATTAAACATGTCTTTCACAATAAATAAATAAAATCAGGAATAATTTTGATTTTATATCAAAATCTAGAAATGTTACCTGCTAGACTTGACTCAATGTTTACCAACATAGGGATCAATTGCCTGCCCCCAACCCCCTTTGTGTATGGCTAAAAGGAAAAAAGGATTAACAGATTAACCCCGTCAATGTTTAATAACAAAAGGTTCAATCCGGTTAACTCCACCATATTAGATCACTTTCATTCTTTTCTGTGATGTACACTCTCAAGAAACCATTTCATCATCCCCAGTGCATTTTGGAAGCAGTCAGTCACCGTCCGAAGGTGTCTGGTGCCCTTTTATTAAAATTTGACCATCTTTCTTAATGTCGTATCAACTACTTAGTTACCAAGACAAAATCATATCACTCAGTAAAAAATATCACTCTGAATGGACAAAATCTTTTGTCTATACATAGCTATAGTTCTCCCTATCTTCTATTTAAAAAAGCTGGAACACAAGCTTCCAATTGTATCTCGTTCCCTTCCAAATTCAAACACACTTTCCTATATAAAACTTCTGCACATGTCATATTACCAAAAACTGATTACATGAAAAGTGATAAACAATGAATATGCTAAAACAGAGTATTCTGAGGATGAAAAAACAGTAAGTCACAGCATCTTATAGATATACAACGTGTTAGTCAGGTCCACCAATTATAACCAAATTCCTGGTTTACAACAACAAAGATTTAAACGAGAATGCAAAAGGAAAAGACAAAGTTGAATCGATTTTAATCATCTGCAAAAGTTTCAAATAAATAAATAAAGTAGTTCCATACCAATTGCTATGCTAGGATTGAGCAAAATCAAGATCATGTAAGTACAAATTGGATAAAGAAAAATTAATTATTAAAGTATCTGAAAAAGCTTGAATAATAAAGAAAAATTATGGTTTATTTAAAAAATAATTAGAAAATTAAATAAACATATTAAAGATAAAAATGATAGAAAATATAAAAAGTTTGAAGATAAAAGCTAACCTTCTAAAAAATACTATTTTAAGTAGTGTTTCAAAAAATAATAAAAATTATTAAAAAAATTTATCAATCAAATATTTTTTTAGCTAATAAAAAAATGAAAACTACTTAAAATAACTTACTAAACATAACTTAAAAGTAATATCTTCATACTAACACTATAATTTATTCACTTGTAAATAATAATAATAATAATAATAATAATAATAACTTTCATGAAAACAAATAAATAATAATAATAATAATAATGTATTTACACTATAATGTACCAAAAGAACACTATAAAAACTATTACTATATATTGTTATCTTAAATTTTAATCTAATCACAAACTGAAACTGAAATATCTTTTAGAACATTATAAATTTTTACAAGTGTTATATCTGTTTAATGAATCTCTTTTATAATAATATTGTGAACATTATATATTGTGACCATTCCTTGTTTCGTAATTCAACATTTTATAAGGTATGAAAAGAAAGAGAAGGGGGGGGGGCGTGTATTTTAAAATCAGGACTACATGGTTTTTAGGATCCTTGAATAGGTTCGAGTTTATTGCTATTTAATATGAACTATGGCGATTGACTTGATTTCATCTTGCGAAGAATTCGTGTCAATTACTATTAATTTCAAATTACTTATGATTCTTCTTAAACATGATCATTTTCTTTTCCCTTGAATATAATTAATTATCTAACTCAAACAACAGATTAATGTGTCGAGAATTTTTTTTTGGTAGTCACTCACTCCTAGTTAAACCCATTATCCCTAAGAACTACGTGAATTCATCTTTTTTTATACATTCACGCAATCTACAAATCGAAATCATTTAATAAAATTCCGACATATCCATATTTTATCTCAACTTCAAATATACATTAAAATTTGAATTGCTCAAATTTTAGACTAACAATTCTAAGGTTAACATGTGAATTTGGTAACTGCTTCAAATCCCTTTCCGTGCCTGATAGTGGTGTTCGGTAGAAAAACATTTAAACTTTGTACTAAGTTTAAAGTTTAATATATTAAGGAAAAATAAAATATCGGCACATAACATTAAAGAGCATTACATTTCAATACTAAACAAATACGGGAGAAAGCTGTTATTTTCTTTTTCCAGGTGCAGAGAGGCATCTTTTATTCTTTGTTTTGGGTACTAGAGATGTGGCTTTTAATTACCAGAAAACTGAGAAATTATTTCAAACTTTTCCAGGCAAACATTGCCCAAGTATTTTTTTTAAAGGAGGGTTCATTATAGCATAAATATATTTTCTCCGGAGGAATTGTTGAGACCAACGCTTGAAAACCACTAGCAAATTTTGAATGTTCAAGTATTCATTCAAGTGCTATTGATTTCACTTTCCAAAACACAAATTCCCTTCCTCTTTCTAGTTCTTTGAACTAACCTTCTATATCCATTATAGGAAAGGTAAAGTTACAGCAAAAAGCTTAACATGAAGGGCATCATCATCTATACTCCTGGGGCAATCGATAACCTGGCATGACTATTTTATCAGCAAACATTTTGCCAGTCTTCGGCATAACATGCCAATGCATAGTCAGGTTATATTCTTTGCCACGCAAATTGCTCCCCTGGACATGAAAAAATAGAAACATTGAGGCCTAAAGAAATCTGAAGCAAACCATATTAGTCACAAAGTCCTCCGAGAGTTGTATACCTGGTCGATGAAGCGGTATTTATTTGATGTATGAATCCAAAACTTTGCATGCTCTTTAGAGGGAATGATACCATCCCATAGGGATATCTGTAAAATGGCATTTCAAGCACCTAAGCAACATACATACATACCCAACATATACCAAAGATGGAATAGATGCAGCATTATATGCAAAGGCGCAACTATCTGAGTGATATGAATAGTATAAAAAAACTCAGAACTCTGGGGCCACTGCCTCACCCATGAAAATTCAAGATCCACTAACACACTGTACTATGGCTTCCTTTTATTCTTTCCTTTATAAAAACGAGCTGGCAAACTTACAATTTAAATGTTCATACTTCAAAAGTAAATGCAAACAAACTAATCAATTCATACCTGATTCAAGGAATTCTTGGGAGTTTCATACTCAGCAGCTAGAAAAAACAAAAACCTGCAACCATACAAAATGACACAAAACTAAGTCCGAGGACAGCACTGAAATTTCTAGCTTCCAAACAGTTTAGAATAATTGACTAGAAATAAGGAGCTCATGGGTATGCTATATTAAGCAGCCCCAACATTTCCATAGTAATAAAAAATAATATTTCATGAAATGAAACAAGATATAACAATAGGTAAGGAAATTTAAACATTAAGGAACGTATAATGATAGGAGACATAGAGCAAACAAGCACACATTTGCTTTGGATTATTTTCAAGAAATAATATTTTTTTTCTCCAAAAACTCTCTCCAAGAGTTTGAGGGGAAAAAAAAGCAATTATTTCATTCTTCCCTGTCCTACAAAGAGCATCCATACTTTCAGAGGCAAAAGGAGAGAAGACAAAAAAGATTATAATGAAAAATCCAAATTAAAGTCAAGAACCTGTTTTGTGTTCCATGTGAAAAGGGACTGCAAGTCTGCGGATATATTCAGTGTCATGCTGACCTGCAAGAAAAGAAAGGCTTCCACTTCAGCCTAAATAATGAATAAAGATGACATTTCGATAGGAGAGAAAAGGATTACAACAAGCTGGTTTTTGACAAAATATGATGTTCACAACATAGTATCATATGCAGTTTTCAGAGCATGAAACATGAATACAGTACATAATTTGGTAAAACAAGGAGTTCTTCTAAGCAAATAGCACAATACAATTATAAATTTTACCATGCAAGGCTAGCTTAAAATTGCTTACTAGAACCATCATGATGCTTCCGATTATTTCTCTCTAAGTTCTTGACTAATTTCAAGTACACGTAAATATCACTTGTATATGAAATAATAAGTGCATTGAAAAATCTAAAAAATCGGCATAGATATGGGAACTTCATAATTAGTTCTTCACCAAATACACATTTATTTGGCAGAAACATAGGTTAAACAGAAGAAGAATTTGTCAGATAAACCATCAATCTCAATTTCGGTTTGGACAAGGCATTGATAAAATTTATATTGAAGATGTGCCACAGATCTGTTCTGCCCTATCATACCTTAAATTCCTTAAACAATCCGGGAAGAATCTGTAAAATTATTGTTCACATGTACAGTTGATTTGTAAATGAGTTGAGCTATTCCTCAACTATTCAAGCTCAACCCATTAAATATAATCAAACTTGTTTGTTTTATTAAAACCAAGCTCAAGCTTAGCTTTAAATTCAATCATATAAAGGATCCCAGCACAAGCTATGTGACTCAGTCTATTACTCAGTAAATTGTAATTCTGTCTAGAGAACAAAGAACTACAATTAGTTCATATATTCTTTTAATCTCTTTCACTTCAAATATTTGCTTTATCTTCTAACATGAAAATGTCTACTAAAAACTAAATTACTAAATTTTAAAATACTTTGAGAAGATATTTGATAAAGGGAAAGAAGCTATTCAAGCTATAGAAAAAATACAAAATTTCAAACAAGTCAAGCTTTTGCCTCAATTACAAAATTGAGATAAGCTTGAGCATTTATCTTTTTTTTTATGCAAGTAAAGACAGAGCTTCAAGTGGTCAACTCTACTCATTTTCAAATACTAAGCACCTTTGATCCGTGCAATTCATTTACTAGTACTCTTCCATTTCATTTGTGTTTGCTTGTTCAAACTCTAGCCTATGTGACATAACAATATATTTGATAGGAAGTATCCTGTATGTCATGTTTTAACTGTATTTACTTGCAAGCGGCAACCAAGGATCATTCGATGATAACTTTGTCATGTTTAAGCATTGAAGGCAGGGTTAATCGGATGTTTCCTACATCAAAAACATATACCAACTGCAATGCAAAAAATTAAGTTGCTTGTTACATGAGATGATAACCATAAACCTAAAATTACAGAATTAACTGCCCAAGCATCAACATCGATACTTGGTTAGTAACCACTCAAAGATAAAACAGAAACAAATACCATCTGTGATATAATTGAGTTTAATTTTGATACAATGTCAACTGTCAAGATTTATAGGGTTTTACTAGTCAACCAATTAAGAATCACCCAAAGTATTAATAGAAGTCAACAAAATTCAATTTGATGGCAATCCATGATATAACGAAAACCAACAAAAACTCCAAGGTTTAGGTTTAAACACGATCCTAAATCTGAAGGAGATTGCAGACTGAAATAAGAAAAAGTCCTGCCAGACCCATCAACGAACCAGGATGTTGTGTTTGACTAGGAAAACAAACAAACAGACAGACAAACAGGAATTACCTCGTCATTGCCATTGGGTTGTTTCTGAAACCAGTTGATGTTCAGCACCTGCGTCCGGAGACACAAAGAACAGTGAGTAAAAAACGGGTGTGAAAGATTCATCAAATTGCAGATCCGTAAAAGTGAAATTATAAAGAGAAAAGAGGGACCTTGACTTGTGCAGAGGGAGTGAGGGTGTTGAAGTTGTCGGATATAGAAGCCATGGCGCACATAAGCGCCAGAATGGTTACGGCAAAGGTTAGCAAGGCGTTGGCTCTGTAGCCGAATGAATGCATTTTGAGGGTTACTTTTCTTCTTCGACTGCGCTCTCTGTGTTTGATCAATAGAAAGAGAAAGCGAGCGACAGTGGTAGACTAGTACACTCTATTAAGCAGACAAGGAAAGGAAACGCTCTCTCATTCGGTGGAACCACGTATGAAATCTTCTGTCCCCACCAATTATAGAGTGCCACGTCAATTAAAAATCCACGTCACCGTTCTATCGGAGTAGTAACGCCGTTTACAGCGCACGGTGCTGGCTCGCCTGATTTCAATCAATCAGTACGACGTTGGAGAGTTTGTCTCCTGATTTCAATCAAACCTACCTTGCCGGAACCGCATTACATGAGTGATACTGGACTGTGTCGTGTCGGGGAGTGGAAGCTACGGAGGTTGCAAGCCATTAATTCTCTGTTAGGTACAATAAAAAAGACGCCGTGGAATTTTCGAATCACATGGGATGGGATGGCACTCTCTAATTTTGGGGACAGAGCCTGGGAACAAAAGATTTTGGTGTACAATAAAAATGTTTATTATAAGCCAATTAAAGTTTTGTATCTTTGTTTTTTTTTTTTCATCAAAATAAGGGTGTCAGAGTAGCATAATACTATCGTTGCTGTCGTTGTTGAGAAGTGTATATATTTCGTTGTACATTGTATAAATCAGAAGCTTAATTATCTTATTCATTTCGACCTAAAAATCTCTGTAATCTGGCTGAAAAGGATCGTCTAAAGCAAAAATAGAATAAAAAGTCCATGTTCAATCAGCATATATACAAAGCAGGGGACTAACAGCAACATTAATTTCTCAATGAACAAGGCAAGAGAAACAGAAGCGTGTTGGAAATATTCTCAATGAACAAGGCAAGTGAAACAAAAGCTTGTTGGAATAATATTAATTTTAGTAAAAAATTATTATTTATTTTATTATTATATTTATTATTTTATTAAATTTTATATTGACAAGACTTTGATTAGAACTAGAGAATTTTTATTATGATAGAAATTATGATAATAGGAAAAAAAAATCATTTATAATTTTAATTTAAATTATTCTTAATAATAAGATTATTGTAAATAGGATATCAATAATTTAGATAGATCAATATATGTGTAATAATCTTTATGGGATAAAAATTAATATATCTCATTTATTAAATTGTATACATAAATTATATACACATGAATGATGTCATTGAACTGACTCAATTAAAAATTTGTAATAATTAATATTATCAAATTTCTAATAATCAATATTATTTTGATATGTCAATATTTTATTTGTCTTTGAAAAATATTTAAATTCATATCTTTTTTAATATTATAAATGAAAGTATATATTTAAAAGCAAAATACAAAAAAAAAATAGAAAAATTCAAGCATAATTTTAGACATAAAAAATAGAAAGAAAGTTGTTTTTTATAATTTCATTAATCAAAGAGTTGATAACATATATTAATTTATATATGAATACACTTATACAAAAAAAAAATTAGAAAAATTCAAACCTAATTTTAGACATAAAAAATAGAAAGAAAGTTGTTCTTTATAATTTCATTAATCAAAGAATTGATAACAGATATTAATTTATATATGAATACACTTAAGTCATCTCCAAAGCTCGTATCTTGAGAGTTGCTTAAACTCAAGAAATGGTTTCTTTTTTTTCTCTCATTGGAGATGATTTAGATAACAAATTGAATATCTTAAAATTAAGGACACAACATTTTATATAGGCAGGCATCTTACAAGGACCAACCCATAATCATTAAGAAAAAGCTCCTACAGGAGATGCCCTTAGAGTCTTTACAATATTAAACTTTATATTCCATGACCTAATATCACAATATGTGTTCTTTTGATTATTTTTTTTGCAAGTAATATATTTTAAACCCAAAATCGATCCTTTTAATTCGCTATTTCGCTATATTTGTATTATGAACACTAATTTATTCTAACAAAGGGTTCATATTATTATTTAGTTCAAAGTCTTTATTCTTACATTACTTTATTAACCATAACAAGTAGCTAGTAGATGCTTGCTTAATTATAAATAAGCATATATATAAAAACTCTCTCGATCATGGCTCATGCATTGGCAAAGTTGAAGAGGTCACCACATTTGACTCCATGCGAGTGCAGTGATGAGGTGCTAAACCCGACCCTTGACCTTGCAAGATCGAACACCATCAGCTTCTCTTCCAACTGGCGTGCCCCTAAGGTAATTTCAGCTCTAGGTTGCATTCCTCCATTCATAACACCCAAACACGTGACCCCAGGTTGTGCCTGCACCATCAAGTCCTCACCAGAGATTCTCCAAACAGGACCATTAGGCTTGTCCATGACAAGGTCCACGCTTGGATATGCATTGATCTTGTTGGAGTTGAAGCATAGCCCAAACGGTGCCACAGATTTCACCTGTGCTTGCTTTGCCAGCTGCTGAGCAAACACCTGAGTGAAAGCCTGATACACAGATTGCTGGAGAACCATGTGAGGAGTTGAGGTGCTAATCATGGTTCCTCCAGAAGACCCTACGATGGTTGATGATATCTTGTTCAGTGGGAACACACTGTGCTGGTTGATTCTTATGGAGCTGACTCTCACGTTGTATTCTCCTTGTGGGGTGATGGTTAATGGGGTGAAAGCCAAATCGTGGAAAATATCTTGGTTGTGAAATTGTTGCATGTTGTTTGGTGCATCCCCGAAGATTAGAGCACCCTTTGAAGTAGGGTAGCGAGAGAGGCAAGTGGTGAATTGGCGTTGTAGGCCAAAGTGGGAGGCAAGTTGGTTTGGAAGAGAAATTGGTGCATGGCCTAACCCAGCCACTCCTTGAATGTTTCTAGGGAGACCCTTTTGAACAAGGAAGGAAGGTGCACAAGAAAAGAGGAACTGAGGGACTGTGACCAATGGACCCAGTTGTTGGGTGGAGCCTTGAGTGGCGTGGATTGCAAGCACATCTTGGCCTACTTCACCCAAACCGGTTTGTTGGGTGACGGGGTTGGTGGACATGAGGCCACACGTGTTTTTGTGGCACCCTGGCCTTGATGCCGCAGGGCAACTGAGGCATTGGTGAGTGTTGGCTCTGGAGCATTGGGTGGAGTGGCAGAAGGGTGCTTGGTATGTTTTGGATGAGTAGTGTCGCTCACAGTTAACCCACAAGTGGTTTCCATTGAGGTCCACCAGGACTGGTATTTGCATTAGAGGGGTCCTTTTTTTGGAGGTTGGCCCAATGGAGCCCTGTGGAAGCATCATTTTGAACGGGTAGAACCAGAAGGTTTATTGGTTTTGTAGGGGTAGTGTGGTGTTGGGGAATGGGGACTGAGTCGGATAAGAAGAAAAGGAAAGAGAAAGAAAGAGAGAGGACTAAAAAGTAGTGGAGGATAGAAGCCATTATTCTTAGTGTGTGTGTAGAGAAAGGTTTGAATGAATAATGGTAGTGTTAGTGAGCTACTATATATAGAGAAGATCACCGTTTGGATAGCTTTGATTAGTGGCTAAGGGTGGTAACACTGTGGCAGGGAGATTCTCTTTTCTTTTGGCCGTACGTGTTGGTAAAAGAGCCAATTCCAGAAGCAAAGACAGGAAGAACTTGACTTAACATGAACCGGGGAGAAAACCAAGGGGTTGGTGAGTGTGAGGGGTACTTGGCAGCTGAGAACAATGCTTTAGTTGCATGGCATGCAGACTTCATCCCTTTGTAATTCTGTAAAGGAGCCGTGTGGAGTTCGTGAGTAGGCTTGGATTTTTGTGTTGCTATCCCTGTACTACATTAATTTCCCTACATGCTACGGTTTGGTGAGATTTTGATGTATTTCTGCCCAACTGGCTCATATTAACTAAGGAAAATTCAAATCATGGGCTTTCATATTTTATTTTATGTGTCCCCCCCAACATTAATTACTCAACCTGTGATTGCTCTCAACCACAAAGTGGCATTCTAAACACTATATTAGTCTATTTTTTTATATAATAACACAATTTTTTCAACAAAATATTTATTAAAAATTACAAATTCATGAATATGAATGAAGTACTATTGTATCAGAAGTGAAATTTACAAATTTTTGTAAATTTTAATAAGTTTCAACTAAGTATAGTGTGTGTTTAGAATCCTTTCACGTACGCATGTTGAATATCAAAACCACCTTTTAACAAAAGAAGCAAAAGCAAGACCAAAGTAGTGACTGGAGTGATGCACATCAATCCTCACCGTCATGTCAGAGCCTGTCGGGATCCCAGATTCTACTTCCTTGCTACGGCGACAGGCGATGGCGCGTCCTCCATGTCGACATCATTCCTCCGCGAACTCCTTCATGAGAATTGCGTCCTTCATCCTTTCCGCATTGGTCCTCAGATCAAGCATCACATCGATCTATCATCGAAGAGTCTGAGTCTCGGAGATCATCGGGAATTTTGGAGCTTGGTTGTAAACGGACAAAAGAAAGGCAAACGACGTTAATTTTTATCCAAACCTAGCTAATGTAAGCTGAGTATTTTTAATTGATGTGGCTCGTTTGGATTAGAGGGACAGTAATGGAGACAGGTGATTTCCGTCCTATTTTTATATCTAGATCGGTGAAGCTTAATACTGTAGCTAGATACAAGGGAAACCCTCTTACAACAGTATATCATATTTCAAAAGTTGAACGGAAACTTACTACAACATAAACAGTCTATTGATAATCATTCATTTTTCTTCATCAATCTCTCTTCTTATTATTTTGTTTATATCATATATACTTTTGATTTTTTTCTTTTGAGTGTAGATGAACACTTGAGTGTCCACAAATCATTTTCGTTACCGTAATAGAACTGTTCAGTTCAAGCTTGAAGTTGAGCTCTAAACTTTTAATTATGGAGTTAGAGTTAAATCTTATCTCTCACTTATGATATTCTAATTTTTTTTCCTATAAATTTCCCTCCATTAATTAGAGTTACACATAAATTTCATATTAATTAATCATAGACGTACAAAAAAAGAGAGACAGAAAATGGTAACGATCTTGTGAATAGCTCGTCTGCTTCCAGTCATTGTTAGCCATTAATCATAGGGCGATCTTATGTACGAGTAGAAAATATAATCAGTGATAACTTGTATCCATATATTGATGTTACTTAATTACCAGTAGTTACTTAAGTTCGTCTCTGCTCTAAACACGTACGTACCTGACCCAAATTTGAGAAGGATGATAATTAATTTCTCGAACTTTTGGAAGCTAAAGCCTGTGATTCATTTACTGAAACGTCTCTGTCCACCCCAGTAGTAGTATAGTGGCAAACGGTTCGATCGGTTCTGCACTTCTGGCATGACATTCCTCACGGACCACCTTATGTTAATTAGGACTGTATTATGAATCAGGAGGGTGTTCACATGGACGGATCACATGGACGGATTACTTGTGAATTTGAATCGATCTGAATAATTTGAGTTGAATCATTTATGTATTTGGGTCAAAATGGAATCGAATCGATCAAAACTATTCATGTACGGATTGGGTCACGGGTTTAGATTTATAGATCCGTTGACCCAATCCATGAATTCGTAATAAAAATATAAAATTTATTATTTATTTTCATATATATATATATATCTATATTAAAATCTAAAAACTAAAAAAATAATTTGACAATAAAAAAAGTGTGGTACTATAAATGTGTGGGTCAAATGAAGGCTAGCCCATAATCATCTCATCTTTATTGTGAAGGTATGGACCGTATTGTAAGGTAAATGTGAATTTAGTTGTTTAGGTTTCATTTTCTTATGTGTTTCTTTATTCTCTCTCATCTCATCTCCTCTTCATGCTTCTGTGCTCTTTCATCTCATCTTCTTCGTTGCGTTTCTACACCAACTCATTCTCTATTCTCTTCATCTCAAATTGATCAAGCATCAGGTTTTCTTCTGTGCTTTCTTTTTCTTTTTCTTTTTCTTTTTCAACAAAGTATTTTTTTTACATTCTGTAAGTTACGACTAACACATTAGGTTTCACTTGTGTTAAGAATAATAGCATGTAATATATATGTAAACATAAAAGGGTACTTAAGTATTTTGAATATACTATAGTTACTCCCAATATATGTAAATATATCACATTGCTTGACACAAATTGTGTTAGATAGATATTTGAAGAATGGTGTTCAAGATGATCACCTTAGTTTGACATTTTGAATTTGTGGAAATTGAAGGCATTCAAGGATTATATTTTTCCTGTATGGCTAAAGATATATTAGTCATTCTTGTATATATGAGTTTGCATTTAGTAAAAAGGGTAGAATTCTGGATTCATTTCGTAGTTCATTAAGTTCTAATACTGTTGAAGCTCTCATTTATACTCAAAATTGGCTTAGATCTACTAAGTAAAATATTAATGACTTGCAAGTTGAAATAAATGAAGTAGAAAATATTGAATCAAGTGTGTAATCCCAAATTTTATTTTTTATATTTATATAAAATTTCAATTAATTTTTGTGCCAACGGGGTTATGTTTAAATTTTTAGACCTGTTTGGTTTGCCTTTAAATATTGTTAATACTAGGTCTCAAAGTGTTGAAATTAAAAATGTTAGAACTTCTTAATGTATTACTTTCAGGTATATTGTTATTTGTTTCACCTTTTTTTTCATATTTTATTTACTATGTTTATAATATTAAATAATCATTTTATTCATTTGTTTATTTCAACAAATTTGGTTACAACAAATTTGATTATAGTAAAATTTAATTTATAAGAAATATTTATGATTCAGACTATTATAGTAAATTTTGTTCAATAATTTTTTGTTTTAATTTATATTATTAGTCTATTTTAGAATATTATGTTGATGATATTAAATAAATCAATTTTATTACTTTCATATATTTAATAATATTATATTAATTAGATTAGATATTTAAAAGAATTATGCTATAAAATAGTAGTTCTAAAAAAAATTAAATATGTTAGTCTAAACCGAATTGAATCATTTATGAACGGATTGAGTTGGATTGGATTTCAATTTTTTTTTCTTTTAAAAATCAAATCAAATTGAAACGATCAAATTTAATTAAATTAAATTCTAAATTTAATTAAAATCAATTCGAACCGACCCATGAACCTCCATAGAGTCATGTAGCACTGTTTCTTCCCTTTTCTTTACCATCGTCTTCTTTTCCTTTCATTTTCGTGTTTTAACCAGAAGCAATACTTTATGCACTCCATATAATTATTGCTATCCCCCATTAGGATATGCTTTGTGATCAATCATGTCCAAAATCATTAGTATATCTAAGATCGGATTTCAATAAAAAAAAAATAGGCGGTTTTTACTTTTTTTTTTTTTTTTCATTTCCAGTAAATTTATATACTTCTAATTGTATTTATTGAAATAACACATCTGTATAAAAAAATGGTCAAAACAGTAAATGTTATTTCACATATAGTTATTTTTACAACACATTTGAAACAGAAATAATATAAAAATAATAATGTACCAATTTTCAAAAATTAACTGGTAAATTATTTTAAAATTAAATTTGAAATTAATTTAAGCAAAATTAAATTTATATACACATTATGATTCAAATAAAATTTTATTTAATGGTCAATGTTAATAATTAACTTATATTTACATATTAATTTATTTTCATAAATTAATATAAATTATTATTTTAAAACCCATTAAAAATTCTAACAAAAAATAATCTAATTCAAATCCCTTTAAACTTAATTAAGTTAAACCAAAATTATATTTCAAATCAGAACGTACAATTCAATTCTATTATAAAGATATTTATTTTAAAATTCATTAAATCTTTTCCCTTCAAAACCATCCTATCTCAAAACACCCTCGACAGTACCCACTTATATCATCTGAAACTTTTATATTCATTCCAGGACAAGCTTCTCGACGAAGTCAAATGTAACTCAAATAATAATATACAATAGTTGTATTATTATACTAATCATCAGTGGATTTGTACTTTGTACCCTTTTTTTAGTATAATCAGCTAAGTCTGACTAATATCTAAGAAAAATACTCAGTCCTACGATCTTAATTAGAGGGTAAAAATAGAAAGTGCCAAAACACTCACTCGATACTAAACATTTGCTCAGTAGGGTGTACTTCGCAGTTAGGTATTCAATTCTATGTTTTGACATTTCTCCACTTTTTGGTCAATATTAGCACAAACTTAGAGCATTGGATTTTTCCTCCAGCATAGAAAATAGAACTTCAGCATGGTCACGTGATTGATTGTCGGTGCTTGTTGACTGTGGCATACTGTCACTCCATAGTGACAACTGTCTAGTTTTGCCATTTAAAAATCATCGCATTAAATTATTATTTTAATAATCTAAAAACTATAAAATTAAGTATTTTATTAATCAATATTCTTAAAAGTATTAGTTAAAAAATTAAAAATTATTATTATTGCGTAAATAATAGAAAAACATAAAAAAAATCATATATAACGTAATTTTTTTTTATTTTCCAATCAAAATAGTTCTGCTGTAAGTTTCATTAATTAATATTCTTATAACACTGGTTAGAATATGCTAAAATTAAATGTGTAATTAAATTTTCTAACAAAAGACGGGAGGAAAATGAACAAACATTGTATTATTTATAATATATTATATAATATAATCCTAAACATTAGACATTTTCCGTCCTACACAAAATTTAATGATTTTCCTAAAAAGACCAAAACATAGAGCAGAAAAGCAAGTTGTCACTAGTAATTAATTACATGATACTGCAGCTCTCAACATTCTCATCACTGAAAGTATGAGTAATAGGATCGGCCATTGGGTGAGATGGCATAGGAGGTGGTGGCATATAGTTCATAGATGGATGTGGCCTACCACCATACATCATGGATGTTGGGTACATGTTGTTATTCATATTTGCTTGCTGATGTTGATGTTGATGCTGGTTCATCATCATACCCATGTAGTGCTGCTGAAGGTTATTATATGGGGCATGCTGCATTTGCATCCCTTGATAATACACACCATCACCGTTCATCGCAGGCAGTCCATGCACTGCTGGAATATTCTCCATCTGATGACCCATTGGAATATTATTACCCATTATTGGGCCTGGGCCCATCTGGCCTTCTTTGATATTGTTAATACCCTTACTGCTTTTGCCATTTTTGGGATGAGGAAGGGTATCACCATAATCATGAAAATCAAAGTCATTTTTGCTCTCATTGTTACCATGGTCCTCCAATTTACCTTCACCTTTTTTTCCCTTCCTTGCCTTTCTTATTTTCACCTCCATTCTTGCTATTAATGGTATAAGTTGCTTCTTCTAATTCTCCCTTCTTGCTCTTTTTTTTTCCCAAAGCCTAGAAACCGACCTAGTAATCCATTCTCACTTTTCTCATTCTTTTTCTTATGATCATCTCCCCCACCGCCTCCCTTCTTCTTTTCAACTTTTTGGTTACTACCTTTCTTTCCTCCATTATTGTCATTTTTGGCCTCATTGAAATTTCCACCTTTGCCCTTGAGCAGCATTGCCTGATCAATGACGTCAGCTTTCTTGACACTACTCCCACCAGAATTGTCTTTATGGTTGTGATTAATGGCAGGCCCATTCATCATAGCAGGAGGCCCATGAGGCCCACGGCCATCCCCCATCATTGGCATCATCTTGTTCTGATTCAATGGATGGCCATGCCCATGCCCATGGCTTAATCCTTCCTCATCATAATCATCAAAATTGTCGTCATATTCATCAAAACCATCATCACTGGCATCAAATTCATCCTCTGGCAAGTTGAACTTGACAGATTTTTGTTCCTTGTCAGGTACCTTGAGATCCTGAATCCCTTTAATGTTTGGGAAGTGTGCTAGTTGACCAACACCACCAGCACCTTTCTCTTTCTGACCCTTGTGATTTTGAGACTTACTATTGTCCTTTCCCCCAAGTTGCATCATGTTCTGGTTGATGGGATACTTCTGATTGTACATCATTCCTCCTTTCTGATTCTGCCATATCTCAGCATGCTTCCCTCCCCGCTTTAGCTTTTTTACCAGTTTCGCCGGATCCACATCTCCTGCCACTACCACTTTCCCTTCATCTGCATCTATTCTCACAGAATAAACCCCTTCACAACAACAACAAAATAAGCAACTAAATCTAATCCAGCTAGCGCACCAAAATTGCAACCATATATACAATAAAGGTTAAAGACTCGAAATAACACATTATACATCGTATGTTTATTAAATCATATAGAACACATCTAATTCAGGAGAGTTACCAAAACAGCAAACGGCATGTCAATTGACATGGTATAGTTAAAAGATGAAGCATATATATTAACATCAAAAGAAATTCTGAAAAAAAATAAAATAAGGGAGGTTTGCTGATGACTAATAAGAATGTACCATCGATTTTCTGCAGCAGTTTCTTGACTTTTTGCTCACAACCATCGCAGTGGATATTAACCTTGAGAGCACAGCTCTGCAAGGAGAGCAAGACCAACAAAAATCAGTTAACTTACTCAGAATTAACATTCTTTTCATGACAGAAAGAAAGAAAACACACACACACACACACGAGGGAAACATGCATAAGTGTAACTATATATATATGTATGGTAACTAGCATGAAGTGTGTAGTATACCTGAACTTTCAACAAGTCTTGTTTACTCATCCTTTAGTAATTGTTTACAGAAGCCACAAAAGAGAGAGAAAGGAGAAAGTAGGTTTGAGTGAGAGAGATATGAGAAGAGTGTTTAAGATAAGATAAGATATTGTAAAGGGCGGTTGTAACAATTTACTTATTATCTGTGTTGAGTAGTATATAGCTCACGTTTATTTATATAGAAAAAGCACCAAGGCGGTTGCGGAGGCTGCAACCTGGAACTGCAATAAACAACTAAGAATAGCTTCTTAATTATGAATTGGCTTTAACATACAAATACAAGGCGGTCATGGAAGCTTCAACCTGCTACCTGCATTAAACAATCAATACTTAATGCCCTTCACTACTACTATGCTTTATTATTAAATAAAGCCTTTCAATGTCATTTTATTCTTTTGTTTTTGTCTTTTGGTTTTGCTTATCCCTTCAGTACTTACTACTAGGATAAGTAAAAGTGATAGAAGGTTAGAGGCCATTATTGATTTCACACGGTTGCATGTTTGGGAAACACTGGCTCAATGTCTGAAACCAACACTTTATTATTATTAATGAATAGTCTTAACTATAAGAAGGAAAAAATCACACTAATTAAAAAATTAATTAATTATATTTAATTGTATTAATTTTAATTAAAAATCATTTTTCATTAAAACATATTAAAAATCAATAATAATCAATCAAATTAACATTTCAATTAAATAAAATATATTTGAGATATGAGATATTACTATTAAATAAGATAAAGTTATTTAGAATTTTTTTTTTTATATTTGAGATTAACAAAATGTATTTTTTCTTATTTGTTTGAGACCGAATGAACAATGCGGAAAAAAATGAGGATTACTATTCAATATTTTTAAAATAAAATTAATGAATAGGTATAAATTCTCTTGTCTTATTCGTGATATTTTTCTTGCCTACTAGTAAGAATTGCATTAAATACATTTCTTTTTATTTAATATTTTATATAATATTAAGAAAATAATAAACATCATAAGAAAAGATAGCATTTTAATTATTATTTTATATACTTAATTATTAAAAGAATGATATTTTTAAAATTATATGCAACAAGTGATTTAATATATATATATATATATATATATATATATATATATATATATCAAAAGAGCTTATTCGTATAATATATAATTTTTAATTTTTATATCATATAATTAAATAAGTATAAAATTAAAATATAAGTTATAAATATATATATATATATATATATATATATATACACAAATTTTAAATATCAACCATCACACTAGAATAAGAGTTGAATAATGTGTTAGTAAAAAATAATAAATTTTTGAAAATAAGTATTTTTATCACCAATTTAAAGGAATAGAAACAAAGTTATCCACCAAGTTGAAAAATAAGTTATGATGAAAAAGAGAATTTGATTATTCAATAATAAGAAAATAGGATTTTCACAAAATGTTTTTCAGATAAACACTTGTGACCAAGTGTATCAATATAAGCTTAAAAGAATACTTGATCAAGCAGTTTAAAAGATAAATAAAAATGTTTGATTTATATTGGTTCATTTAAATAGAACTACGTTCAACTCTCATTTACACAATTATAAAGGATCCAACTGATTAAAATTTTGATTATAAACAAGTATTTTCTCTTGTCACTTTCGATTATACAAGTATTTTTTATGCCACTTCTGACGTACCCATAGACTCCCATGAATTTAAGAATACCAAAATATTGTTTAACATTAAGTTATTCTTGACTTTCACAAACAACAATTTGAATAAATTCAATGATTCAATAAAACTCAAAGAGTGGATAAACAATTAGGCTCAAATACAAATAACTTTGTTTAGCAAAGGATGAAAAGATTAAGTGCTAAGTGTGTCATCCAATAATTTAGCAAAGTTACGCTTCATAGAACTTGTGCTGGTATTTCACTTTATATTTTTTCTTCTTCTTTTCAGAGACATCTTTTACATATTTCAATGAAAAATTAGCTATGAGATTAGTATTAAGCTTTGATATAACCGTTGTCTCACAGTTGGAGGAGAAATCACATGGCGCACTCTAAATGACAAGAATAAGAATAAAGTACAGACAACTACATGTGCTCTTCTTTTGTGATGAAAATGACCCTTAAGGAATATTCTACAAATTCCTTTTATTTCCTTCTATTTTGTCATTTCCTTAAATTCAATATTAGTAATTTAAATACAGAGAGACAAAGCTGAAATTCGAGAAGCGAGTTCAGGCACTTCCCTTTGTAATTAATATTGTTCTTTAGTATCTTATTAGACGTGATTTATAAGGATGTAAAATAAGTGTATAAGTGATTTAAGTCCAATAGACATGTATAAAAACAACTTAATGTGGAAACACTAATTTTCATAATAGGTAGTTGTGGCTAATTTAACAGCATATGATGTTGAATATATTTTAAAAAATTTGCTTTCCAATTAAGAGTAAACGCATATTTACTAGAGTTGTAGATGTTGATTTAATTATAAGTAAACTCTCTTAGGAAGTAGGACTTATTCACTAAACAATAATTCATTAGTCCATTTATAATTTATACTCTTATAATTATCAAAATCTAAGATATGATAGATCATCTAGTGATCAATGGACGATCTAGACCTAATGTATATATTTGAATGATTAAAATTTTAAAAAATATATATATATATATATATATATATATATATTTTTTTTTTTAAGTATTCATGTGACTACTAATTGATTTATTAATTAATTATCTTGACTGTCCGTTAAGATTAATTGTATGACCAAGTTTATAATTTTCATGTCTCACAATAAAATAAAATACAATAACAATTTGATACATTTTATTTCTGTTCCTGTTGTTAAAAATGATAATTATAAATATAGACTATTAAATTATTTTACAAACAAGTGTGTTTATTTTTCTTTTATCAGTTAGAAATTATCAACAACAAAAACTACTCTCTAACATGAAGAACACTCCATATGAGTCCAAGCCAACATACGACGGGCACTCTTCAATTAAAAATGCCTAAAGGATCATTCGAAAATGAGTCAGTTTTAGCAACCAAATCAGCACACACGTTACCTTCTCTGAGGACATGAATCATGATGTATACAGATGTTCCACTTAAGCAAGTGAAAACATCTTCTTTTCTTAAGGCGCAAGTGAAACAACTGTGTGTATGACAGTGAGAAAATGAGATGAAAGTATGAGATAAGCAAATTATAATCATGTAATTTAAATGGATAACTTAAATTAAAATTTAATTAAAACAGTCTTAATCATGCCTCTATCTTCTATATACGGCCCCACTAAAAAAAAAACTTCTATATACGGCCATGATTAAGTTCTCCTTTAATTTGAAATGGCCAATATTAAGTCATAATTCACTAAAAAAAAAAACAGAAGTCATAACTGATTCTTATCAGTTCAACGTCGAGTTGACTATTCTTATCAGTTTGACTACAAAAACGATTTAATTAAATGCTTAATTCAAGCAGACATGGCTTTGATTTGTGGTCAAATTGATTAACCGATTGGTCTAGCCTGGTTTTGATAACAGTGATACTTGTATTTTTCTTTTTATTGACGAACACTTGTATTTCTTCTGAACACATGATTGCTAGTTTACACTTACATTTCATCTATATGCAACGAAGTTTAGGTTCCAGTTCTTTTATTAGTGAGCAACTTTAGTTTAAAGGCGAATAAATAAATAATTTTAATTAATGACGAGAAAATCAAATTCAATATTATATATATAAGAATTAAGAAATTATAAATATATTAAAATAGTAATTATTATTAATTCTCTTTTTGACGAGTAAAATTACTTATTTTATTTTTACTTATTTTAAAAAACTGATTGTCATACTGGGTTAATAAAATAAAATAGGTCAAACAAGGCATGCATGAAGCCACCACTTTGGAAGAATTATAATATAAATATAATAATAATTATTAATTAAAAAATAATTATTGAAATTATAATTAATTTGATTTTTAATATATTTATATTTAATTTTTTGCTCACAGTTATCACTCATTAATTTTATAATTGATAATTTAATTTTTTTATTATATATCCTCTACAGTACATTCTTTTTATTATTTTTTTGGAATTTGAAATATTCGTTCGTCAACCGTTAAATTCTAATATCTCGAAGTATGAAATCAATTAAATAATTTTCCTTTTCCATCAGATATTTTTTTCAAATACACAAATTATATTTAAAATAAAATTTTAGGTCACATATTTTAAAATATATATAAAGTTATTTATCAATTGCATTTCATATTGCAACATGTCAATAGAAGAGGGAATGAAAAATGGGAAATATGTAATTCTTCTCTGGTTTGGGGAGGGCCTAACAGGCTACAGTTGAAAGAAAGTGGTATGCTTCCTGTGGCAGTTGTGCCTTATCTTTGTAAATCTTTTGCCTTCATCCTAATATATTATCGTTGTCTTTTGCCAAGGTAAAAAAATAAAAAAAGGAAAGTGATATGCACTTGAGTCCCACATGATTTTTACAACTTGTTCATATATGGACGAAAAATAAGAGAAGGAATACTACTTACATAATGCCAAAAGTATCCCTTTTTTTATATTATATTATTATTTACGTAAGATATTGATGTTATTTTGCATACATGTTTTTTTTTCCTCTGCTTTCACTTGCTCTGATATTTTTCTTTTTGAAGGCCACTTTCTCTTCTATTTAACACACTTAAAAATCATTTTATTTTTTTAGTTTCTACTCTCAATTTCTTCATTCTCTTCTCTTTTTTTTTTCCAGTTTATCTTCTTAACCAAATATACCATAAATTTCCAGTTTATTTTCTAAACCAAATATACCATAAAGTAACTAAATTCAACTTTTAAATTAGTACAAGAGCAAGGAAAAAGACCTTTCAATATCCATCGCGATAGTTCTAAGTTCTGACGTACCTTTATTCATATACTGCCAATAGTAGAGTCGAGATGCTGCACTGTTTCAAAACATGCTGAACAGTGATCTTTCTTACGAGTTTGACCCAGCTATCACAACCGAGTGATACAATTACAATTGCTGCCCCATATCATTCTTTTTTATGGACCAAAAGTTTATATAATTATTTTCAAAATTAAAGATAGCTGTAAAAGATATCCGTACGTGTAGGTGACAAAAATAAGAACACCAACGGAAATGTCTTTAAATTAAAAACATATTGCAAAAATATTAAAATTATTTTTCTCTGCACGTTGTCCTCATGGCTCCGGTCCTCTATCATATTCTTTTTGTTCTTAAAAAAATCTAGAAAGTATTCAAATAGTGTTGCGAATGAATATGCACTTGCAATGGGTACATATGTCCATATGATTATTTGTACTTTCGTGACAGTACAGCTAATAGGCATCTTTACTTTCGTTCTCAGTCGTTGAACTTGAACATGTCGTGGAAACTACTAGCTAGCATCATAATGCATGGGAATTTATCGGGTTCACTAGCTCATGCTCATAGATGGTCATGGACTCATGGGTCCATTCCATAGCTCTGCTTCTACATAAATATTTCACTCCGTTACAAAATACCCATGTTTAATATTTTTTTACCCATAACAAGAAAGTAGTAATATTTTAAGAGAATTAACATTTATTAGAGAACAATTTTACTAAAATATTTTTTCTCAAAGGTTAGAACTGTAATTATTTTGATACGGAGGGAGTATTTTGTGTAGTGATCACTTTTTATTTGTAACTCAAGCCAACTCTTATGTAATTTACTAGTATTTTATGTCATGTGATAAAGAGGAATAGTTGAGCTTCGGAGAGAAGGTAAAAGCGGAATGGGCCAAGCCCATCATGCATGGACCAAAAAAAAGGAGGGAAGAGACAGCTGGTGCGGGCCAAGCTCCGCAATGTGCCCAAGAACCATGGCCCAAACCGAGTAAAGATACGAGTGCACGAGTGTAAGTGTGAGATAATTAAACCGAAGATCAATCATTAACTGTAATAACTGGGCCGCAAACAAAAAGAAAACTGGGGTATGCGTGCAACACTATTAAGACTATTCATACATCTCTTATTGTATTTCAAAATGTAAAATTCATTTTGGAATATATACAAGATGTAATAGTGGAGGTGTAGAAAACAAATGCAACACATATTATTGTCTCCATGAGTAACACTAAAGATCAAAAACACACACACAGAGAAAGACAAATAACATAAAGTAAAACAACTAAAAGGCAAATGTTTAATGTTCATCCCAATTTTTGGATGAAATGGTGTAGGAAAGAGGAGGATGAAAACAAAAGAGAAAAAGTGAAAAAGCGATAAATATTAAAATGAAAAAAAATAGAGATGAAAGAAAAATGTGAAAAATGAAGTATCCTACCCAACAATAAATACTAGAGAAAGAAAGAGAATTCTCCTTTCAAATGCTATAAGCACTTGGTGAAAAAAATGAGAGTTGCATCAAGAGTGGAGTTGAGTATATGAGGCACGACTCATGGGTTGGCCCGTTTAACTAGTAACATGCAGGGCCTAAACGTAGTGATTCTTAGCCCATTCGAATGTAGTTTTATGTGAGCTAACCCATTTAATCATCAATTAAAATGACTTTGGTATATGGGTTTGTGGATCAAACTATTTGAAAATTTTGAAATTTTACATTTGGATTTTTTTTTTTCAATTTTTACTATTTTTTAGGTTCACAGGTTAGTCTGCTAGCCCACAGGGCCACGGTGAGACCATATCTTTTTTCCTGTACCTCCACTATTACATAAGAGTTTTTTTTTTATATATACGGAATCCATAAGAGTTTTTTTCTTGCGTTTTTTTTTTTTTTGGTAAGTTAAAATATATTTTAGAAAATAATGGTGTATGCAGGTATCGAACTTGTGACCTTTAGGTTATTAACACGATGCTCCAACCAACTGAGCTAATAAATCAATTATGTTAAAAATTAATTAATATTGATATATATATATATCACTAAATTTATTTAATTTAAAATAATTTATTATGTTAAAATTATATATTGTTATATATATCAATATTTATTATGTTGAATTAATGCATGCATACACATATGTAACAAAATTATATGCTAAAATATATATATATATATATATATATAAAATTTTAGCAGTTCCATAAACTAATTTTTTAATAAAAAAATAAAAGTTGCAACACTTTTTTATTCTTTCATAACTTTCCACGAACAAGGAGATATCCACTTCTTTATGAATTAGAAAAAAAGTTAAGATTCCTTCATTCTCTTATCATACACTAGAAATAGAATAACTAGGCATAACACCATTTTTTTCTTTATTTCTATCCCATTCCTTTAACTAAACTTAGCCTTAGTTAACAGCAAGGAAAAGTAGAGAAATATAGAAAGAAAGCCCATAGCATCGTACATACATGAACCACAAGTTTGAGATGTTGCCACAACTTCCACGAATAACATATTTATTGTGATCCTAAGCAATGTCTACTGGTTTTTTTTTTTTTTTTGGTAGGAATCAATGTCCGATTCTATCAAGAACCAAATACTTACCCCCAATTTAAATTGGTCTCTTTATATGTATGATTAAAATAAGAAAAAGGAAATTCATGATTCCAGAATTTAGTTTCGCAAAATGTTATTGGAATTTAAGTTTCGCAAGTGTTTAAATTTTTACCCTTACAAAGTTAAATTTTGAAATGTTATAAAATATGTTTCAATGATTAATTTATAGGAATGGTATACTTAATGTTTTCCCACAAACAAAATTATTAAAGTTGAATGAGGTCATGTGCTTCTTTTCAATTATACGATTTAAACATTTTTTAACATTCAATGATAAATAATTATAACCATAAAATTTATATAATTATTAAATATGGTTCAATAATAATTAATATATTGGAAAGAATTTAAATATTAAAACTGTACGTGTCAACTATTAGTTCTCTTTTAATTTTTTCACCTCAAGCTAGAACTACGAATGTTGAGATAAAAGGTAGTTTAATTAGAGGGGGGGGGGGGGGAGTAATCAAAGGCAACAACATTTATGTTGGAGGCTGCATTAAATTAATGCATTAAGTAAACCTAAAATTAACTATATATTATCAAAGTATGAATTGAAACTAACCTTTGCTGTGAAGTTTGAACTGGTCCAAAGGGGAGGTGTTGCATAAGTCTATTGGTCCAAAAGGAAGCTGCTCATCGCCAATTATGACTGATAATTTATTTAGGGAGCATTACAAAGCAAAAAATTTAAGAATTTTATATTCAGCTGAAATTACAAACTAACGACCGTCAACTAAAGCCATCAGGTTTTTTATTTTAATTCTTTTTTTTTTTTTTGCGTTTTGTGCAAGCGATAAGGTGATAAAAAGCGAAAAGTTAGTTTACAAAATGGGGAAAAAAAAAGTTGAATTGACACTAAAGTCAAACGAATATACTACCTATATTGCGTGTGCACTAGCTTGAATTCAAAAACCACTCACCATATAGCATATTTAAAGGCAGTTAATTTTCTTTTATTTTTCTTTTCAAATGAAAAATAGAAGACCAGGCAACAGGGAAGGAAAGTGGCTTGGCAAATGCCATAGTTCAATTTAGGGCACATAACCGAAGGAATTTGATTCTTGTAGGCAAATAATGCATTCACTAAAAAAAGACACCGATCCATAAACTTGTAATTCAATTTTCAGTACGTATCTTGTTTGTCTCTTTAACCAAACGCGTTAATCAAAGCGCCACTGATTCTCTTACGTACAAAAGCGCCTAACATGCGGGGAAACATAAAAAAGGCAGATCAAGACAAACAGAATATGTTATTGTTCTCCCTGAACCAGTTAAGAGAGAGAAATAAAGGCCTTTCTTATCAAAATGGTTTAAAAATTAAAATTAATTATTATAATAAATTGGTCAATAAAAAATTTATTAAAATTAATGATTTTTATCATATAAAAATATAAGAAGTGTAACCCACCTTTTGTTTTTATTAAATGTGGATAAAGCAAATGCTAAGTACATATTTAATGATTAATTTTGGAAACATATTTTCATTTAATTTAGTATTGGTTAAGTCCATACTAAATACACATTTAATAACTAATTTTAGTCATTAAAATAAGTTTAAATAAACATATTCATATTCTATTTTCATTTCCATGTAATTTGTTAATCTTGATTTCAATTTTTAGTTAAGATTATAAAATATAAATAAAAAATATTATAATTACAAAAGTTACAATAAAATACAATTATATAATAAAAGGTTAAACAATAATTAAAATATATATTTAATATTGGTTTGATCAACAATAAATACTTGACACCTTCTATTATAGGATAAATAAAAATATAAAGTGTCATTCCGGTTATACTTCCTACATTTCTATATGGGAAAAAATCACCTATTTTGATAATATTTTGTTAATTAACCTATTATGATAATTAATTTTATTTTTAATAAAAAAAAAGCCGAGAAATAAGCGTAGAAAAGAGGAAAAGAAAATTCATGGTTTTATTCAATTATAGATCTTTCGAAAATTCCAATGATTTCACGAATTCTAGGGTGAAGCTGCAAGTATATGGTTCATCCTGGAGAAAGCATATAAAAGGTGTTTTGAAGTTTGTAGAACGTGGATCATGAGTAGAATATTTACTTAACCACCGTTAGATATATATTATTTTAAAAATAATGATGATATATTTATAACCTGTCCAATGGTGATAGTTTATTTTAAATAAAATAAATGGAATCACATTATTGATATATATTATTTTAAAATGAATGGTGATCGATTTATAAAAGCATTTCTAGTAATATTGAATTTAAGACATAATTTTTACTATTTCAATAAAGGAGATGTATATATCATTAATGATTAGAATAAATTTTTATAGAAGAATCTTTACAATATATACAATATTTAGAAAATAATAATTTTTCTCTTTTCTTAAAATCTTAAAATAATATTTACTGTTATTAATAAAAAAATGGATGAAATCTTGAATCATAAGTAATATTATGAAGTCTACCAAAAATAATTTAATATTTCAATTTGTAATCTATCAATAAAATATTTTAACAAAATAACTTAATATATCAATTTATAATCTATCAATAAAGATATTTTGACCTGTCTAATGGTGATAGTTTTATTTTAAATAAAATAAATGGAATGACATTACTAACCCTTGGGAATAGACGTATTTATCGCTAGAGTTCCCCCAATTATGCTGTGGACGACCATATATATAATCTAGGAAAGGCGATTTCCTTTGAAGATCAGTTCAACGTATATATGTTTCACAACACAATACACTTTACATTATGTACACAAGATTAATAAAGTCTGACAAAACCACCACTCTTAGAACATAAAAAGAAGCACAAAACAAGCTAGTTCATGTTCATCGATTACAAAAGCAACCACAGCTTCCCTTTCGCTAACTCCAGCCACTGCTTCCAACTATGCACCCACCGTTAGATATTGTTGGTTTCAAACTCAATGGTTCAATTTTTTTTTTTTCTTTTTCCTTATTCTCTTCTTATCAGTATCTTTCCCAAGCTGTCCCTTTGACATCGGCCTTTTTCTCTCAAGCAATCTTCCTCCACGGTATGAACATTGAACAGGAACGATAAAAATGGCTAAGAGACAAACCAGAAATGGACAAAAAACTAGATTGAAAAAATTGTAAATAATCAAAAAAGAAATAACAAATATGATTCAGAAATAAAATAAAAAAATGACACTGTGGGTCTTGGATCGCCGTTGTGCCGACTTCCTACTGGCACGAGGGAAGGACGGGCGAAGGGGCAGAAAGGGTGCGAATTCGCGGAAGTATAGAGAGTGATGGAAAGCACAAAACCGGAATAAGAATATTGTCCAACATTCTATTTTTTAATTAGAGCACCATGTTATTTTATTTATTATTAAGACATTTACTTTTATAAAAAAAATAATGGCAATAATTTTTTTAAGAAAAGTGATAACAATTATATTTAGAAGTTTATAAAGAAAATAAATAAATAAATATATATATATATATATTAAAAAATAATTTAAGAATAAAAAATATATACAATAAAGAGATAAATTAAAAAGTATCCTTTTAAATTTCATTTTTAAAATAAAAATTATAAAATAGATAATATTATCTTAAGGTACAATAACACTTCTTCACCGTAGACTATTTGCGAACAAGTTTATCGTAGAAGTGACCTTATTATGTGTTCTATTGATAAACAAATTAAATTTCTTGATGTGAGTGAAGTAGAATCGAGAAAATCTATATGATGTCTTGAATGTCAAGACACAAAATGGAAAAAGTCTAATTGATAAAATATTTTTTTTAGGTAAATTAAGTTTTTAGTTTCTCAAATTATTTAACTTCTAATATTTAATTCCTTAAATTTTTAATAATTTTTTTTATTATTTTTACTTTTTTTTAAAATTCCATTTTTATTTTTATTTATTTTTATTATAGAGAATTAGTCTCAAATATTAAAATAAATGAGTGATTAAAAATAAATAAAATAGGAACTAATTTTGAGTAATAAAAATAAACAAATAATTAAAATTGGATAAAAAATTTAGAAAGATTAAAAATATGACAAAACAAAAAGGCCAAGATAGATGTTATGGGTCAATTTTTTTTATATTTTTCATCTCTTTTTTTTCTGTAAAGGAGTCGAATGAAATACACAAAAAATAATAAAAGACTAAAAATTGCCAAAAAAAATTAAAGAATTAAAAATTAGAAACGGAAAATTTTGAGAGGATGAAAACTTAATTAATCCTATTTTTTATTTTGGGAAAGACTAAGCTATGCAAAATTCAGTTTAACAATAAATGCATGTTTATTTTTTGTTAAAAAATTCAAAATTATATTTAAACAAAAATTGCAGGAAATAAATTTATTTAAAACACGATTTGAAGTTTTTTAAATAAAATTAAACACCCTAAATTAAGTTAATACTCTAAAATGTATTTTTTTATAATTGGAGGCTTATGAACGCAACCCAAAAAAAGATAAAAGTAAAAGACGTCGACGTGAAAATGTACTGCATAATATAAGGACTCCATGTTAACATCCTTGATCAAGTGAGCAAAAGCATCAAGAAGTTGAGGGAGCATTTGTAAGTTGTGGCCTTAGGCAGAGACTCTGATTTAATTTTATAAGCTAGTCAGCAGTACTATAAGCACTCAAGCTTTTTTTATTGATATTTTATGGAATGCCTGACGCTGAAATGGGTTAATATCCTTTCTTCTGTTTGCTTTAAGAATGAAATGTTTTCTGTGGGGTGGTATGCAATAATGCAACGAATAAGAATTTGCTAGCTAGAAGGATCCGCGGTGGTCCGGTAGCAATTAATAATGGAGATAATTTAACTTATCAAAAAGTTGTGATTTAGTCAAATGATTTTTTAAAATTATCAATTATTTTTTTATAAAAAATACTAACAGACATTTTTTTTATATCTCGCGCTCTCTTTGTTTCTATGATTTTTGTGCAGTAAACATATATTGACCCCAATGCCTACCCCATTTACTCATAATATTTATTGAAGAATAACCTTTTTGGAGAACTTAATAGTATAAACATTTCTTAAAGGAAAAAGTGATAATAATGTAATTTTTATTTTTTTTTATATTTATTTTTTTGCATATGTTGAAATTCATGTAAATCTTACTAATTTGAAAATTAAATCTACTAAATCAGAATGCTGTAAGATGTACAAATTTAATGACACTTATATAGATTTCATATAATAAAAGAAAAACAGTTATCAAAATTACTAGCATTTTTCAACACACAATTAACACTCATCGCTATTCTCCTATTCTTGTCACATTATTATATTACTCGTTTCATCTATGTTTATATTCTCTCTTTAGATTTATACATCTAATGATATCCCTACGGAACATTTTCCTTTGCTGAATTGCTTATGTATCTTTTTCATTTTCTTTTTTGTTTGTATTTCAGAATCTATATATAAACACGATAATTTTTCTCTTTTTTTTCGCTTGCTGTTTTGTTATAATCTGAAGTTAACTAACTAACCAGCTTAACAAGCTCAAGAGTATGAAATTTAGTACCATGACCCAGTTCTTCTAAAACCAGCCTACAAATAAACATGCTACCTGATTAATTATGCACATTTTATAAATTTTGCACCAAAAACGAAATCGTGCCTTGCAAGAAAAGAAAAAAATAAAAAAACAAAAAACAACGACACGTGGAGGTTGGCGAAACTCAGGTTAAACCGGAGGCCTTGCCGAGTCAACGGCCGTAGGCGGCATGATAGGCGCGGTGGAAGACGACGACGCCGTTCCTTCAACATCGTTGTTTCGAACCCTAGGCGATCTAATAGACAACGCCCTTGCAAAAAAGGGCGCAGCCATCGAGAAAATCCACCGGTCCGATTTCAAACTCCGGTCCAACCGACTCGAAATCTTCCCCCTACTACTCCCTTCTCCACCGGTTCGGTAACCCTGCCTCGAACTACCTTCCCTGGGTAACACGATCAAGCTACTCGCACGTTGCAATTGCCTGTTTATTAATTGCTTCCTCACCTCCAAAGGCAACTTCAAAGTGAACCGGTCAGTGTTTTCTCCCGGTTGGACCAGCGAGTGCCCGGTGGAGTGGGATCGTGGAAACCTCCACGGTCGGTTCGACCGCGACCCTCGCGTGCGGTTCCGGTTCAGCGTTTTTTCCAGGGAAACTACTTCCGGTTCAGGTAAGACTGGGTCAGCCACCGCGTTCTGCTGCTCTGGCGCCGCTTCCACGCCGTCGTTTTGGGCTTCAATGTCTCGCGTTAACGTCTCCGGAACTGGAGCAACGCCGTTACCGTTACCGTTAGCAATAGCATCCTCGGAGTCAGTGGGAACGAGGTTGGCGCGGCACACGGGACACGTGGTGTGGGAGCCCAACCACTCGTCGATGCACTCGGGGTGGAAAACGTGGTCGCACTTGGGGATCAAACGCAGCGTTTCGGTGTCCTCGAACTCGCACAAACACACCGCGCATTCCAAGGCTTCTTTTCCGATTTTGTGGATCTTAACCTCGGAGTATTCGAGGATTGGGAATGTTTGGATCACCGCAGGGTCAAGCCCACGTGCGGCCCTCCTGGAGCGTGCGTTAGTGAGAGGGCTAACGGTGTTGGAAGGGGAATCGGCGCAGTGGCGTACGTAGATGGAGAAAAAAGCCATGAGGAAAAGCGCGGCGACCAGTATGATTATGATTATGGCTATGGAGGGGCTGAACTGGTTGAGGTTTGCGTCCGAGAAGTCATTGGGCTGGGATTGGGCCTGCGCGACGGCGATGGGTATTAACGGTGACACCAGAAGGAGGAATATGGCTATGTCAATGCGTTTCTTCATTGTGAAAAGTGAGGAGAAGACGAAAAGAGAGACAAGAGGGGTTTTATTTTAAACGAGAGAGACTGAGAGAGAGTTAATGGGTTTTGTTTGGGATTCAGAAATAAAATCACAAGTTGCCACAGTGGTTATTGAGTGATGTGAGAGAATGGTCGTAGACGGTGTGCATTGTGCAACAGCTAGCAATAATAGCATAGCATGGGAAGCTTCCGTGGAAAGCGGAGAAAAAATTGGTTGGTCAGCTAGCTTAAACACGATTATATGAATTTCACAATTCACATTGACTCAGTCGTGAGCTTGGATAGCTTAAATTTAAGTTTGTAAAATTGATTTTGGAATAATGTAATTTATAAAATCAAGTTATAATTATAAGCAAAATTTAATATTAATTTTTTATCCAAAGTAAAAATTATTTTTTAATTCAGAATCAATTTTAAATATTTATAATTGTTGCAATCCTAAATCAATTTTATATCTATAATTAATTTTAAATTTTTATTCGATATAAAATCAAACATATAAAAATATATATAATTAATTTTAAATTCAAAATCAATTCTTTAATATCAAAATCAAATATTTATAATAAAATATATAAAAATTACTTCAATTTAACTACTTATTTATTTTTTTATACAAGTCATGATTTATAGTGAACTGTAAATATTTATTTATTATTAATTAATTATATAAATTTCATTGTCTTAATTTTTTTATTATAATATACTGCGTACTTATCAAAATTTACCTTTTGTTAATTACATAAAAATTTCAATCCCCCTTCCACAATCGTACTACGTTGGAGTTCCGGGAATTCAAATTCACACAGGGTGACAGGATAGTTGCCAAAAGAAAAGTCACACTGGATGGTTCACAATTTAATCTTGCAATGATTGTAATAGAAGTTGTACTGCATAAAAACTTCTCACTGTCATAAACATCATGTTGGTTAATTCACCTTTATCTGGTTGACGACGGATTAAGTCATTATATAATTATAGCCACACATGTAATAATGCTAGGAGTTCCAAATATTTAGGCTTTTTTTACAGTTTCTAATAAAATCTGTTATGTTTAGAAAGGGAAAAAGTCTTGTAGCAAAAAAGAAAAAAAAATCTCCCTAGCAGGCGGGAACTTCTCAGTATCTTTTCTTTTTGAGTAATTTCCCAAAGCAAATAATCATGTGTATTTACACGACCAAATATATCAAATTTCAATCTAAATAATTATTATATGAATTATTTTAGACATATTAAAAACATGTTAATACGTTTTTAAATTATAATCATCTACGATTAATATATCAAATAATTTAAATTAATAAAACAAAACATATTATACCTCCAAAATATTTGATATATAAGTTGATGCTTTTGTCTCGTATTTAATCAACTACCAAAACATAATAAGTGAGGGTAAATTGAGTTGTTAAATATTCCACACTATGTATAAACAAAGGAGAAGACAAATATATATAATATTATTTTAAATAAAACAATATTAGCCTTATCGAGTCAAAGGATAAAAAATAAATAAAATTTAAGAAAAGTATTTTGCGTGAAGAATCGTGAGAATATACTGGAGAAACAAATGAAATATAAAATGAAACAATTAAGTGCATCCAAAATGTGTGAAGAAAGGTGTTGTGAGAAAGCAAAAAAAGCATATTTCTTAGAAAGGAAACATACTGATAGAATGAAGAGGTACTGTAGGAGGTAATTAAACATAAGACTTAATGCTTTAGATCTTTGCATAAAAGTTTTAATGAGAACTTGTAAAATTTTAGATTAACAAAAAAAATGCAAAGAAAATAGTGTGAAAAGTTAGAGGTAAGGTTTTAATCGATTTGTATAAGAATATTGGAAGCAAGGATGATAAAAAAGGTATATACAAACTTGCAAAAATGATGGATAAGAAGATTAAATACCTCACCCAAATTAGATATATCAATGATGAACATAAAAAACTTTTGGTAAGAAATGAAGATGTAAATGAAAAATAGATGAACTACTTTAGTGAGGTAGACTTGGAGGACGCTTATGATGATCTGAATAGAAATTTTGTGTGCATAATTAATACACATGAAATTTATGAGACTTTAAAGATGATGAAAAATAATAAATTTTTAGGACCCGATGACGTCCAATTGAAGTGTGGAGAGGCTTGGGGATGTGACAATAAAATGACTAACCAATCTTTTCAATAAGATTCTTCATACAAATAAGATGTCTAATGCTTGGATGAAAAATATATTTGTGCCTATTTACAAAAATAAATGAGATATCTAGAATTGTTTTGACTATAGAAGCATTAAACTTATGAGTCATACTATGAAGTTGTGGGAGAGATTTACTGAACATCGCTTAAGGAGAGAGACCAAGGTTTATGTAAATTAATTTGGATTTATATCAAGAAGACGTATCATGAAAGTCATTTTTATGCGATAATTAATGGAAAGGTATCAAGAAAAGAAAAAAGACTTACATATGGTGTTCATAGATTTCGAGAAAGCATATGATAGAATCCTAATAAAAGTTTTATGGTGGACTCTTAAGAAGAAAAAAATATCATTAAAGTATGTAAATACAATCAAGGATATGTATGATAAGGCTATTACGTGTGTAAAAACTTGTAATGAAACGTCAAGTTTTTTTTTCCTATCATGGTAGGTGTACATTAAGGTTCGGCTCTTAGTCTTTATCTCTTTATCTTAGTGATATAGAGGTAGGGGTAGACCAAAAATGATATGGAGAATGAAAGTCAAGCAATACTTAATGAAATGTGACATAACTTAGTGAGATGTATCTCAGGATAAAATGGAGAAAAGTTATAAATTTGGTAGAAAATTATACTCGTTGTTATCTCTATATTCTATATGATCATTTTTTAATTTTTTTCTTTATCTTTTTCCTTTTATTTTCAATCTCTTTGCATTTATAACTCTGGTCATTTATCACGGATTTCAATTAACTTAAGATAAAAAAAGGTTATTAATGTTGATATTAATGTTAAAAGTTAGCCTTATCGAAATCCCTACATTAAAAAAACACATTTTAACAAATTCAATGACGATTTCAAATATTAGAGTTGTCAATTTACATTAACTGGGCAATTACTTTTTCACACCAATTATTGGTAAAGGCTCATATGAAGTCCAAAAAGCAGGGTTCACAGGTGAGGAAGTGATTTTGACAGACTATAGCAGGTTTCGAACCAGAAGAAAAAAAATATAAATTAAACAAAATTATTAAAAAAATATTTTCTTCATTTTTTATGTTTTCATCTTTCTCTTTCTCATTCTTTCTCCGGTGACAGCACCATGACCACCGCACCTTCACCGTGGCCACCCCAAACTTCCTCACCATGGCAACCGCACCTTCACCTTCACTGTCCACCATGGCCACCACACCTTCATGGTTCATCCTTTATCTTCATCTATCCTCTCGCACCGCTCTCTGTCTGCCCTCTCCCCCCGTCGTGCCGCTTGATACCGCTCTCGCTCTCCCTTTGGTGCACAGATCTGTTCTTACCGCTGCTACCATATGCAAGTTAAGCCCAACAATCACATATGTACAACATCTTCAAAATTTCAGAAATTCCAATTCATTCTGTCATTCTATCAAGCAGTTCATGGACAATTCTTAATTTGGTATATTTAACGCATGTGAATTCTAACACCAGAGGGAGAGCGAGAAGCATTCGGAACGGTACTGCGTTCATTTCGTTCTCATTTTTTCTTAAAAAATGAAAAAAAAATATTAAAAATCAGTAGCAAAATATTAAAAATCAGTAGTCACCAAGAGGGATTGCACATGAAGAAATCAGTAGCAAAAAATGGCCACCGCACCAAACTTCTTCACCATTTTTTCTTGGATTAAAATTGTTTTCGGTGTTGTTCTTTTTGTGGCTTTTTTTTATAATAATTTATTTTTATTTTGAGCACATGAATCGTGAGCATATAAAGCATGAAAAAAGGAGATGAAGAAGGGGTGGAGGAGCTGCTTTCAGTGATGAAGAAGAGGTTCTCCTATGGGCATCTGATAGCATAGGAAAGAGACGCAACAGTCTCCAATGGATGGGAGTTAAGTGGGAGAAAAGAAAAAAAAATGTGTTAATCAAACGAAACAAACTCAGCCGATAATCGGTAAAGAATCTGGACCACTTATTATAATAATAATATATCATGTGGTTTAAAATCATGCTTCACCGGTGCAGACCAAAAATGGGACTTCACATTAGACTTGGCCCCAATTATTACGTAAATTTGGATTCGATCTACACCGTGTGATGTGACTCATGTGAGGAAAACAAAAAATGGTCTAGAAACTAGAAAGTACTACAAACCATACGCGTGGACGCAATATCATGCGAGAAACTGAAAACAGGTGGATAATTAATTTACAACTCTCTCTGTAGTCAGAGCTGGATTGTCGTACGTTTTATAAATTCCTTCTAGAAGTCACGTGTTTTATTTGAGTGATGTTAATATGTTATAACCATCTTATTATATATATATTTTTTGCTAATTTTTAATATTTTATAAAAATAACTACTAAATAAAAATATAAATACATATAACATCTTAAAAACATGATATGATAATAATACTATTTTGTGCCAGATTCAAGACATGGCAATGAACAAGATAAGATTGTCATCCAGCTAGTCTATTTATTAATAAAGTTAGTTTCAATAAATTAAGATCAACCAAATGTTATTGATAAATTGCTTTTACGGTTATTAAAATTAGTTCTGATATATGCATAAAAAATAGTTTCATGTGAGTTAGATTTAATAAATAGTTCAAAAAATTATTAAAAAGTAATACTGAAAATTGGTTTTAAAACAAGCTTAGAGTTAGGAGAACTGATGAATGCAGTCAAAAAAGGAGAACTAATGAATAATTGATTCAAGTACACAGTTGATTTTCATTAAAGAAGATATTAGATTCGATCGCGAGTATAATGGATAGAATAATTAATATATCTACTATATGTAGTCTAGAATACTATACTTAAATTCTGAAGGCATGTTAGTTAAAAATCAAAAGTTATTTTTCTTTAATAATATTGGTACACAATACACTTTTTTTTTTGTAACATATAATATTAATATACTTCAATTACAAGCAAATATAATGTTAAAAAATAGTTTAGTAATTATTATCAATTATCGTGCAACAAAAATTCACGTATAACAAACCTCCTATAAGAAAAAGTTTTTAAATCGCATACTATCACAATTAAAAGTTTGTAACCATGCTACATAATGCTCATAAAAAACAATACTAGATAATAGATAATACTTAACATTAATTACATAAAATTGATATAAGTATACTGTGATGTGTGATGTTTAGTCTGGTTTGATTAGATTTTGACTATAACTAAATATCAAACTAAACCATACAAAGAGTGTACAATTTTTGCAATCTTTATCGAATCACCTTTTTTTTAAGTCTTTTTGGACCATATGGTAATATATACTAATATGGTTTAGTTTTAAACACCCTTAATAATATCCTTAAGATACTTTTTAATAAGACCTTTATATGTAAATATTTCAAAATTTAAATTAATTCTATGCACAACGTCATATAAATTGTAGTATTATTTTGGCATAATCATAAATCTTAAATGAACAAGTAAGATATATAAGTTCTTATTGTTGAAAGAATAATACTATGAGTACATTTGTTTAAACTTAAAAAAAATATATAATTAAGAAAAAACGTTTTTATAAAAAATGTTTTTTTAAGAATCCACTTCTTAAAAAAGGTAATTAATTTTAAAGCAAAAATGGTTTAAACAAACACAATAAAAATTATAAAAAACACTTTATTTTAAAAACATTTTTAACTAAATAAGATTACATTATATATATATATATATATATATATATATTTAAAAAGGTAATTTTTTTTAAATGTGTGAAAAATACTCTAAAGTCTAAACAATAATTTATAAGAAGGATTAAAATCATTTTTAATTAAAAGGACTCCGGGTAGCAGTTAAGAGTCTTGCTATCATGAAGAAGAAGAATAAAAAAACTCCGATAAACCCAAAGAAGGAAAAAAAAAAAAAACTTGCCGCAAACTTTGACCAAATCTCGTGCAAGTTTTTTAACCATGGAATCGAGTATCAATTTGCATTCATTAATAATAGTGTGGTGACTTCTTGTTAAAAAAATAATCTATGGTGAGTCGAGTATCAATTTGCATTCATTAGTAGTAGTATGGTGAAGGTTGGGTGTTTTTCTTTTTGTTGAGAGAAACGAAGGTTGATTATTTCCTCCTTTCCATATTACATTAAAAAATTAAAATAATAATTATTTTGAGACTTACTTTTACACTATAATTATTATGAAATAGAGGAGATACTTATTAGTGATTATAATTTTTTTATTGCATTATATGATATCAGAATCATCAGTAAACATTTAACTTAATTTATTTATTGACTTAATCAAAATCGACCGCTCAATTAACTAGTGAGCTTGGACAATCACGCAAGTTTTGTTTGTATTGCTGATGTTTTTTTTTTTGTTTTTTTCTTGTTAAGTATATTAATATTTTTTTAATTTTAACTGGTTAACCAATATTTTAAAGTAATGACAAACATTTGTTGTTGTTCTTTTTTTTTTTGTTAATCAACGAGATGGTTTAAAGCCCAAACAAACAAAACTTTGACTAGTTCTTGCAGTTGAGTGTCGATCATACCCGAATAGAACAGAAACAAAGCAGAATGAAAGTCAACGTTCTTGAGGGTCATAGTCAAGAGATGAACGATCTTTAGTCAACCTGTTTATGCAATATTTTTTTTCTAAATGACAGGTGTACTGCCACAACCTTTGTTACTTCTCCAGTATCGTTGACTAATATTGGTTATACTCTGTAATTGTTTTTTTTCTCTTTTCGGATGTTATAATAAATTTATCTTTAATTCTTTATACAAAAATATTGGTCCCTCATAGTTAAAAGTTTTAAGGGCATAAGAAGTTCACAAACTACATATTACGCTGGAATGAATTAATTTCATACCCAAATATTATAAAAATAAATGGTAGAAAAAAATTGATAGATGTTCTTACTTGTTGAAGACTTTGTCCGGAGAATTCGTTTTTATCTAGCTTTCAGTATTGGAGAGGGAAGAGTCTGAGTCAGTGATGTTTACATTACATTTTGCTAAGGACATCATGGGGGAGACAAATTCTGATGGCTTAGACTTTGGAGTTTGAATTAAAAAAAATTAAATGGTAATAAACTCAAAAAGTTTGAATAAACGGATGTAGGTGACGGCAATCGGCGGAAGACAAAGGATAGGATATGTTTGAATAAGGTTTTCTGAAAATATTTTTAAAAGATGAAAATAAGAAGAAGATTTATTTTATAAAAGTTTTAAAAAAATTATTAATTAATTAATTATTAGTTAATTTATAGATATTTTTTCATATTTTAGAGAAGTTATATAAGAGAAATTCTATAAATTAATTAATAAAAAAATTATTTTAACTTATAAAAAAATTATTTTATTATTTTTTTCTTCTAAAAATATTGGTCAAATAGGCTCAAAATAACTACACTTAGTTAGATGACTTCTAGAAGCACGAATTAATACAAATTAAAATGTAGATTGGATTTTAAAAGTCGTTGGCTCTTTGCTAAATATATGTTCAGTAGAGTTTAATCTAACCTAAAAAATAACTAGCTTGGAATAAACAGTCTACTTTTTTTTTAAGAGACATGTATTTTCTATTGAAAAGATTATTACTTGAGTGAGTGGTTTTAACTTGGGTTTTAGTCAATATTTTTTTTATAAAGTTTTAAATTATTAAAATTAAAATGCTGGTAAAATATTTTGATATATTAATTTTTTATATTTATTGTTATTAAATAAAATTCACATAAAACCTATTAATAAAGTAATATTTTGATATATTATTCAATTAATGCATAATAATTTTATCAAATAAGAAAAAATATTAAAAAATATGTAGTTTTGAACAAATATCAACTAATAGGAGATTGTGTATCAGAAATAATGTGTTATGAAACGAGATGCTAGCACTTTTCTTGGTAAAAAGATAAAATGAAGAACCACTTAACAATAGAAAAGAAGAAAACAATCCAATTTTCTTCAATTTGAAAATGAGTACTCTAGGAAGGAAATAAAAAATATTAGCAGATCACACACAAATTATCTTCCAAGTTCCACCCGATTATAAAAGATAAATAAGACATGACATAAAAATTAATACGTTTGGGTTCATATTGTAAGAAATAAAAACTCATTTTGTAAACTATATATTAGTCTGTTATTTTTTTAAATCTGGAAAATAGTATGATAATTTGACCCATCTCTAAAAATTAACTACTCAATGTGGATCAGCTGTTCGGTCCAACTGAATATGACACGAGTTCCCTTTAGGGCTAACTTGTGACTCAGCCCAAACTATTCTGGTTTGCCCAACTTAATGTCTAAAAATACACTTTGCGCTGGAAGCTTAAATATTTTGTTGAAAAAATTCTATGCCTAAGCCCCGTATTTCACGGGAGAGAGGTTAAATCACACTTTCTTCCCAATTTAATCAATACAGAATACTTAAAAGTTTAGGTATGTTTTCTCTACTTCTATTGTTACCCTGTTAGAACAAACCTTGATTTAAATATCGAAATTTATTTCCGGATAACCACATTTTCTACCGATTGAGTGCGAACGTACTTGCTCTACAATGATTGAAGGTTACTATAATTACAATTTGAATGTGTTGTCTGGATTAATATGAACTTTTAGATAAGTTTTTTTTTAAATTAGTTCACATGTATAATACTCCCTCCCGAAATTATTTTTCTATTGTACAACAATGATATAAAAGAATTGAAGGTCTTAATATGCATGTCTAACACCCTGCCCACCGTGTCATCATATGCGCAAGCCACGACCAAATTAACTGCAGATAATTTAGTATGTGCCAAACTAATATCTTATAGTATCGATTAACATTCATTTATTTTGAGTTTGAATCTTAAATTAAATAAGCTAGCTTCGGTTACGTTGCTGCGTGAGGACTGGTTATATATATATGAATTATGAAACAATTAAATCATGCATAATGGTTTAACTATATGCAGTCACATTTGCCTTTTCACTTACACGAACAATTTGCAATTGCAGCTAGATATACAGAACCATTCAGATATATGCAACATATAGGAGTTGGTTCCCTAACTTCCCTTAGTTAGTTGATCTTCTTGTCATGACAATCACCAGAGTTTGGTTGGAACTTAATAATATTGCTAATATAACTTGGCAATATACAATCTAACTGTATATATATTTTATTTAAATTGAAGTTAATGTTTTCAACGTCAACTTTATTATGGGACCCTAAAAAACAAACATGCAAGATAAACGAATGGACATGAATGTCGAAAAAGGGTCCTCTAGGCCACTTTTATTTAGCTCCTATGCAATTTGGAATTTTGTTTAGGCTCAAAGCAATAATTATCATCATAACCGTGACAAGAAATTAAGAAATAGAAATTACTGAACCCTATCCGTTTTACTCCTTTTATTTGAGATCATCCATAAGATTCCCAAACAAAACTTCTTGCTCTTAGAACCTATAACGTGATAGAGAGTAAGACAGCCTTTAAAAGTTCGTAATTAGCACAAAGTACGTGTAATGTATACCACTACGCAAATCTAAGTTTAAGGTTCATGAACTCTTCCTTATTAGTAGTATTATTTGGTTAATTAAAAGGGTAAATGATTTCTTAGGTTTCGTAAGTGCTTTTCTTTTTGCTAAAAATTCGTATTCTACCTATTGTTAATAGAGTTTTGAATATGAAATGTACAAGTACAATAAAACACATAGCTCTTTGAAAAATATTTCATTTGAAAAGACTTAAATATATTTTTGTCCATTTAAATTAAAAAATTTATTTTTAAGGTCCTTATAAGTTACTTTTTTTTAATTTTAGTTCCTATAAATTTACGTCTTTTAAATTTTGGTCTCCATAAGATAGTTTGCTCATTTTTAGTCCATATAAATTTGTATTTTTTTTCAATATTAATCTCTGTAAGCGTTAACTTATGAGAATTATAAATGAAAAAAATAGAATTTAAAAAAAATGAGGAAAAAAACTTACAAGAACTAAGAATGAATAAAAAAATTTACAAAAACCAAAATTGAAAAATGTCAACTTACAATAACTAAAATTGAAAAAGTGAACTTATAGGAGCTAAAAATAAAAAAGGACTAATGATGGATCAAAAATATATTTAAATCATTTGCAAACATAATTTTGTTGCTTGTGAGCTTTTTTGAGGAAGGAGATGGTTGTATTAAACTTTTTTTTTTAAAAAAATCAAGCAAGAGTCTCATGCATGTGCATGTTAAGCTGGAATAATTTTTTTAAACCATTTTATTGGTGTGACGTCGGTATAAACCAATTTTATTAATGACTAATCTCTCTAAAAAAATCTAGTTGATGAGTTATAGTAAAGTCTCCTTTCCAACCATATTTATTTTATCCATGAGATTGAGCTATTTTTACTTGGATCAATAACTTGTTGATAAATAAAAAATACATTTTTTTTAGTTTATATCTTAGTTTCCATGGCCGAGTTAAATATTGGTTTGATTACACTGAAATATGAGTTAAATAATAAGTTATCCATTTATGTATTTAATATAACTGCATATATAAAATTTAAAACTCTAGACCTCTAATTAAGTTGGAGCTATTTCACGCTAGTTGATTCACATGCTCGATGATATTTTAAAAACTTGTAACCTTTTATTAGATATTATTTAAAATATTTTAATTTTTAACTTCCAACTTGTAATAATTTGTTCTCTTTTCACCCTAAATTTTTTTATCAAATTTTCTTTTTATTCTTTTTACTTTCACCTTTTTTGGTTTACTTAAGTTTAGGAAATTTTATTTGATTGAAAATATTTAAGATATTACATAAGTTTAATAGTGTACACACACATTTTAAGATGTTATATAAGATTAATATTAGCATGCACGTGCACACACCCACACAACAATAGTCACACTCACACTATGAGAAATATATTATATGAGAATGATCTTCTTAAGTGTAAATAAAAATAACAAGTAACTAATCATAATCACTAAATTAAAATGATAAGTTTAAGTACATTAAACCACTTAAGAATTGAAATTCAAACCTGATGCAATCATAAAATCTCTAAAAGATTTATGCAAAAAAAATAAATCTAATGTTTAAAATCTCAACATCACATCCTAATAAATCTTATTATTATGTCACTCTTTTCAATATTTTCATTAACTCATTACTATTACCACTATGATTGTTGCCACCACCATTGTCATAATTTTCGTCACCATCACTATCATCACCACCGTGATTATTCATGCATCCATATTGCCATGATTGACATCGCAAGCACCACTATAATTGTCATGACCATCGCTGACATTGTCATCATTGTTATTGCCAACAATCATGGTGGTGACTATAACGGATGTCATAAAGGTTGTGGTGATATGTTAGATTCATGACATTGTTGGCATTGTCATCACCTCATTGGTTATGGTGATGTTAGCATTGATGGCTGACATGGTGGTGGATGTGACAACGATCATCATAGTTGTGATGAGGATGATCATGAGATTGGTGGTGATTAGTAATGATAATCTTAAAGAAGAATAACATGATAAATGAGATCTTCTAAATATTTAATTTTTATTTGATATGAATGTTTTGGATAATTAATAGTTACATGAAATTTTAATTTGAATTCTTAAGTATTTTAATCTTGACTTTTTCGATTCAAATTAATCATTTTTATTCTCACCTAAAAAGGTTATTTTCATATGATAGTTATTTTTTCTTCTCAACTTTGATCTTATCCAAATAAAATGTACATGAAAATTGATCAATATTAATTTTTAAATTTTATATCAAAATTAAAATACATATAAGTCATGTGGATTTTTAAAATTACATGAGGACTCTTTCAATCTATCATATGATTTAAAAAAATTATAATTAATTTTTATGATCTATATGTCGTTGTTTAACCTAAATACACACACTAAATTTTTATGAGTATATATATATCTCATATATAGTCGCCAAATAATTTTTAAGTTATATAATTTTTTTAAAATGATATCTACTAATTGAACTCTTAATTTAATAGACGAATTAATGAAATTGAATATCTATTATAATTTATTAAGTGAAATTAGGTCTATACATATAATATTGTTTTATATTAGATAGCTAAATATCTATTATTTGTAATTAATATTTCATTAGTTAGAGTTGAACTGAATTTAAATATTTTAAACAAAATTTTGGTTTAAATTTTGTAAATAAAGAAAACCTGATTAATTAAGAAAGAAAACTTAATTAAATTAAAAGTGATTAACTATATTTTTCTCTTGGGTTATCACAGTATTAATGCGTAATATTTTTCAAATTTAATGATACTTGTTTTTTTAAAAAATATTTTTTTGAATAGAATCTTTCTTTTTAACTATTTAATAGAATCAAATCCAATATCATTGTTAAGAACAACGAGTTGATATGGTAACTACGTTCTACTCTAAAGATTGTTAATCGTGGACAGTGGTTTTTTCACTAAAAAAAATGTATAAGTTCCGCATGGTATGGTTCTCATATTATTTTTATTTTTCTGAAACATGCAAATCTCGTTGTCAAATTCAGGGAAAGTGTGAACGTGTTTGTTTGTCTTGTTTGTTAGAAATCGGACGTGGAAACCACTTTCAACTTTGGGAAAGTGGTTTTTTCATGGAGAGCCGTTGTTTTGATTGCTACTATACCCTTGCTGGGAGGGTACTGTGCAATACTGTAGTGTGATGTATGGTGCAGTTGCGTCACAGGGGAGACACGTGTATAACCCAGATGAATCCACATTTGGGTGCCATTCCAAATGCATCATGACAAACGGCCTTTATGTCCAATCCAACAGCCTAGAGGAATTGCAAATCAGCTAAAGATATCTTTGTCCTCAATAAAAAGCGCTCTCTCTCTAGCTAACACACACATATATATATATACACACGTATGCAGGCAAAAGAACTCAAGTGGTATTTTTTCACTAAAAAATTACGAATTTGGTATAGTTTTGAAACATATTATCAATCTAGTGCTCGAGTCACACCCAAATGTAGGCGGAACCAGTCACGCCCAGCTCCAGGTGGCACCAGTCACGCCCAAAATTGGGCGTGTTCCACCAGATGGCGACACGTGGCATGCACAAATGGAGCGAAAACTTCGGACGGTCATAACTTTTGACTGGGATGTCCGATTGAGGCGAAATCAGTGGCCACGCGTTCGTAATTGAGAGGAGAAGCCCCTGCCAAGTTACCAAGGAACTTGCCCAAAATTTTTTCCCAAAAGAGGCCTCTAAGTGCCTCAAAATTGCGATTTAATATTCGAACCTCCAAAAAATTTCTTGTTTTCTAATTTTTTATTCATTCAGTTAGTGAATTGCATGCTATTTTTTATTTTTTTAGTTGGTTCTCTTAATTTCGAGCGTTTTGACATAAAATACGCCTCCATCGGATATTTCTATCAAAATTTATGACTGTTCAAAGTTATATGCATCATCTAATTTAAATC
>CM023959.1:32563049-32594854 GCA_013407115.1 Glycine latifolia | reverse complement strand
GGCGAAATCAGTGGCCACGCGTTCGTAATTGAGAGGAGAAGCCCCTGCCAAGTTACCAAGGAACTTGCCCAAAAATTTTTCCCAAAAGAGGCCTCTAAGTGCCTCAAAATTGCGATTTAATCTTCGAACCTCCAAAAAATTTCTTGTTTTCTAATTTTTTATTCATTCAATTAGTGAATTGTATGCTATTTTTTATTTTTTTAGTTGGTTCTCTTAATTTCGAGCGTTTTGACATAAAATACGCCTCCATCGGATATTTCTATCAAAATTTATGACTGTTCAAAGTTATATGCATCATCTAATTTAAATCCTAACAATTACTAAATGCACCCCAATTTTTATAAGTTCATTCATAAAATTTCAAATGACTAATTACACCCCATTTTTTATTAAGTATAGTTCTATCTTTTCTTTTAAATCTTAAAATTTAAATGATAATAGATTTAAAATACACACATTGTATTATTCATACCATGTAGTGCTTTTTTTCATTTGAGGTTCTCATTAATTCTATGGTCTTCACAGTTTTTATATGATGCTTTTTGGGAGTCTGTCACTCAAAAACAGTGTTTTTAATGTTTCCTTTATAATTGTATTATTCATACCATGTAGTGCTTATTGTTTAACTTTTGATAATTGTATAGTTGGACTGAATACTTTTCTTCATTGATTTTACCATGCTTGCAAAATGTAAGGAACGAGCTCCCTTATGAAGTTGATGGATTGCATGCATCTCTGTATAATATCTATTGAATTTTCTTCATTTGTTATTATAACTGATCTTTATGACTTATTCCTACGATTTCATTATCTGATTGTAGTGTATGTATTAAAAGTGTTGGATTTAATACATATTTTGATTCTAGATATTGGGCTTCACTCATTTACAATTCAAACCTGTGGTCCTATATAAGCTCCATATCATGTTTCTTTGTTTTGATTAGTTTTGGATATTTTCTCCCCTTATTGGTATTATTTGCTATGGTAAATTCTTGTTAGTAGCTGAGTTTAAAGGGCATTGGGTAAATTTTTCATGGTTTAATAAGTTGAATAGATGCAGTCCCAGCTTCTACACCAATATTGTGGTAAGATCCTTTTTTATCATGTTCTCAACATAGTCTGCATTGCTAATTGCAGTCGACAGAGAAAGATCTGAATAAAGGAAAAACTTCCAAGAGTCATCCAACGAAACAACATATTGCATATCATGCACAGACGACTTCTCAAAATCCACCATGTGTAATTAGTCGTTTAATAAAAGATAGAACTATACTTAATAAAAAATGCGGTGTAATTAGTCATTTGAAATTTTATGAATGAACTTATAAAAACTAGGGTGCATTTAGCAATTGTTAAGATTTAAATTAGATGATGCATATAACTTTGAACAGTCATAAATTTTGATAGAAATATCCGATGGAGGCGTATTTTATGTCAAAACGCTCGAAATTAAGAGAACCAACTAAAAAAATAAAAAATAGCATGCAATTCACTAATTAAATGAATAAAAAATTAGAAAACAAGAAATTTTTTGGAGGTTTGAAGATTAAATCGCAATTTTGAGGCACTTAGAGGCCTCTTTTGGGAAAAAATTTTGGGCAAGTCTCTTGGCAACTTGCCAAGGGCTTCTCCTCTCAATTACGAACGCGTGGCCACTGATTTCGCCTCAATCGGACATCCCAGTCAAAAGTTATGACCGTCCGAAGTTTTCGCTCCATCTGTGCATGCCACGTGTCGCCATCTGGTGGAACACGCCCAATTTTGGGCGTGACTGGTGCCGCCTGGAGCTGGGCGTGACTGGTTCCGCCTACATTTGGGCGTGACTCGAGCACTAGATTGGTAATATGTTTCAAAACTATACCAAATTCGTAATTTTTTAGTGAAAAAATACCACTTGGGTTCTTTTGCCCACGTATGCATGTAAGTTGTAACCTTTGTTTAAATGGTGCTTGCATATTCTAGGGTTTTGGGTCTTGCATTTCGCTTGGATGCTTATCAATATTGTATTATCATATCATATCATATATATTCATTCGCAGAGATATAATTAAGATGGACAAAAGAAACGGTCGCCCTTGCTCACGTGGGTGAGTTCAATAAAGAATTATCTTAGTTTTTATTTTTTTTCATTTGTGGTTTAAATTTGTTGTCTTCCCTCTCTCAAATTTGGTCGATCGACTTGTCTAGCTAACACACACATTTATATAGTTCCCTATGTTTAGGTGAGGTAAGTGAAAACCAACAAAAACCTACCTAGCAACAAGCTGTTTTTGTGTTTATGTGGCAACGTGTGCTCACAGAGTGATCGATATGGATCTTCATATAATGAAAGAACTTGATTATAGTCTTAACACGAATTGATGATTTCATTTATGAATAATTACGCTTTAGAAAACTGGAGAAAGGTTCCTTTCACCTGGAGATCACCAAAAAGGGCCTTGAGATGAATTTGATTGGAGGCGAATGAACTTTCACTGTGAGAATCATAATAATTATGCAAAGGTATTTTGGATGGTGACGTAAAGAAGTGTAGGTGAAGATTGTGGGCGGTCCAAGAAATTGAAATGGAATTTGCCTCTAATTAGGTTATACATTTGTGGAAGAAGATTTCCCCTTTTACTATTGATTTCCTCTCTGAATTGGCTTTTAAAATAGACTCTCGTGGCTCTGGTTAATTGGCAGCTGAACTCATGATTTATTTATTTATTATTTGTTTGTGAAACTTTGGGTTGAATACAAACACAAAGACACTCACATATATACGAGGGAATAAAGCATTGCTTAAAAAGACCCACAGCACGCAAGGTGTGTTTTCACATGTTGAAAGGATCAAAAGTGACAATAATTAAGTTTTTGTTTCTGAAAACACTGTCAAATGCTTTTTTGCTTCCACAGTTCGGGGGAGCCAGGAAGTGTTGAAAGAATAAGGCAATGAATTACTCGGTAAACTAACATTATTATGAGGCTTTGTGCTGTATATTATATTTTATTCTATGCATAATGCATTAATATTGACTGCTAGCCATAAGACAAATGGAAGTTCGCTTTAATACTCCACTGATTAACTAATTTAAGATGCGACAAGGATATTCAATTATGATAACAATACAATGCATGCCCGTGCTTCATTTGCATGTGTGTTCATTATTATTTTTTAATTCGTTATAACAGAGGCTAACGCGTTTATACAGGGGAGAATCACACTACAAAAAATGACGGTTTATTTTACCAACTAAGTATTAAATTTGTTTATATTATAAACATATTAGGTTCAGAGTAAGTATTAAGAAATAGAAAAATCATACGATCAGGGCTGAAAAAATTGGAGAAGAGGAAGGTAATAACCACTTAACTTTTAAAAACTTAGAAATTCATTAATTATTTAATTTTTAGTAAAATATAATTTTAGTAATCATGAAGTAGTTCCGCCCCTAGATAGAATAATACTATATACTACTTATATATATGGTTCGTGTACATTAATATTGTTTCAACTAGATCCTAAACTCTTGGAAGATTTAATATATAAGCTTGGTCTTTGTGATTGATTAGAAAAAAGAACTTGGACAATACAATTCAATTTGTTAATGACTAACTTTCTGAAAATTTTAAGGTAAAGACTGAACTTATTATTAGTTAGTTATAAAGACTTTTTGATATTATATATGCGAAAGATTGATTAATAACTTAAACGGTTATTACTTACCCAATATAATATGTCTGTTTAGTCATACGGTTTTAATCCTGCAAGCAAAGCTTTTCCGTGATGATAAATATTAGTTAATATAAATAATCTCACATGAAACATGCATGGAGATTCATATGAGAGTGAGCTGTTATACACTTGGGTAAACTTATATATAGATCATTCATGATTCATGAACATGCATGTTAATTTTAATATCTATATATATATATAGGATGTCATTCATAAGGGACAAGGCTCGTACTAGACCTGCTGGCTGCGTTGTGTGTTTCGTCATTCTTGGGCTACAACAAAATCTAAACCCTTGAAATTAAACCCCATTTTGTTTCCGTCCCAGACACTTGACATTTTTTTTTTTCGTTATCTTCAGCGATATAAGTAGATTCATGAATTAATCAAACAACTCATCAAATTCGGTCTTCGATCAACTATATACCTATACGCGCTGAGACTTGACTTTAATCAACTAAGTCATTTTGATTACCTTACCGAATCCCTTTGGTCGAGATGCGGAGAATGATTTGATATATTGTTAGTTTAAGAATAACGCACATTACATTACTGATACTAGTTTTGATTATTTCCCAAATAATTATAGTTATATTCAATATACATAACAACTTAATGAAGCCATGTTTTTAGCATTAGAACTGGCCAACATGGATGATAAGACGTATATATCTATATACATTAACTGATAGGTAAAGAACTACTTACCACTATTCCTAAGAAAATAACATAAAGGTTATAGAAAAGTTACGAAGAAAATAAAATAATAACTCAAATATTTTTATTGATATCTAAATAAGTGTAAATCTTATATTATATAATAACTCTAATGGATAACAATCATACAAGTAACATAATCTAATACTTCTTAAGAAATTAAAATAAAACTAAATAATATCAAAAGAATAATATCTAAATTACATATTCTATAGAAGTCATTTATTTGTCTCTTAGCCCCTCCTATCATTAACCTAATGGTTGCGTCTTGCCAATGTAATTTCAGTTTGTGTATATATGTTTACACAGTATTAGAATTAATTTATTGCATGTCCACTCTATATACATACTCCTGCTCTTAATTTTCTTCATACACGATAAATTATTACGGTTTACGATGTATATGTCTATTTCAGGAACGTTGCAGGTGGGTGCCGATCAATGGTCTGGGCAGCTTGTCCACGGTGGTTTAGGCGCTGTTGGTTTGGCAGTTGCCGGCAACAATGAGATGTTGAAGAAGAAAAAGAAAGAAGCGAATAGAAGAAGAAAATTGACCTTTTTTAATTAGATTACAGTGAATTAAGCTCACTGTAATTTTAAAAAATTAAGTACCAACGGTACGTTAAGTGTCCTGTAAATTTTTACACTCTACTTAATGTGTTCAGAAATAAATAAATAAAGTAGTTAATGACCGGCTAAGCCGTTAGTAACTTACAGGGAGCTAAACTCTATCGGAAATACATGAATTATATAGCTCTATTATAAAAAAGTTTATTTGCAGCGATATTTATTGTTAGAATATCTCAAATGTCCTTGTAAAAATAACTTTTGACCATAACAAAATTTTCGTTGCAGTATCTAAAAGTCCATTGCTAAAAGTTTCTGCAATGATAATTAATGTCACTAACATTATTTATGTTTTAACAATAATGATTATAGCTATCATTTTCACACAATTATTACTATCTTAAGTAATTTTGTAGCAGCTATTGAATTTATTGTCAAATTTTACATGTCTTGACAACTATTATTATTGCTACCAAAAAAATTATTTCTCATGAATTAAACTAAAGTTGTTACAAAAACATTATTTTTCATCAATTATAATCGTTATAATTAGATAATTTTTTAACTATTAATATTTCACTATTATATGATACATTTTCGCAATAACTAAAGTTGTTACAATAAAATCATTTGTTACAAAGATTAATTATTGTTATATTTTTCTTAGTAACAAAAAGTTGCTACCATAACTAGTCATTTGCTAATTATCTATATCATTGCAAAATTTAATATAAAAATATTTTATTTAATGATAATTATATATTATTTAAACACCAAATGAAAATATTGTTGCAAATAAATTATTATAATGAGTAAAGTTCTAATTAAGTTATAGTTTTCACAAGTAAAAACTAACATGTATGTAATTGATAAATAGAAATGGAATGGAACCAAAATAGAAAAGGTGACTTTAAATAATTAAGTGTGTGAGGATTCAAAATAAAAACAATAAATACACTAAAAAAATTAAGTTGTTTTCTATTTTTAATACAATACAAAAATAATTTTATACAAGCACACACGTACTATGATACTCTAAGTTTTCCCATTTTCAGAAGTTGAACACAAGAAAACACATTCAGAGTCTTCTTTATGTCCTGTAAAAAAATGTCAATTAAAGTAAACTTGTATTATTAATATAAGTACTTTATCTTAAGACATTTGCTGATAATTAAAAGAGCATAAAATATTTCATTACAGTCAATATCTCTTACTTAACCAGGAATAAAAACATAAAAGCTCATATACCCATTATTACTTATACCCAATGACTTATAATATAGACCTTTCATTATCATAAGACTGATTTTAAAAAAAAAAATTGGTTAGCATTTTGTACATTATTAGGAAAATGTTAAGAAGTTAATGAAAAATACAAATAACAAAAATGAAAATAACTAATAAGGATAATATATTTATTTGTGATGTGGTTGCTGATGGGAAGAGTGGAGTAATGCAAATGGAAAACAACAAACAAACTTAAAGTAGACTATTAACTAACGATAGATATATCTGTAAAAAAAAACAAACAATAAATTATTAATTGACTTTTTATTTAAATTTAAAAATACTTGAAAAACTTGCTAATTTAATATACTAAACCAGCTGAAATATTAGTTTTCACATATATGTGTAAGAAAACTCTTAGATTAAGTTGATTCTTGGTATCAATTTATTTTAGCTTATTATACAACAAATAATGTTATTAGGATATAATTTTTTTTTTGCCTAGATAAGCTAGAACGGCCTTTAATTGATTCAAAGACCTAAACAAAATTAACATTTTGTAATAACGCTAAATGTCACTAGCATAGAAAATCACCTTTATAAATATATATTATTGTCTTCTATGTATTATATATGGTTAGATAATGTTATAACTTTAGAAATAATATCATGACCAATAAATTGTTGATTCGATTGATCTGAGTTTAGTCTTTTAAGTAACATATCCAATTTGAGTTTTGTGAATGAAAAAAAATGTGATTGAGATTTATAAAAAAGAATCTTTAGATAATCAATAAGATCTTTTAATAGAAATTAATTTTTGATAAAACTAAATAAATACTTGATACTGATATTATGGTATTTTTTTTTGTTAAAAAAGAATTTCACTTGTGTAATTTAGTCTTTGTCTTTAAGTACATTTTGTCTTAGATCTTAAATAAAGATTTTGAACTCAAAATTTTATATTCACTAAATCTTCTAATTAAGGATGTGAACAGATTTTTAACATGGAGAATGAGAATTTTTGTAGAAAAATCCTAAAAATATACACAATATTCAAAAAAAAAAATTTCTTTTTTTTCTAAGATCTCAAAATAAAATTTACGAGTAAAAAAAATCTTATATCCTATATATCCTATATAATACTATAGGATTAAAAAAAATAATTTAAAATTCTAATTTGAGATATACAGTTAAAAGATGCTATAACATGAACCAGGCAGCCTAGTGCCTAAGCAATGTCGTAGCCGTAACCACGTCCACTCCTAATTAATTATGATTGAAATTTGTGTGGCTTTACCTACTCAATATCTCTCAGGTCTTTGAACGTCGCTGCGGGTTAGGCTTCACAGATCACAGCATTTGGAGACTGGCCCTCCGGCGTCAAAATTCAAAGATAAACTTTTATTCTCATGTCCTGTTTCGTAAAGCTGGAGAGAAAAATAAAGTGATTGATTTCTTTTTTGAAAAAGATAAGTGAAAATAGGTATAAAAAAAAGGAGGAAGTAGAAATTAAATGTATTTGATTAAAGAAAAATATAAAAGATAAAAATATGAGTAAAAATAGGTGAAAAATAATATAATTAATTTTATCATTTTTAAAACTATTTCTCCTTTTACAAAACAATCAAACTAATTTCTCTCTCTCACCCTCCTCTTAATTTCTTCTCTATCAAACATATCTATCATTATTTTCATTTTTCACATTTCTATATATTAAGGTTAGGAATGGTTAAAAAATCTATATATACCTATGAATACTTGCAAGTAGAATTTGTGATGGATAGAAATCTCAATATATAAATTGATATTCACGGTAATTTAAATGAGTTTTTTCTCTACAGATCCATACTACTTGTACTCGTGGGTATCTATTATCCGCCAGTATACATTTACTTGAATGTGTTTTTTCTAATATAGATGTGCCTATAAAGAATTTACACTTTGGAGTGTAATTTTATTTAAATTTATGCTTTAGAGAGTAATTTGTAGATAATTTGAATACTTTATTTTTGTAAAATATGACAAGTCTTATAGACTTATATTTTGGGAGAAAAAAGAAATAAAAAATGGTTAAAGTGATTATTTCTTTAATTTTTTTAGCAGGTAGCCATGGATATATGTAAATATTTGGTTACAAATGGGTACTCAATGAGCAATAAGATGCGTACGATCAAAGTACACAAGGGCTACAATAAACAAATGAAACTATAAAATTATATCTAACAGTTACAACTCTCAAATTAGGAATTGAGGCGAAAGATTACCAAGGAAAACATTTGCAAAGGGTGAAATTTTGAAGAATTTAAACCCGTTACTTCATAATTTATACATAAATAGACTGTCTGACTAAGTGGTAAATTATAGTAAGTGCTTGCATCCTTTGTATGGCGAATCTACTAATGCTACCATGACCAATCTATCCATGAATCAACATATCACCATTTTGTTCTTCACGTTATTGCGTACTATCTCCCAAGTGCTAGAGCACATAGAATCACACCAAAAACATCTCAAAGTTTGATTTTTTATTCTGCCCCTTTGAATTTTAATGTGTGTTTTTCAGAGGCTATGACGAAGAGCAAGTTGGTGTCTTTGAATGAGAAGCTAATGTGTCAAAGCGTAGGTTGGAATTGCTTCAACTTCAAGCGGGCAACGCTTCGACCAACCCTAGCCTTCTCTACTCGCAACTTTGGAATAATAAAATCCTATGACTCTTAAGCACAAGTTGTTTGCAATTCTGAGTTTTACCATGTTTGACATATGTACATGCTGTCGACCCTGCTGCCCCTTTGATCATCTTTATTTTTCCTTTTTCTTCTTCTTCTTCTGGATGAAATTCTGGAAACTGATGTAGAATCTCTCTAAAACGGATATGGAAACTACAACCTGGGATCTAGAAATTGAAAGCTGGCATACTGCATTGATTATAAGAAAACTGATGTTACATTCATTCCAAATAGAACTGATGTAGAAAAAAAAAACCTTGTGTCACTTGAATAAGTAATATCAATTATAGTTTTTAACTGATGCAATAAATATGTGTTACATATAGTAGTACTCTATGTAAGTATTAAAATTATCATGGAATAGAGTAATGTTAAGTGTACCGATTGAAAAGTTTAGAGGGTGAACTCTGATATAGCGGTAAAGTTACATTTTGATGATTTGTTGATTACGGATTCAAATTCAAAAATAGTATTTTTTGTATATGTAAGGGTAAAGTTGCGTACAATATCTCACTTTCTTACTTGTGCATAGCGTGAAGTCTCTACGTGAAGTCTCTGGATAATACGATACTTAATTTTTTACGTTTTTAAACATCAAATGTCACTAAACACAAGTCATCTTATTAATATATTTTTCTTGCCAATTAAAAAAGACCAGTTATCTTATGTATTGTTATAATCTAAACCTTTAAACTAGCATAAAACCTATTAACATTAACCTAAAATTAACATTGGTATGCACTTAACTTATGCAAAACACTACTCTAAAACCTTTTAGCTAGCATTTACATTTCGGTGTTGAACTGCTGACTTTATCAACTTAAAAAATTTATTTGAAGTATGACAATAATTTAACTGACTCTTTATATTAAGTGACGATGACATATTGATGTTAAATTTCACAATAATTTTATACTACTTTTTTGTAATATATATTACTCCCTTCATCTGATTTTGTTTGACATTTAAGGTTTTGACATTGAAATTAAAAAATAAAATCAATGTTTTAGATTAATTTCATAAAAAAATATTAAGCTAGCAAATTCGAAATATTAATCAGCTGGGTTAATTATCTCTCATTTATCAGCTGGGTTAATTATCTCTCATTTATGTTTTCTTTTTATTTTCTTACTCCACAATAAATGGTTAGTAATATAATCACTAAGAAAAAACATGTTTCGTTGATATTTTAACTTCAGAATCAAAATAAAACTTTTTTTGTTAAAATGACAAAAATAAGGAAGTAGAGCAACTAATTGCTTAGATAGTATATTCTTTGCACATAAGCACCAGTTCTGACATGTAAATATACACAAATGCATGTATTTGATATTTATGTATTTTTTAAGATTATAAATATTTTTCATTGGTCAATCTTATATGTGTTGAGAAGAATTCTTGTGAGTATTAAAAAAATTTCTTTGAATAGCATAACTCTAACTACTTTTAGGGTTGGAACTCTTGTGCGTGTTATACATTCACGCTTATATTGGCTTCATGCATGAGAAACAGCCACATAAGCCATTGAGTTCTAATTAAGTATTGTTAATTATATCCGCCGATTAAAAGTAATTATCATATCTACAATAAATTAAAAAAGTAATGAAGAGGCCCCCACTTAAATGACGAAGTCGACATGGGTCGCGTAATTTCTTGTTCGCTAAAGCACCCATTGTTAATTAGAAGCATCTCGACTACATTATCAATATATAATTATGATGATTGACATCGGACAAGATGCTTATACATAAAATGTTAAATTATTGATGCAATAGTAACTACAATCGTCACTGTATGGAACAATTCATTTAGTTTATCCAATGAAATTGGTTGATAATCAGAAAGGCTTCTGTACAGTGTATCTATTATATTTAACAGTAATTGTGAATCATCAAATGGGTACCTGCCAGTTGGGTCTAACAATTTTCTTATTGGTTCTATATGACGACCAATTATTAGGCTGATTAATTAACTCTCTCTATTCCATTTTGAATGACGCGTTTTAGTGTAAAAAAAAAAGAACATTGTTTTATTTTGATTGTTAATGTATCTTATAATGTGAAATATTATATTTTTTATTATATCCTTTATCATTTACTGTAAAGTAAGAAATTAATTAAAAAAGGAGTATTGATAACAAAATAATCAAATAAATTAAAAGGAGTAATGTTGGTGTGTTCAGTAAATAGAGCAAGGTGTCATTTTTGTAAAAAAGTGAAGAGATTAATAATGATGCAAATCATAGAATCAAAGTAGGGTGAATGAAACGATGAAGTATATTTGAATTTTTGTGTAACCACAAAATTTTTCTTAAGTTAAAAGAAAAATTCTATAAAATAACTGTAAGACCTACAATATTATATGAAATTGAATGTTGGTCAGCACATAGGTAACATGAACATAAATAATGGTAACAGAAATGAGCATATTAAGTGAATGTGTGGTTATATAAAGATAGATAAAATAAGAAATGAAAATATTTGACGAAAGGTAACAGTAGTATCGGTGAGTGAAAAGATGAGGGAACATGAATTGGGATGGTTTAGGCACGTAATGAAACGACCAATGGATACTCCAGTTAGAACAAAAGTTTGTTACCAAGAACATGACACAAAGAGAGGTAGAAGTAGACCGAAACTTACCTTGGAAAATATAGTTAAACAGGACTTAATGAAGTGAGATATATATTGGCGGACGCTGTGTCTTAGAACGCAATGAAGAAAAATTATAAGTTTGGTAGAAGGTTATACCTGTTATTATCTTTATGTTCCAAATGGTCTCTTTTTAGTCATATTTTTCTCTTCATCTCCCCGTCATTCTTCCCCCTTATTTTTTTTATCCTATTTTTTTTCCACTCATCGTATCTATCATTTGATTCATCTATCATTGACCACAATTAGCTTGGGTTAAAAATATTGTTGATGTTGATATAAACTTGTACGAGTCTATTTTGATAAGCTTCTACAAAAGCTATTCTAGAAGATGAAAATAATAAGAAAAATATAAAATGAGTTTTTTTATAAACTAAAATGAGTCATTGATAATTGTTATTTATATGTAAATTGTGCATTTAAATTACATAACAATTATCTTATTTTTCCTCTTTTAATGCTCCTTTTGTGATTGAAACATAAAAATTTAGCATTTTCTGAGTTTTTATCCATTAAATGCTAAAATTAGTTGATTTATAGTGTTGATTGTATTTTCTTTATAGGATTATACATTAAAGACTTGGAAGATGGATGGGGGATCTGAAGTAACGCGCATATATGGGCTTAGTGCGCCACTAATAAAAAAAACTCAATAAAATAAAGTTTTGATTATAAAAAAAGAAAAGCTAAAGAGAAACAAAAGACACAACTAAAGAGAAACAAAAGACACAACGTAGAGAACTCCACATAAGTGTACTTATGCCCATTGTTCTACCAATTTTCTTCAATTCACTTTCATCAATTGTTGTTCTCTTTTGTTTATTGTAAGTCTCTCATGACAATTCTCACTATCTATTTAACAAACAAATACTCTTGATGTAACAATTCTCATTATCTATTTATTTATATTTTCATATTATTATTCTTTTCTGAATTTATTGTCATGTTTGTGGTATGATCACTTATCTGCATGTAATGTTATGAGGGTTTATGGATTGAGAAAATGTCTATGCTCTAAGATCTAGAAAAAAAATATCTAAACAATCCATATCTAGGGATAAAAATGACATTGTTTAGCCTTAAATACACATCTCTATTCTTAATGCAAATTATTAGATGTAGCTTGCTGAAGGATCAGGAGGGAAATTAGGTAACTTAAGCTTTTTCATATGAGGAATTATGGTTAGAGTAAATTAGAGGATGAAGGTAATATGTAAAATAATATTAAATAGTGAAAAATCATTAACATTGCATTAAGAGGTAATTTTGGTAGGTTGAACATCCAAAATATCTCATAATCCATCCTGCAACAACCTTCAATTAACTCTTGAAGTGTTTGTTTTTCTTCTTTTACTCTTAATCTATTTCGCTGTTTATTTTATTTCACATTTATGTTTACATACGTGATCACTTAAAAACCCCCAAAATTTATTTTGTTCAATGCTTAAAATTTTATATATATGAACTCTGAGTATAATTAAAGTCAATGTGGATTCGACATTCAATTTTATCGTTTTATTATTACTTGGACAAATTAATGCATTTGTCAAATCAGTTAATAGTCATTCATTAGTTAATTAATTATTAACAAATTTATAGATGTCATCTCATTTTTAAAAAAATGAGAGAAATTATATAAATTAGTTAATAAAAATTCATTTTAATTCATAGAAAAATTTATCTTATTTTTTTAAATTAGAAATGTTTGTAAAAAAAATTATCAAAATAAACACTATAAAATAGTCTTAGCTGAAAAGATGGAAACAAACATAAACTGTGAACAACAAAGGTTATATATGTCTGATATAGGCTCAAGTGAGTTGGAGAATGGAATATATATATATGGTTTTCCTTTCCTTTGTTATTTTCATTTTTCACGCACTTTTTACGGCGTTCCATCAACATCGGTTGATAAAAACCGCCGACAAATATAAGCGGTGATAATTTTGAAAATTAATTTGTTTGTTGACGTTAGTTTTAGTTTTGAAGGCACATGGATTCTCGGAAGTGTGCTCATTTCGCTCTGGACAGGCTTTTTTTCTCAGCTTTGCAAGAATCTCTGTCTGACTGAGTCAGCCTTTGTTTTTCTTTTTTGCATTTTCGCATTTGTGCTGCTCGTACTTCCGACCGTCTTATTACCTAATGACGAACCCCCTTCTCTTTTTGTCTTTCAAATTCCCTCACATTCTTCCAATACACTGTGTTCTCACGCCCCATAAAGTTGAGGCTCAAAACGCTCTTTGACCAACACGCGCACCCTTTATTCCCTTTATTTGGTGGGTTGTTAATAACATTTTCTTTTGTTATTATAACCAAGGATACCATCAGGGACCAGATAAAATTAAACCTATATTTTTCCTTCTAAGGGAGGAATTAGAACCCAGTTAGCTACTACTTGGTGATTCACGAGTCATTGGCCTTTTCTTTCATTTATTTTAATTAGTGTTTAGTCAATGTATCTATTGTTAACTATTAAAGAATTCGAACGTTTTCATAAAAGAAAAATCAAACCAAAAAAGTAAATAGTAAATAAAAGCAAAATTTTAATTACTTAAAAGACAAAATATTAAAATTATAACGAAGTATTACATAAATTTTATTTTTAACTATTACTTTCGATATTCTCCTTCCATTCCAAAATAATAGTCTGTCTTATATTATTCTACACATAAAATAATAATTAATAGATAAAATTTAATTTTATAAAATTAATATTGTATAATCATTAATTCTCTTATGTATTTTATTATTTACTATTAATATTATAAAAGATATAAGTTAAAAATATAATTAATGTTATATTAAAAAGTTAAAATAATAAAAATTTTGTGATAAAAATTTTCTTGCACGATAATTATAATGGGACCCAAGAAATAATTGTTACTAAAACACTAATTTTTTTTTAAAAAATGTGTCCCTTTTGACGTATTTATGAATATCATATAAATAAATCATTCCATTTATATATTTAATTAATATTTATCATGGATGTGTTATACTGATAATATAGCACAGTATTATACATTGAACATGCTAATAATTCCATTTCTTTCTCAACAAGAAAAGAATAAAGTGTATAACAGTAGGGACAAACCAAATGATTAGTCATTACTATATAAATTTTTAAGTAAATTTTATATTTATATGCAAAATTATTTTTGGATTTAACTAATATGCATAATAGGGTAAAATAATTCCATACTAATAGTCATTAATAGTTTAAGAAAATATTGATTTATTTATTATAACATATTGATCGTATTTATAAAAAAAAAATTGAAAACTCTTTCAGAAGAATAAAATATTCACATTTATAATGCAAAAGTTATAACTATTAATTTTTAAAAATCACATTTCATATATTAAAAATTATACATGAAATATGAAATCAAATATGTTAATAATCAGATGCAATTTTCCTCTTTAGTGTTTCCTTTCATTTACTGTTTTTTTTTTATTTTATAAAAAACTTCAATTTTAAGATATAAATATATTATACTTATAAAACTTATTAAAGGACTTGGATTTCATGCCGTGATAAAAAAATTTATATAAAAGTGAAAAAATAACAACAAAATAAATTTATCTAAACAAATGCTAAGTTCTTCCATTTCTTTTTTTAAAATAGGCACGACCGTATAAACATGTACTAATTTAATAGAACTAATTTAGTTGAGAATATATATTGAGTTCGTAAAAAATTATATGATTTTGATTTTCACCTAATATGCTCTTAAGTGTGAATATATTCCAAAGAGTTTTAAATATGATTAAATCTTAAAGAGTTTTAGATGTAACTAAATCCTGATTAAATTATTAATTGATGTTGTTACTAAAAAAAATATAAACACTTGCTGAATTCATGAATTACTTTTTCTTTTTCTGTATAATATAATGATACTTACTCATATCAATCAATTGCTAAATGGACTTAATAAGACTACTTATTATTATTGAACTAGATTCCCTCTTTAATTTGTTTTTTGTTTAGTGAAATTATAATCTTTGCATTAAATAAAGTATTGTTGGAAAGTCAATGCCCTGAATAGTACTAGTAAGTATGCGGCGTTCTTGTGAACACTTTTCTATGTTGGATTCTTGGATTCTAAATGCTAATTAAGACACGTGAGTGTGTTCTAAATTCTAATTAGTTGTTTATTTGAACATAGAAAATCGACAGATCTACATAATTATCTCTATTTTTTTACTTACAAATAGAGAATTAGTTTTATATTATTTGTCTGTCTCATTTATTTTGATGTTTTGACATTTTGTTTTCCATTCCATTTTGATTGTCATTTTCTAATATTAATTAAATGTTAAATATTTTTTTCTATTATATATTTAGTCATTTATTATTGAGTGAGAAAATAAAGAAACATATATGATAAATTCAATTAATATAAATAATAAAAAAAAGAAAAAAGACAAGACATAAAAAAGGCTTAATTACATATTTTATCCTTTATTTTTCACAATTTCACGAATTTGTCACCTAAATATTTTTAGCATATCGTGTGACCTAATTTTAAAAAAAATTGTACATTTTTCCATGTCATTAGTTAATAAGTTGGTGTTAATGTAGATTGATGATGTGATAATATATATGACAGTTAATGTAACACTGACACGATAATTAATGTGATGCTCAAGTGATAAGAGAGTTAAACTACTCATTTTGTATCTCTCTTTATGTGATTCTTTTGCATATTTAATCACTTAATTATGTTGGTCTTTTTTCCATCAACTTTTAGAATTTCACAAATGGTGCTATGTGTATTTGAGTAAATGATTAGAGAATCCACAAGTGTCAATTTGAGTCTTTTCGTATCTTTATTCATTCGTAAATATTAAAGATAAATACAAAATTTTATAATGATCATTACTTAATCAAATGAGTTAAATCTCTTTGATAATCTTTTGTCATCGAGGCTAAATTAGCATTGATATGACATTGCCCTTCCGGTCCCTCTCCAAGGTACCATGCAATACTTTCATGATTTAAACTATGTTACTATTGAGTCTAACACCCTAGAGGCCAGAAGCAATTGTTTTATGATTCCGTGCAACTCGTGAGGAACATAATTTTCGTCCCTATAATTTGGTCCATCCTTTTGGATGGAGAATTTAATTCATCAACTTTTTGTCTTCTTGGAAGAAAACTTATAACTTAACTAATTGTCTTGCCAAAATGTGTTCAAATTGGATTGAGAAAATGAACAAAGGAGAAACAATTTAGTATGTATTTATAAATAATAAGTGTTTTGACCTTTTTTTTTTTGTAAAATACGATTAAAAATAATTGAATCTAAAATCTTATAAAAAGTATTCATGACTCTCTCACGGCTTTGACAACCCATTAATTAGTGTGTGGTTTGTTGTATGCAAAAACTTTTTTCATCAACATATAGTGTGTGATCTGATGTCTAACCAATATCAGGTATACATTTTAATGTCGAAAGAATACAAGGCCTAACTTTATATAAACAAATCTTTTATGTATATATCTTAATCTTATAATCGCAGAGCAAAATTTCAGATATAATATCAGAATTTTTGTACTCAAGTTATCTAAACTTTAATCCTTATTGTTCTTATTAATCTTCAAATTTGTTTGTTCCTACTTCCTAGATATATATAAGGTAAATGAGTATTGGAAAAAACTCAAGTCTCACATTGACTAAAGATAAGGCCAATATAAAGTATATAAGTAGGGAGACAACTCTTACCCTATGAGCTAACTTTTGGGGTTGAATTAGGCCTAAACTCACATTCTAAGATGATATCAAAGTCTATCTTATATCCCTTAGATGGGTCACCCACCATGTCATCCATCTTCAAGGTGTTCCAATTCAGCTCTGTATGTCTTATTCCATCCTTGCCTTTGTTAAATGGTCCAACCATGATTATCTTAGTCATCTCTTTTTGTAAAAACTTGGTTTTGGACCTTGTCATTGGAACCTTCAATTCATGGAGTACTTCTAGAACTTCATGCTTTTTGGATAGTCATCTATCATCCCCTCCTTCTTGAAAAGAATCTATCCTCGGATCTGCATTCAAAACACCTATATCATAAGAAGAAATATCAGTGACATTAAAACTAGAACTCACCCCATACTCACTTGCCAAGTCAATCATGTCGGTATTGTCATTAATCCTCTCAAGGATCTTAAAAGGACCATCACCCCTATGTTGAAGTTTAGATTTCCTTTGGAAAGGAAACATATCTTTCCTTAGATGTACCCAAAGCCAATCTCCGAGATCAAATACCATGGTCTTTCTCCCCTTGTTGGCATGTCGTGTATATTGCTCCATCTTCCTCTCAATTTGATTTTGCACCTTTCCATGAAGATTCCTAACAAAAGTGGCTCTAGAAAGCCTATTCTTACTAAAAATAGAAGAACCATTAGGTAAAGGATTAAATCAACAGGGAATAATGGGTTAAAACCATAAACAAACTTAAAAGGAGAAAAATAGGTGGTAGAGTTGGTTACCCTATCATCAAGTCTAGGATTAGGATGTCGATACATTACGGTTATGTTGTTGATGGGTCTACAATCTGTGCATATCCTCCACATGCTATCTTTCTTGGGGACTAGGATGATCGACATTGTACATGGGCTCAAGCTTTCTTTCACTCATCCTTTTTCATCAATCCTTGAACCTACTTTTGAATCTCCTTGGTCTCTTCCGTATTACTCCTATAGGCAGCCCTATTAGGAAGTAACACTCTCGAAACAAGATCAATTGATGCTCAATTCCTCTTAAAGAAGACAAGCCATGGAGTATTTCTTGTGAAAAGACATCCTCATCAAACTTCTTTAAAAATGTATCAAAACCTTGAGACAACTCAAGGACACTAGAAGACAAACATATATAATTTGGAATGAGTAAATGCATTTGTTGTTTAGCTAACATCACTTTTTTTACCTTTTTAGATTTGATGAACAAACTCTCTTTTATTTCTAATTGTTTTTCACTCTTTTTTTTTCTATTTTTGTTTGTTCTTTCTTTTCACTCCTTTTGTCATCTTTTTCTTTTTGACTTTTCTCTCTTAAAAAGACTCTTTTCTTCTTTGATTTTCTTTTCAATCTCATTTTTATTTAATCCTCACACACCTCAGTTGGAGACAAAGGTAAGAGAACTACCTTTTTACCTTTATGTAAGAAAGAGTATCGATTGGTGACCTCATTGTGGCTAACATCTCGATATATTGCCACAGTCTACCAAGCAAAACATGGCTAGCTTCCATAGGAACCATATCACAAAGCACTTCATCAACGTATTTTCCAATGAAGAATGTAAGCAACACTTGCTTATCCACAACCAATTCACCATTGTCACTTAACCATTGCAATTTATAAGGCTTAGGATGATGGGTGGTTTTTAAACTAAGCATCTCCACTAATGTAGTGCTTGCAACATTGGTACAACTTCCTTCATCAATGATAAGAGAACAAACCTTTCAATTCACTAGACATCTAGAATGAAAAATATTTTCTCTTTGTGTATCATCTTGATCTTTGCAAAACTTCTCATCAGTCTTCTTACCATTAAAAGATGTCCATCTTCCAGTTGAAGAAAACCATCATCCTCCCCCTTCACTAGAGGAACTATGAGAACTTTTAGATGACTCACTATCCACATCTCCATTCTTCAACACAATCATGGTCATTTTGTTTGGACATTGGGATGCAATATGACCTTTATCCAAACACTTCAAACATTTAATTGAACTAGATTTATTGGAAGAGGGTTGAATAGGAGAGGTAGGATTACCTCTTGAAGACTTTCTTTCAATATGTTGTGAAGATGAACCCTGCTTCTTGGAAGTGCCTTATCCTTCCAAGTTGAATAACCATATGAAAACTTATTGTAGGCTTATTTTCTCTTCAATTGTTGTTTCACTTTCACAGTCCTATGTATAAGTTCATCCAGGGTATTGTAGGTTTGAAGCTCTACAACATCTTGAATGTCCCTATTCAAACCATTCAAAAATCTAGCCATTGTAGCCTCATTAGTCTCTTAAGTGTTTGCTCTTATCAAAGAAATCTCTTTCTCCTTATAATAATCATCAACACTTTTACTTCCTTGATAAAGCTTTTGTAACTTGTTATGCATGTCCCTTATATATTGAGGTGGTACAAATCTCTCCCTCATGATTCTTTTCATTATCTCTCATCTGTCCGGTTTATGTCTTCTCAATCTTTCTCTCTCTATTTGCACTTGATTCCACCGTGCCATGGAATATTCTTCAAATTCTAAGCTAGCCAACTTCATTTTCTTTTGTTCACTAAAATTGTGACAATCGAAAACTCAGTCGATTTTCATCTCCCAATCAAGGTAAGCCTCTGGGTCATAAGTACCTAGGATCTTGGGAATTTTGACCTTCACATCATCCATGCCATCCTTATTCCTCTGATGCCTATGTTTTCTACCATCTTCATAGCCATCATCACTCCCTTGAGAAGAATGACGTGACCTATGATGTCTCATTCTCTCCAAGTCTTCCATTCTCTCACACAAATTTTGAGTGCTTCTTTGTATCTCATCAAATCTGTCTCCCATCCTCCTTTCAACATTTCTTTGCAACTTATCAATTTGCTTAGCTAATGAACCCATTAGCTTAGCTGTTCTAGGGGAAGGTGGATTACTATAACTTTCGGACATCATTGCTACAAGAAAATGTTAGTAAAATAAATAAAATATTGGACCTTACCACTCACTAAGTATTTACACTCTTCAACACTTGTGTTTCACATTGTAAGACTTTTTCTATAAGATTCACTCTTGTCTTTTTTCACTCACTAACTCTTCTTCAGCCCTTGAAATCAACCAAAGATATCAATTCAAGGAGTATCCAAAGTGAAAGATGAAACAAATCCAAACTTACCTTAAGAGGTCAAAGAATAAAGAAAACTCTAAGACAAAACATTGAAAATTTAGAAGACAAACAATAAAAGCTAAAAAAAGAAAGTATAACTCACAAGGAATGTCAAACAAAACAAATATAAAAAAAATTGGCTAAGAATAAACCATTGCAGTTATGCAAAAAGAAAGTACTAGAAAGAAACATAAGCATATACTACGAAAGAGAGAGCTATTAAACTTTGACTGTAAGTTTTTTTTTTCATTTTTTTTCATGTGGATCCTAATAATTTTTTATATTTTCATTTTGACCCCAAAATATTTTTGAATATTTGCTCTTTGGTCCTTCGTATTTTCTCTTTTAGGATCATAAACTTTTGATATTTGCACAAACACCCAAATACTCTCTAGACGAAATTTTAAAGATCAAACTTAGAAATTTTCCAGCAGTGTTATGAGTTTCATGAGGAACACAAAGAACATAAAGAACAACTCATATTCAAAACAACCCTGGATTCAACAAAAAGATAGGATAATTGAAAACAAATGTAAGATAATCTTATGTAAATATCACAGAATAAGGTTTGGTCTTATTCATGGGGATATTTCATTCCCAAAAAGAGAAAAAATTCAAAATAATTGGGTTTCAGAGAAACACATAAGAGACACAAAACTAAACACAAATAAAAAGGAATCAAAGGAATTAAATTTTCTGAATTTTTTTTCATTTTTTTAAACAAAAAAATTAAATAAAGAAAATGAAAAATTGATAGAAATATTTTTGAATTGCTCTCCGGATTCAAGCTTTGATTACCACATGATGACGATCAATGCATAAATGTTTGGATTAGATTGTTTCCAGAGGCCAATTTCAAGATCATGATGATAATTATTAGAACATAAAGATAAAAGGTGGGGAATATAAAAAAGATAATAATGAATAACGTCAGGATTTGTATTAGAACGATAAGTTGAGGATGATTTGTCACAAATGATTTTTTTTTATAAGAATCAATTTGGGTTCAACCAAGAATCAAGAAGAGGCTAAACTCTTAATTCAAGTAAATGCTTAATATCATTAATCAAAAGTTATTAAAAAATAGTAATGTCTGAGCACTTATAGAATTAAGTCTCTAATAAAACCTTAAAAACATAGTTTGAGCCTATTTTAGTCCATATTGAAGTCCATTACACAAATAAAAAATTATTAAATTATAAAAATATGAATATTACGAAAATTACGAAAGAAATTATGCTAAGCACAATAGCAAACTCTCCTACCATTTTCAAAGTGCTCAAATTCAACTTCTTGTGTTTTTCACCATCACTATCCATGTTAAATAGTCAAGTTATAATTCTCGGCCATTCATTTTATAAAAATATGACTTGTGAGTCCTACTCATGTTTAAAACGTCAGAATTTCGTTTACCGATATTCTGTAATTATTTTTGTAAATGATTTTTGAGCTGTGAAGTTATCGTAACCTTAGTAAATTCTGAAAATTCAAATTACCTAAACTTTTTTATGAAACAAAAAGAAAAACTTCAAAGCCAAAGAATTATTTATGCGTTCTCTTATGTTGTTTCTTTTTGTTTTTTTGGCTGCAATAAAATAAAATTCTAATACATACGTTCCACTCTATTTCACGTGCAAAACACTGTCCATTTTGTATCTTCCTTCTCAAACTCGAAGGGCATTTAAAAGCTCAAAAACACTCATCAATAGCATGCAACTTAACATTTTTCATCTTCACCTTCTTTTTTCAGGGTAGCCACATAAAAATATTGTGCATGTGTTTGCCTGAGGGAGAGAGAGGCATGGCACTGGAAGCAGTAGTATATTCCCAACCTCAAGACCCGTTTGGCTACGGAACCAAAGACCCTTCTTACAACTACAACAACTTATTAGAAGGTGGTGGAGGCAACTGGGGCTTTGAAAAAGAAGAGCAAGGTTGTGTCACTTTTCTGGAGAACCAAACCGAGAATTATCCTTATGGAGAATGGAACTGTTCTCCTTCTCCACCATCCATGTTGCCTCACTTGAATGCATCAAATCCCCAGTCTTCAGAAACCAGCAACACACAGAACAACTTAGATAGTTCAGTTTCCACCCCTGCTCGTCTCAAAAGGCGCAGAATCAAAAGCAGAAAGAATAAGGAAGAGATTGAGAACCAGAGAATGACACACATTGCTGTAGAACGCAACAGAAGGAAGCAAATGAACGAGTATCTCTCTGTTCTTCGCTCTCTAATGCCTGAATCTTACGTCCAAAGGGTACTTCAATTTCACATTTCCTCCACCAAAACATGCTTCTACTTTTCACTTTCTTCAAAGGGAAACCTGCAATTTATTCTAGTTGTGTAAAAATGCATATTTCACTCTAATGTTTCTTAAAACAAATAAAATAAACTTCCCATAATTAATTTGCGGCTAATTAGTTAAGAATTAGCCAAAAAAACTAGGATCCAAACACACCCTTTTAAACATCATTGCTAAATTACACATGGCACAAACTTGAAGCTACTAATTTGCATTTTTTTTACATATTGAAAGGGGTATAATTGATTGTCTTCTAATTTAATTCTTTTGAGGAATGCAGGGTGATCAAGCATCTATAATTGGGGGTGCTATCAACTTTGTTAAGGAGCTGGAGCAGAGGCTGCAATTTCTTGGTGCTCAGAAAGAGAAAGAGGAGAAATCTGATGTGCCCTTTTCTGAGTTCTTCTCCTTTCCACAGTACTCAACAAGTGCCGGTGGTGGCTGCGACAATTCTACAGCCATGAGTGAGCAAAAGGGTGAGGCTCAGTCTGGCATTGCTGACATAGAAGTGACAATGGTAGAGAGCCATGCAAATCTCAAAATAAGATCCAACAAACGGCCAAAGCAGCTCTTGAAAATAGTCTCTAGTTTGCATGGCATGCGTCTCACAATCTTGCACCTAAATGTTACCACCACAGGGGAAATTGTCCTCTATTCTCTTAGTGTTAAGGTTTGTGTTACCTTTTCTTTGGTGTTTTTTTCTTCTCCGAGGTTTTAAATTGTGGCCGTAATCACAGTTACAATTTTAACATGATTCTTGATATTGTGAGAAATTACAAACAAGATGGCAACAATCCTAAAAACGTTGATGTTACAATCAAAATCACAGTCATGGACTGTTTTTTAAAACCTTATGATACATGTCTTTGGGAGCAATGAAAAGTGTATATAAATAATTGAAAATTTTCTTTAGGTGGAAGAAGATTGCAAGCTGGGATCAGTGGATGAGATAGCTGATGCAGTGTACCAAATGCTGGATAGGATTCAACAAGAGTCAATCTTGAATTAAGATTCTGAAGTTGAGCTAATTTGGCCCAATTTTTTAACCTGATCAAGAAGACCTTATTATATTTCTTCTTTTTTCAAGTTGTACCTACGCAACGGCTATGGATCCTGTTGTTAATCTACTGAAGCGCCTTGATCGATGTGGGGGTCCTTGGAGGAAGTTTTTGGTTTATTCCTTCTTACATTGTCTTTCTAGCTACCTCTATTTTTGATCCTTCTGTCTCTTTCTCTCTTTCTGCACTTTGGGTGGAGAAGATTGTATTGTATTGTATTGTATTGTGCTTGAGACACATTCAAGTGCTCTCAATCAGTTCTGCCTACCTTGCTTTAATAGCGGTAGGCCATCTCAATCTCAAACCAATTTGTCAAGCCCAAATGCAGAATATCTCAAAGTCACTTTGAATGAAAAAAGATAGCCAAAGATTTTAGGAGATTCACATACACTGTTAACTGTTTAGTCCATATTTTTTTCCCTTTCATTTGGTTGTTACAATTTTTACTTCTAACCACTACCAGTTAAAACGAAAAATATATTGCATAAGAAAAAACCCTAATATTATATTGATTCTTGTCTCATTATGGACAATAGCTGGAACAAGATAAACATCAAAATTTATATTCATTAATACGTGACCTGCTTCTTTTTTACTGCTAGTAATAAAATAGACATACGATTACAAAATTCCTAATGTTATCTAGTTATAATCTGCTCTGCGAACTATTATCATTTATCAGAGCTTCTACTCTGATGATTTGAATCAAGAATTATATTGCTCTAGTAGATTGTGTAAAATTGATTAAATGAATAATAATTGGTATAAAACAATTGTGCTTTGGAGAAGAAAAGCTATTGTGGACTTACAGCCAAAGGTCAAATCAAAAGAAAGAAGATCCGTGTGCTCTACATATGGAACTGTGTATTAGATGGGAAAGTTGCGGAACACAGGAAGGAAGAGCTAAATTTTCTCTGCATGCGTCGATTCTTTCATGTTTCACACTGAACGAAGAACGCTCCATCCTTATCATCATTAGGAAGCTGACTAAACTGATTCCAGGAATCTGCAGATAAATTCATGCATTTACTATATATTCATTATTAAGCGTAGATCGATGTTATTCCATTGTTTGAATATTAAATAATTGACATCAATTACATTGGTTATATTATATTTTTTTACATGTCTTTTAAAATATTATCCAAATTAAATAAAATAACTTTTCTTATAAGCAAAATGTTTTCCTTTATTAAAAGAATATTAAACAGTGTTTTAGGATATTATTAATAAATTAAAATGTTTTTTATAATAAAAAAGATACCGATATAATTTTACCTCAATTGACATGAGATTTTTCGGCTTACTTTGCTTAACTGATAGTTTCAAATTTAAGCTTTAATTATATAACTTAGTTAAATACTTGAAAGTAATCGTACTTGACTGCTTGCGCAAAATCACCACTATCTACATATTAGAACCTAGAACCTTTTGTAAACCATCCAAATTACCTTATCACTAGGCCTACTAGTGGTTCAAATTTCAATTAAAATATTTATAAGACTCTTTTTTAAGTGTATAATGACAATATTAAAGATTGGACTTAAGATCTCATAATCTACTCCAACCTCGCTATTATGCCAACCCTAATGTGATAGTGTTTGCTTCTTTAAACAACTATACTGTTTTTCTTATACAAGGTAATGTTATTCATAAAACAATTTTTTTGTAAATATTACCCTCACTTTTTTCGTTATTTCCTTTTATGACATTTTTTATGGAATTTTATGAGATTACTTATCATACATTTCTCTTTTTTCACTTTCTATCTCTCATAAAAAATATTATATAAATAATATTCTCTCTGATGTTTTTTATTTTTTATATAAAAACAAATGATAGTGATTTCAAGAGACTGTAACTCAAGATTTGCACTAGAAATGTTCTTATTGTTATATAATCTAAAATAAATTATTTTTCAAAAATGCCACTTTCACATAATTTTTAGAAGCAAAACATGATCATGACAGCTGTTGACGGGAGGACAAGAGAGACTGAGAAAAGAAAAAGAAATAGGAGGGCAGTGATTAATGGTGGCTGTTACGGAAAAGTAGGTGAGTTGTAGGGATCATCCTTCATTCTTTTTCACTTTCTGAGTCTACAATATTTTTAATAACTAGCTATTGAAAAATGCAAATGATTAGGGCATTGAAGGTAAAAATAATGGCCCCATCAAGTAGTACGATATTCGTAGTCGAATTCCTATTCGAAAAAATAAAAGAAAGTTGTGTTGTGGTGGGGCCATCGAATATCTTCAAGAGCAGAATGAAAAGGATAAAGTTACAATTTGCAAATATATTTTAAACTATTCTTAAAAAGCGAGTGAAGACCTTTTTTGTGGTTAGTATTTTGATTTTGAGTTATTTGAGTTAGCACAGAACAAATGTGATTTGAGTCAACCAAAACAGTAACTTGTCTAGGTAAAAGAGTTTTCCCTTCGTTGATTTATTCAATTCTGTACTCAAAACCTTTTGCATGTATATATTGGAGGTTTGAGTTACCATGATGATTGCTTCTTGAATATTGGACATGAGAATTGGCTTCTTATTAAGAAATGGCCCTTCAACTATGATCTCCTTCTATGCAGTTTTTTCAATTTTAAGACCTTTCTTCTATTCCTTCATTTGGTTAAGTGAGAATTCCTTCTTCATTCAAATCCAAAATAATAGTAACATACTACATTAATATTTCCAATTTTATTAAGGATCTTCTAGTTCAACTACCTGTTTTTCCCTGGATCAAGTATGTGTCAGTGAGTCATCATGGTATAAGCTCCATTGCATAAACTCATCATCATGATAGCTCCATCCGACAGACTCAATTAGAATGATAACATCACTACAAAAACGTAAAAATTCAACACCATTGACAAGTTACATGCTTATATATTCACTTCAAAGGATAAAATACTTTTACCATGAGAAAAAATCAATATTTTTTTTCTTCCGAAAAGACTTAATTGGCACGCGAGGAAAATCAATAGAATTTGTTTTTCCAAAAGACTTAATTGGCACGCTTAGAACTCATTTGTGTGCCCTTTTTAATTCAAAACTTGAAAAAACGCTTTCACTAGTTCTTTATGTTTCTCAATAGTATTAAGATGCGATTGGTTGAATGAAGAGAATGGATTATTTCTCATTACTGATTGTAAAAGTACAGGGAGCTATTTATAGTTTTACAAATCATCTTACTCATCAGACATTGATCTTCAAACAAGCTTCTTTACCTCCCAGAATCTTCAGAGCCTTCAAAGTTCAAAATACAAAATAAACATAAATAGAATTTTTTATTTTGTAGAATCAAGATATAGTCGTCAATTTCCCGTCACATGTAAGTCTAATTCATTCACATTTGAACTTTGTGCATAAAGTAGTGTCAGATGAAAATCAGTATTATTATCTTCATGGGAAAATTAAATATAAAAAAACAGTGATAAGAATAACACGGTAAAAAGATAAGATGATGACAGTGGGATTTATGTCCTTTGCAGATTTTACTGTCCTTTACAATATATGTTAGGTCCCGTCCCCTATTTTTAATTGTCAGATTCTAAATGTAAGGTACAAGGGCCTTAGCGTCTGTTTGTGAACTCCAGCAAAATATATAATAATAATAATTCATTGGTTGTTGATGAAGCTCCAGGGTTGTCTTTTAGAAGATTCCAACTATAACACCGATTTGTCTTCATCTTCCTGTTCTCTTGCGTGGAACATTGCGTACATAGATTCCAAATTTCTCTCTTTCTCGTGCTATGTGAAGAGAAAATTTTAATTAACAAAAAAAAAATATGTAAAAAAAGTGTGATGGAAATGAAATTACATTACTACCAACATTTCTCTTATTTAAAAGTTTGCTCATGGAAAATAAAGTGGATGAAGCAAAAGGGTTGTTAACTTTTTTTTTTTTTTTGCTTTTATTTTATGATCGAAAAAGTATTGTTAAGTACCGTTTATACCAAGACATAAAGAATAGGGTTGGGTTGCAGCTTTGAGGAAAATAGAAAACATACAAAAAGAAGAGTTGCAAGGATATATAGGTGCCTTGTAGCATAGATCATAACATACTGTTGAATTGAAGGCAAGCTATAAAGAAATAGCACAGAGACAGAAGATAGTGACTTTCTTTCTTTCTTTGATAGAAAAATAGAATAAAGTAAAAAGACATAAAGCTATTTATTAGAACGATGACAATCACCCCATAACGGGAAATGGCATAAAAGTAGAGAAAGAAACTAATAATTTAAGGGGGTCGAAGTGAATGCGATTCTACACTGAATTGGTCCACATGAAAGTTAAGTTAAACAGTTGAATGGCTTTTGAGATTAATGTCGCAATTGAATTCATCATGAAGTTGTTAACTATAGCAAAATAAAAGTGACCACTTTTTCTTTGAAATTGAAACAATATGTAGAATGATCCATACCAATAATATAAAATACTAAAATGGACAAAGAGCAAGGGAACAGAAGATTGGGTCAAAGAGTAGTTGATTACTTAGTTCTGGCTAAATGCTGTACAGGCATGACATACATCATCTCATTCATTCCCATGACAATCAACGCCAAAAGAGAATCAAATTAACTGAGGCTGGCCCAAACACACCCTTTCTTGCTGTGTCATAATGAGGCTTTTCAGAAAAGTTCAATAATTGTAGCCCAATGTCAGTTGGGCCCTAAAGTCGAATTCTCTGACGGGACAGATTATTAAATAGATGAAAAAAAGAAAAAACGGATACAGAAAATTAGAGTCAGATGCTATAAGATAGTGATGAATAAATTACAATTTTTAGTTACATGTAATAAATAAATACAAGGACACTCTTTTATCAATCTTAGCTTAATTTATTTAAATTATTTAACTTAAATCAAAATTTAAACCTATTTGTGATTCTAGAAAACTAACTTGATTAAACATTTAACAAATTAAATTAAATATAATTTATGAATAACTTATTTCATTTAAACTCATACTCCTCACTCTATAAAGCTGCGAATGCTATAGCCTTATAGGAATTTGATCCTTTTACTGCAGCCTACAGGCAATGCAGATAGAGCAATGTTTATTTTCCACTTTTTTTATAGATCCTTTCACTTACTCTTACATTCAATATTAAATCATTAAATTATAGCAGGTTAATGAATATCATTAAAATACTTATCAATGATTTAAAATAAGAAGTATCAAATAAAACATTCTTCGGAGCAAACATCATCCCCAATTCATGATATACTTACTATTATATGATTTTGATAATTCTTTAATAATTATTCTTTAGACATTTGTTAGTAGAAGTGAAAATAGCCTCTAAAATCTAAAGTGCACCCCTCATCTTAGAGGAATCAAATGATTCAAATCCGTCAAACAAGGTTTGCTTAAATAAGTTTGATTTGTTCGTTTAAAAATTTATGTTTTATGTCTAGTTTTTTACTTGTTACCCGCTCGTTTTTTACGATTAATTTGTCGTTTTTAAAAATCTAATTTAGCATGATAATTTACATAAAAATTTATTTCATATTAAAAAAATTATATAGAGTTGACTATAAAATCTATTTCATCAAAATATTAAATAGATTAATCCACCCATGGGTCACATAAGAAAAAACTCTATATGAGCAAACTATAAATAATAAAATTTAAATTCACTGATACATGAATCATCATAGGTAAAAATATGCAAACTGAACTTTAGAAAAGTCTAACTTGTTTATAAGATATATGACGAATTTTAAGGTCAAAAGTGACCTTCATAATAAATTATGCAATAAAATTATTGAATATGACTTAAATTTATCCTTCAATATATTTGCTTGTTGACTTAATTCTCCACTATACTAAAATTCTTAATATTTAAAAGGTATGTGCATATGCGCACATACACTTTTAATACATTATAATAAATTTAATATAATAATCATATTAACTAAAAAAGTATTGTTTTATGTTTACTTAAATATAGATCAATTTTATAAGTTTAAAAGATTTTTTTAATGACTTAAAGCATAATCTTTTTAACCAAATGGTCTTTTAGAAAACACTTAGACTTAGTTTATTTCTTAAAATAGTAAAACCTGACCTAAACTTAATATAAGTTAGGTCATAAACCATTTTGTAGGGTCGTCAGCATATCTCAAGTAATATAAGAAAAATATCAAAGTTTTCATACAACTTTCTTCATTATCAGAAAAAAAAAGTGTTAAATTTATATAAATTTGATGTTAGAAAGTTTCCAGAGTTTTTAAACATTCGAAGGGTAAATTAAATTTTTTAATATTCGTGGATAATTTTTTTAAAAAAAGAACTAAAAGCTTATAAGTTAAAACATCAAATTTTTTAGTTTTTCTTTTTCTCAAAAAATAGTAATTTTTTTATAAAGGAAATGGAAAGTATATTTTGAGCAAGATGGTTGATTTTTTAGAGAAAAAAAGTTAACTTCTCTTCTCTGTGCCTTGTTCTCCCCTTCCTTTTTATTCTTTCATCTCTCTCAAATCATAAATGAAATTGCATATATTAATAAAATAAATTTTGCTACCAAACAATTCTATTAATAGTACCAACATTTTGATGATTTGAATAAAATTGGGTTTGAATCCCTCAAAGGCTGGAACAATATTTTTGTCCTACCCACTACTGGTACAGTTTTAGTAATTGAACAGAATTCTTTATCACAATTCACTACTGTACTATATTTAATTATATAACCCCTTCCCCCAAAAAAACTGAGAGAAAAAGGTCGTCTTCACTTTATTAATTAACACGAGAAATCCATTTTTTTTAGGGAAAATGCTTCCATATATGTAGCTTTTAGTAATGTACAGCAGCAATTTCCTCTCACTTCCAACTGCAGTCTGGAAGAGATGAAAAGCAAATAGGGATTATGGAAAACATTAAGACCAAAAAAGTGTGGTGTGGCAAAGTCTAAAAATTGTTTACATTAGCTTAAAAGCAGAAGAGAAAACTGTTTGCACTACCTTTCAAGTCTTAATATAGGTCGGTATAGGTACACCAGACTGTTCTGTCAACTTTTTATAAGCAGCTTGCAACCTTCTAGTGACTGGTCCTACTTCTCCATTGCCAATTATGCGACCATCAACCTTCACTACCTAAAGAAGATATCCAATAAAGTTTAATTTAATCTCATACCATCTAATTCCTATTATCCATAAGGCACAATGCAGAGTTAGTCAGTTTAACCAATGTTCTTATTGCTTGTCCTATCTTTGCTAATTAATTTGCTCATACCAGTAACACAAAAAAAAAAAAATCATAATCCAAGAGTTTATTGGACACAAAGTTGATCATCATCATCATCATCGTAGTAATATATAACAATCAACATTCTTTTCAGGTTTGACAATCATTTGTGCAATTGATTATGAAAGGAATCAGCTAAACAGGTATATTCTAGATGCATACCCAGCAGCACATTCACACAATATATAATAAGATTCAATTGATAAGGTATAATAAGGCACTTACCGGGCTTAGTTCTCCCATTGTTCCAGTCGTCCATACCTTCAAGACAAGTCTTACTAGTTATAATAACATAAATTGGACCAAATATATACGGAGAGATCAACTAACACTGCCATAAATTACACCAACCCAACTATGGACTATAACTATACAATAGCTTGACTGTTTGTGTCAAACTTTATCAAAATTGAATAACTACAAATATAAAATCAAATGATTCTTATTATATATATACTAAAAGTATATATTACATTAATTTTAATGTACATCAATGGAGTATTAAATAATTTTAGATATAAATCTTTTACATATGATCTATAAGATGAAAACTAACGGTAGATTTTAAGATAAAATTATATAATAAAAAGTTATTGAATAGTATAAGAGTTTGTGAAACTTCAGGAAAAAAAGAGTTAGTGTAGCTTGTAACAGTGAATTAATATATATATATATATATATATATATATATATATATATATATAT
>CM023959.1:32434901-32562949 GCA_013407115.1 Glycine latifolia | reverse complement strand
ATATATATATATATATATATATATATATATATATATATATATATATATATATGTATGTATATATAGTGAGAGAGAGAGAGAAGATTTTTGAAATTGTATATGTGAACCTCATCTGCAGTATGCACTTCTGACAAGCTGATTCTGCGCTCCTCTAAGATTAACTGTTCTTTCACCACAAGATCTATTACCTAAAATTGTGAAGCAGAAGAGTTCCATCAATCCTGGAGTACACTTCATTGATATACATAATTTAGAATATCAAGGATGGAAAACTAATTTGGCATTTTTTGACTGAAATTATAAACCTGACCTTTTTCTATTCATCTACTTCATTTCCAACAAAAAAAAAAAAACTATTCTTTGCCAACACAATGACACTCTAGTAAAGAAAATAATAGTGTTAGGTTCCACATCCCAGACGTGAAAATAGGAAGCTAATAATTATAATTACCACATCCCAAATGTGATTTTTTACTTCTCAACGGGTTTCCAAACAGACACACTATAAGATACTTAATAAGAGTACTACTTACAGTTACAGATGAAATTGGTATTCAGGTGTCATCTTATAATTGCATTGCGTCCGAACATAAATGCTAACATATCTACAAAAATTGGTTTAAAAACAATTGGGTGAGTGTACACAACTTACAGTTGCACGAGTAATGCCAGGAAGACAGTAATCAGCATGAGGGGTCAAAACACGGCCCTTTTTAACAACAAACTGCAGAAAGAAGAGCAATAAATGAGTTCAAGCAATTCAAATCATTATATTCTGTACCATACTAAGTGAACCTTGTTGCAAAAAGAATAGCCTGAGATCCTTCTCAAATAGGGAGAATTGACACGAGATGATTTCACATTTTTTTAGCCATGCATTGAGTTGATTATTTTGTCATCAGTTCAAAGTTATTCATAATGAATTGTTGGTTTTTATTTTTTTAAATATAGTGCGTATATCAGTATTCCAGAGCTTGGACTCCAAGAAACATCTCCTGCTACCTAGAAAGCCCTAGCAGATAATTAGCAAAACAATAAATACCCTCCTTACAGTAGGGCAAATTTGTGGGCAAATTTGTGGACATACAATGTTAGTTGCATTGGTTTCTGATAAATAACCATCTTGGTCGAGCATGATTGCATCATCTGCTTTTGCATTATTGCCTTCAATCTGCACTAGGCCAATAATAATATTTTAAAAATGTAGTAAAATATGTCATGGAGACAGGATATTAGCAAGACCGAGGAGTGTTAGCAACGCACTCTTTTTAACACTTTCTCTACTATTAGTTAAAATTTATTAAAAACTACACACTAAGGAGAAAGACTCATTAAATAAGGAGGACTAAAACATTTGTGATTTTCAATAAATTTCAACCAATAGTAGAAAAAGTATTCAAAAGAGTTAGTGTATTGCTAGCATTTCTCTAGTAAGACAAGGTGCAACAAAATTATGATTTCTATCATGCTTGTAACAGTCAATTGAATTATAATATGCTGCAGTTGTAGCTGTGGCAATTAATTGTCCACTGTCTCTTTGCATACAATAAATCATAATAGCAGGGGTAAATAAACATAAACTGCATTTTCTTTTCCTGATACAATATTATCCACAATGCTCTATATTGAAACTACTCTAAGGATTAGCCTGTCAAATTAATTCAACAACCATCGTTGTTACATAGAAATCATCCACTTCCAATCACAGTATTTAACACATTTTGGTTGATCAGTACATGTAAATATGTTGAGGAGAATAGGAAAATACCTTTGCAAGTATGTTATTGAGAAGGTTATTGTGATGAATCTTCGAATCCAAATTCTGGTAAAGAAAACAACAAAAGGGGATGGGACAAAGTCTATTGATCAAACTAAAGGTGTTTGCCAATCAAATAGATACTTTGTTGGTTTGAACAAATCTCATTCTTTTACAATTGCATGACAAGCTATCACTAGCCACTTTTAATTATTATTATAATGGCAATAAGTTCTTCAACTAAATAGCATTAAATAATTTATAAATCTTTCTTTTGTCAACTCAAACCAGGACAGGACAATGAATTTGGAGATAGCACCATTACACCACTACACATTTTTATATTTACTACTTGGTTTGTATTTCTTTCAGCCTCTTTCTGTACTCCTCCCATTTTCCATATGACTGACTAACTTTTTAGGCACCTCTCTATTTTCCTCTCTATCTCCATTATCCATATGTTTATAATTTATGGGGAAAGAACAAAAGCAAATCCATGCATATGATTATAAACCATGTCAATCAAATGCTTTCCAATGTATAAAATGAAAAACCATGATAACTGGAGCCTAATAAGATGTTGGATTTGATATAGTCAAGAGACGCTGACTTTCATCAAGTTTGACCATTGTATTCTGGAGATTTCAACTTCGCACCATTGCTAACTCAAATAATACCTTTCTTTCTTCTATATATCCATACCCAAACTCTGATTCTAAAACAGTGGCGTCACTTGGGTGATAATAATAGAAAAGCTTGGATGTTTACTATTAGTTAATACTTCATATAGGACTAAAAGTTTAGTAGTAACTCAAACTTATACATATTTGAAAAAAAGTATAAAAATTAGAAACTTACATTAGGTGAATTACGGCGCGTTGTGGCAGTTACAAGAACTATACCACGTGTATTATCATACACTGGGGGCTTCCATTCAGCAAGCACTGCATATTTAAAGCATCAATTTAGTATAAATTGTGTATCCATTTGAATATCAGTGAAAACACATGAAAATGCCATCTTGTATTTCTCCACAAATGACACTCTTCCAGAACCAAAATGTTTTCACATTATAACGGGTTAAGCAACCAAATTTTAGCTCATATGAATTATCATGTCAAGTCCATTTAACAGATCAACATGTTAGCCCAAGGAATCCAACATGACATTTCATTAACTGATGATTCCAAACATTTTAATATTCATAGCACTGCATGCTTTTGCTTGATCTTAGTTTAAAGACAAGTGTGAAAGTTTATCGAAGCTTAAAAGAACATATCAATATTTGAAGATTAAAAAATGAATACTTTTTAACAACAGAAATGCTAATTGTTATGACTGAAATTTTGTAAAATTCACATGAAATGTGATTTTGAAAAATCTCACTTTATATATATTTTTTAAACGTTTTTAATCAATAGTGGTTCAAAAGAGTTATATCCGTCCATCTCCAAGTTCATGCAATTCGTGTGGAAATTTTTCGTAACAAATAGCCCTACTTATTTAATAATATTAGTGTCTATCTATCAATATGAAAGTGTCGGCTTAAATGATCTGACAAAAAATGATTTTTTAATTAGACACCTAATCAGAAATGTCAAACACATGTTAGACAAGTGTTAATGTCGGAAACTTGTCTGACCCTGACGCTTCAAACAGGATAGGAGGTCGTGCTTCATAGGTGGTCAGTTCATTGACCATTCTCCTATTCTTCTATGAGGGGTGGGTGAAGCAGAGAGAAGCAGCCCTCGTCCCGAAGGGGCTTGAAGCAGAATAGAAGGCTAAGGAAAAGAAAGAAGAAATGTAGAGATTCTTTCGTGATTTTGTTGGATTTTCATCTTGTAACTCTATAGTGAGCTTATATCTGTATATCATCCTATATATTTGAGAGACACTCTCTGTTTTTACCGTAAAACCTCTATGGGATGAAATGTTGCTAGCTCTGGTGAAGATAAGGTTGAGAAAAATATTTGTTGCTAGCTTAGAGAGGATAAGGTTGAGAAAAAACTAGTTGGATGAAGCTTGAAGAGACTAGTTTTGAAGAAAACTACTTGCTTCTAGCTTGGATAGGCTATGGTAAAAGGAAAAAAACTTGAAATAGTTTGGACAGGCCAGGTGGATCAAATACCACTTCAGTTTGATAGTGGACAATCTCACATTTGGTGGGGAATGGATGTAGACTGCATGTTGGAGATACAACCAGTATGAAAATCACCTTTGCAAGCTCTTTTATCCATTTTTGAGTTTGATCTGCTATTAGTCGCCTAATATTTTTGTCAATCATTCATTCTTTTTGTCAGCTATGTATTCTCTATCATGTTTTGCTTTCTTCAGTCTTTTGCATAGAGCTCCTTTTGGGGAAAGACTTGATTTGATCCCCTTCTCAAATATTCTTTTATCAACTCAACTAACCACCACGTATACTCAGATAAATTTCCCCCAATAAAAGCATATGATTTCTAAATTGAATCCCATCGTAAGTATTTAAACTATAATCCATTCAAGTCATAACAACATATTATTGAAAAGATAATTGTGTTTAAACAAAAAGTAATTTCCTGGTTATGTCCCCAAAATCACTGTCATCACAGATTTAATGCGATAGTAGGGTGGTAGTGTTTCTTCTTTTGATATCAATTGCTCAATAATGCCAAGATTGGTATACAAAAATTCTTTCAGGAATATAACAACTTTGATACTAGCGTCAGTGTTACTTATTTGGCAAAGGAATAGGAAGTTACCAATTAATGTACACCCATAAAGATTGAATGCTGGACTCATCCCAGAAGAAACCTAGCGAAACAGAATAATCCTTTACATTAGTTAAAACACAATTGCTCCACAGAATTACATATATTTAATGGTTTCATAACCTCTGTTGCAAATGGTATAAAATAAAGCTACTACTCACAAAACAGACTTTAATTCAGTTTATTTCATATTTACACTAGGTTCATTGAATAATCAAACCAGCAGACCCTTTGCTTCTTTCTATTATGATTGAGATTTCTGGTCAATATAATAATCAGGACACTGCATAATACCAAGAAGCAGGTTGAGAGTCCCTTTTGTGCATATAGTCTTAATATATTATTAAAACTATGAAGCTTCCACCATATAATGCTGAGCATTGTCATGTGACTGGTAGATGGAACAAAATTTGATGAATTATTAGCTTTGAAGAAATCACTTAGCTGAAATGATAAATGAGAGAGAGAAAAACCTTTTTCCCTCGTGTAAGAGAAAGCCGGATGTGTGAATTGTCAAACATGCCATTCCTAATTAGAGTTCTGAAAATTGCTTCCTTAATCTGCAATTTTTTGAACAACATTCATTATGATGATAACCTAAACAAGACTGAAGACAACAGCATTTAGTACTTTGCTTTTTACAGAAAAACAGTACCATATGACAAACATGCTAGATGAACTGAATGCATCTTATACTCACCTCATCTCGAGTAGGAACATTTTCAAAAGCTAAAGCTTTTGCTGAATCAAACAACCTAATAAGAAGCAAGAAATGTAAGAGGACATTAGGTCAATAACATTGATAATGAGAAGATATTTTAGAAATAAAACATATATGAGTATAAAGTATATGGCCTTTAGCTTTAGTTTTAATCTAACGAAAAATGTAAAACCACAACACGTAACTGAAGAACATTTCCACTCTTAAATCAAGAATTGATGAGAATACACTAAGAATTTCCCAAGGAAAAAGGTTGTTTTATTAATTTTATATTTGTAATAATTTAACTTTTTAGTTAAATTAAACAATGTGCAGTATAAAAGCTTTGAAAAATTAGGAATACGTTCGGTCAGATAATTCTTATGTATTTCTTATAGTTGTCAGTTTCTTTTCTTTCTTTTTGGCCAAAATGTTATCTAAATTGAATATGAAAAAGACGACACTGGCCAGCCATTAATATCACCAAAGCTCACCATACTGGTATGGCACTCTGTCTGGAAAAGATTGAGTGCTGCAGTTCTGACAATCATGGAGAAGCAACTGTGTTTTTCAACCCAAATTGATTTGGTGCTATTAGAATCTAAGAGAGAATTTAGAAACTGAAAGAGTGAAAATGTATATCATTCAACCCAAAGATTACAACAGTCACAACTGACTTATTTATACTAACTGACTAACTGAAGCTAACTATCAACTAACTATAGTTAGTTGAACTGACAGCTGGAACAACTGTCATAAGACAGATACAGCTGGCATAAGCCAGGTTAGCTAACAAGAGAAGTAAAACTCCTAATTCGAGTAAGACTACTCTAATAGGTGCAGTATGCTACTTCAGATGAAATAGAACTACCCATTGAAAAATGCAACCAAGCATATTTTTTGTACCTAGTGCTATGATTTATTGGAGACTACGCAAGATGTGTATGTGCCTTGTGAGAAGATATGAAAGACTCACAGGAGTAAAAAGAAAAATAGTATAATCATGATGTTAAAAGGTAAGGATGCTCTATGGGAAAAGAGAAGTAAATCCTGCAGGCATATCACATATTGCATGGCTAAAATGAATGTAGAAAAGACTATGAAACTACATATGCCAATGAAGAAGAAATAAGAGGAAATATGTCTATACTTCAAATTGCAAAAGCTGGCAAATAACAGTGATACTTATAGCTTTATTGTAGTTCATGATTTACTTAAAAAAAAAAAAAAACTATGTACCCCATTGCCCGGAGGCTCCACGCTATGTTCATGATTTACTTAAGCTCATTTAATTTAATTTATTACATTACTAATTCAATTTATGCATTTCAATTAATCAGCTAGACCATTATTGGAATAAAGTGACAGCATTATGCATAAACAATTCAACTTCTTAGTTTTTGAGACATCACCTGTCTAGATGCTCCTCAAGCTTAAATATCTTTCCATTATACACTCGAAGTCCTTCCCAAACTGAGTCACCTCCTTGGACAACTGAATCAAACACAGAAACCTGATAGATCACATGGTAATAATTTCAAACTATGAGAATCTGTATAACTCTGAAGCTTTGCTCTATCAACAGCATACAGCAGACTTTTAAGTGTCATACAATTAATCACCTTTGCACTATCACGTGGCACAATCTCATCACCAACCCAAGCAAGCAATGTCCCATTTGCCGGAACCGGAAGATCAGGATTAGGTAAAAGAGGGCTCAGGAGAGATGACTTTTTCTTCACATGGCGTCGAAGCATATTATACAGGGGTAGACTTTGCTCCAACAAATCATAGAGAGAAAAGGGAAATGGCTGAAAAGAAGATAAATTTACAGTTTAACTTTAGTCAGGTTTTTTGTCACCTATGCCAGTCAAGGTACCCCCAAAAAAATATTGTCTTCTTCATTTTCGTATCCTCCAAATTTTTATGTGACGAGCAAACATGGGTTCATAATAAACATTTTGCATCCAATTGCTATTAGATCAAACAATAATAGTAATACTGTAATAGGTAATGGAGCAAACAATGTCAAAAGACTATAAATAACTCAAACAAAATAACAGCCTGGATTCTCTCCATAACAGAAACTAAATTGGAAGCATACCATGATAAAAACAACCACATACCTGGGGATACTTTCTTGGTTTCTCAAAACCAGTAGATTTATGTACAGACTTATACCACCAAGGGGCCCACAAGCCATCTATTGGCTTTGGACCTGCTTCCCACCTGGAAAGTTATGATTGTCAGCTCATTATGTATGTTTGCAAAATAATAGTTGCAGGAGAAGAATAACAGGATTATTCTTGATTGTATGTACGCCAAATATTAACCTGATGAATGCCTTAAAAAAAGTTTCCAATTACCAAATGACTAAAAAATGACCAAAACTCAGATTATTCTAAATTGAAAAAAAAATCATAAAAAGTAGCACACGGTCTGTGTTTGCAAGATCAAAAAAATTGAATGTATGCAGAATTTAGAAAGTCACCATATGCATATGGAAAATATAGAAAATTAAGTCACTATTTTAACATCATATTGGAGCATGAAAGAAAGGAAGACAAATTTTTACCATACATAGATCATCCATCTACAAGCATTGTGTTTTTCACTTGTCCAGGTGCATTAATTTAGCTTTAATGATAAACTCATTTTTGTTCCTCCCTCCCCACTTTGTTTTTAATTGGGGTGGGGGAATTTCAACTTTGTAAAGGGACAAAAAAAAAATCTGCATACTTGAGCATTGCAGGTTGAAAAGGAATCTCCAAATCATTACAGAGACCACGTAGAGTAGCCTGCAAATCAACAAGATCTTAATATTGATGCAAGATAATTAAAAAAACTTATTTAAAGTGTTATTTTAAAATAGTTTCTCAATATTATTACTAGGCCGATGATAAACCCAGATTTGACTGTATTTTGATGTGAGTTTTCATGTCATATTCATGCATTTGATATATTTTATTTGGAAAAACTCTCGATTTAGTGTAAGTTTGTGAAAGACAAGTGCTCAAGAGGTTTCATGTGAAAAGAGCTAAATATCATGAATTTTTGGAACTAAGCAAAAGATCATGGTCATGGTAATTTTGTAGGACCGCAATAATTTTGTACGTTTGTGGTTCGCTTGTGTCATCTGTCACTTAAAGATTACAAGGATCACCTGCCAGATTTAAATTCTAATTGATAATATTCTTTAATTAAGGAAAGATAGAAGGAGAACCTCCACATAATATTATAAATAAGGAATGAGAGCTGAAGAGCATCATTTTTGCCTATTGGTTCGTCTATGTTTACTTATAGAATTGTTGGTTTTGCTCCGATCATGAGTGGCTAGTCCCTTAGTTCGGGGTTACGATGTAACTGTCCAAATGTATTCTTTTCCTTGGTCTTAATGGAATTTCTCATTGTTTTATGTTAATTAATTTTCTTCATATATTAATGTTTATTTGGAACTGATCATTCTAATACTCAACCGATTGCATAGTAGTGATATCTACATGTAATTGGTAGATCTAGATAGATAATGTTTTGCACCGAAATTGCATAATCAAACTGTTTGAGTAATCTTTGATAGATTAGTTAATCCTTAATTAATCATCCCTAGAATTGATTTTATCCTTTAACTTGAATTGAAATATCTATGATTATTTGGGTACTAACTTAAGACAAAGAGCATTTTCTGACCTTGATCATAGACTTTAGTTGATTTTGGGAATCGATAATTAACTGGAAAATGAATTTCATTAGGACTAGGATGGAGGGAAAGTTGATACTAGTGAGTCATTTATTTGTTTTCTTATAAAAACCAAAATCATAAAATATTTAAATTCTTTTTTTAATCATCTCTACTATTAGTTTAGTTTAATAAACTTGACTAATTAGGAATACAACTGGTCCTTTGGGTTCAATATCCAGATTTTCGAGTCCACTATTACTATTGCGTAGGGTACATTTGCCCTTATGCGAGCCTAACATATTTTACTCATAGGCTCAATATTTATATAATGACAATAATATCCATGATGATGATAATGGCGGCAACTATGGGATGGCAGTAGTGGGGGTTGAGATGGAAGTGGGTTGGTGTTGGCCATGAAGTTGTGGCAGCAATGGAAGCAATGTGGTGGTGATAAGAGTGGAACTGTGGAGGTGTGGATGCAAAAGCAAGTAGTGGTGATGATAATGATAGTGAAAAGGTGGTGGTTTTGATGAGGTGATAGAGGTATTTTTTTTAATTTCTATTAAATATAAGGGAAAATTGTAATTCAGATAACTATGGATGTAATGGAATTATGATTCCCTCCATTTTGAAGGGAATGGTCATTCCCTTTTCATAGTGACTGCGAAACAAACTTTCAGCTCATTCTATCTCGTCTTATTCCAACTAAACCAAAGTGATTTTATATTTATGGTTTGTTCTCTGATAATAATCAAGCATGTACAAAAAGCTCTGATAATACCTCAGGATCTTGTTGAAGTTCTGCAGCATCAATAACAGGTGGTGCATTTCCAATTTCACGAAGCTCATTGAATATACAAACCAGCTCAGCCAAACCCAACTCATAGAAAGATGGAGGGACAACCTTGTCAAAGGATGGCTGGACATACACAATTAGGTGGAGTAGACAAGAACAGTCAGGAAGTAACCAGAGAAATAGATAACCACCCAATATCACAAAAATTAATGAAATATTTGCAGCAACTTATATACATTACTTAAACATGATGCTGATAGGCTTTTCACAAGCCAACATTTTTTTATGTAGCTGATAGATCTGTATGTTTTTTAAGCAATACCACATGTGCAGATGAGAAACAACATGCCAAACTGGCTTGTTGATTTAGTGACAAATAAATAATAAATGAAAGACATTTTACCAATATATCAAGAGGATTTCTTATCAGAATGAAGTGCTTTCCTTTCTTCATCAGATCATCTGTCAAACCTTGTAACCGTTGCTTTGATATATGCTGTCAACAGAAAAGTAATGATAAATAATGAAGTTAGAAGAAAACAAACTTGGTTTTGATAACACATTGCAAAAGCTCAAGATAAACTAATTAGTAGTAGTTTCTTTTTTTTTTTGGAACAGTTCATCTGTTTCCTTTCCCCTCCTCTTGGGGACCCCTGTGACAATTACTTTGGGACCATGCCAGTGGTGGGCCACTGGGCCCTTGCCTAGACCTAAAACAGCTCCTAGCATGCTAAACTAGCATAATGCTGAACATAATAGCATAAGATGTTATTTTTGTGCCAATTGAAGGTTCTTGCTTCAATTTCTTTGGCTTACAGCAGAGCTACTGCATCACAAAATTAGAATGAGATAAAATGAATATAAACTTTTTTCACCTCTATAAAAAGTCAATTGTATAATATCTCCTGTCATTGAAGTAAATGGTCATATTTTTTTATTATAAAAAATGGTCATAATGTTCCTCTATATATACATTTTGTGAGAAAATGCATGTCAATAGAGATGTTCTTTACCTTACAGAATCTATATTTCTTCTTTCCTGGACCAAAGATTATGTCATTAGTGACCTTATTTCCATCAGCTTCCTGTCACATTTGAAACACCAACATTTTTCAATATGAAGCATAGGAAGAGGATACTACAAGAGCAAGGAGACAGGAATGATTATAATAAATGATAACTAAGGAAGCATTGCAATAAAGGTCAATGTCTAGAACTTTCAAAAGACAGAATCTTCGTATTTCTCTAGTAAAAAAGAACGGACCAGCCAGATTATTACATCAACTGAAGAATTTTAAGAAAATAACTAAATACTGAATTGTGCAGGCTTATTTAATCCCATATAACATTACGAAGCAGAACAAACTGCACCTAGGCATTGGGGGAAAACTCAAATAGCACATTAACTAGAGATAACATCTGAATAGTGTATATAATTGGGGAGACAATCCTTATCGTATGAGTTAGTTTTTAAGATGATATTAAAGCCTATTGGGTCACTGTCATATTATCCATTCACCAATCCATGCGGACATGATTCTTTGTCCTTTATATGCTTATATGCTTATATGCTTTTCACTCTACATCAGAGAGGCTTATCTTTTTCAGAATTCTCTTGTTCTATACCCCCAAAGTTTAATAAAGATTTCTTTTCCCAGCCAAACAAAAAAAGAAATATTTATCAGCACTAGAGCTAATTAGTTTAAATAATCATAGCATAATCAAATCAGCCTAGTTCTTAGCATCAAGTACAAGAAGATTAGAGGAGAGGTAATGAATTTTGTGACAGACATACCATTTTGGAGAGTAGCTCCTCCCTGTAGGGTCTATCAAGACCAGTTACTCTAAGGAAATTAGCATAGAGGGGCTCATCAAGCACTTCTATGTCATCCCTCTGCGTGGCACACGGATATAAGCATGGAAATGGAAACACCATGATCAGAAACAGGATTTTCAGGTAATCGTCAATAACAAAGCTCAATTTCAATTAATTAATGGAATCATTACTCTATCAACTGAAGACTAGGTAATCATTTGTTGACCAAACTTACTAACAATCATTACTCAAAGAATGCAATATGTTAGTTCCTTGTGTTGCATGCATTATCAACGCAAGAGAATAGCAATACATTGGCATGAAAAAGGTGAGTGTGAGAGGTACAATACCTGAGCAAAAGAATACATGAGACTAGTACTGAGGGATCTTGGAGCAGACCAAGAATGAATCACCTCCACTTCACTCTCCGCCATCTCTCACTGACTCAGTTCACCACGCTAAGCTGATTCAATTTTTTTGATTACTAGAATATGGAATCGATTGGGATTGCCACTTTTCATTGTGAGAATCCCAATAAAACAGAATATAAAAAGACGGGTCAAAATCTCGAAACAGGAACCAACAAATCCCGAGGAATCTCAAAAGATTAAACAAGTTTTCTTTTTTTTTCAAATGCTAACCCCTGTCTCAAGCATTTGATTAAGGAATTAAAAAAAAAAATTTATTAGATGTAAAAATTTATATATCCATAATATTTTTTATATTTTCTTCTGCTTCTAGTTTTTTTAACAACTTTATTAAAGGTCACAGAAACATAATAAAGTAAGAAAACAACAAATGAAGTGTACGGTCTAGTAATTAATTTAAAGTAAATTAGATGATGACCACGATGACACGTGATGCATTTCGTTTGGCCTTTTGTCTTGTAGTTGCTACCACTTATTAACACTTGCAATTGCATAAATATTAGGTCTGGCCAGCAGAGAGCAGATCAAAGGGGTTAAGTGGTTAACTAAGATAGAATGGATGAGAAAGGCCTTCGTCCTCGTCCATGTGCTGTGCTGGAACCATGTCTTCTTGACAACTGTGACATAGAATCCGATGTGTTATCCAATTATTCTTGTATTACATTTACAGCTATCTCTTCACAAAAGGCAATTCGCACTGAACAATTCTAATCTTATCACAATATCTTAAAGTAGGATAAGTCTTGTGTTTTTATGTTTTCCAATTAATCTTCTTGTTTGCTTTAATGGTAACTATCCAATGTCTTTCTTCAACGTTTTTAAGAGGGTTGATATGAGTTTAAATAAGCATATATATATATATATATTATGATGTATTATTCAATCATATAATATTTTATAACTTATTTTATCACATATAATTAAGTCTAATTTTTTATTTTTTCATTTACAGTCTAAAGAATTTTTTTATAAATTTGATGTTTATTTTTATTTGAGTGTATTTTAAAAAGAAACTTTCATCCTTAATTAATTTCTAAATTTTCTAAGTCTAAGCATATCTTCTATGTGTTCTATTAATTAATATTTCCCACCATCGTCAACTATCTGAAGGTAATATTGGTGAAGGTAATTGGTTTGGTGTTTGTCGTGATGGGATTCTCGTCATCACTCAGGTTCTCCCAAACCCTAACGGTGATGCCAGTCCCAACAGCCCGTGCTAATAATTGTATTTGCTTAAAAGATCCTCCTGATCATGTACCTTGTGTGGATGTTTAGATAGGGATTTGAATCGCTGTCACCCATGCTGCAAATATTGCATTTGTGAATTCACATTAATTACCCGAGGTGTGTATTTGTTTTGATGTAATCGACAAATGCTGTCCCAAATATAATGCCCCCGAATCAAAATTAGTATTCAATGGGAATTTATTAGCAAGTTTCAATAGTAAATAAGATGTGAGGCAAATTAAAGCCACTAAGTCACTTGTGGAGTCCGTGCTTACATAGGTTAAGACGGTGGGAAAGATTGATGAAAAGGCTAGGTGTAGAATTATGAATAAATTAAGAATTAAAGTGTCTTTTTAAAATACATTTAAAAAATATATTAAATTTGTAAAAAGGTTCTTAAATTTTAATTACAAAAATGTGAAATTAAATTTAATCATTTGATGTTATAAAATAAGTTACATGATAATAAATAATCTATACTGATGTTTCAAAGTCACACCAAAATAATAACTTTTTAAGATATTACATAATGTGATTTACTTAGTTTTTATTTTTAATTTATGCTCTCTTTGAAAGAAAAGTTAAACTAAACACCGATGAAACTTCTTGGAAATATGAGAGAGTCATCTCCTCCAATTTTTGGTTTTTAAGTTATATATATAAGATCTTATTAATATCTTTAAACATTGATTAATGAACTAAAAGAAAAAAATATTTAATATAAAAATCAAAAAAATTATCTTTTATAATTCTTATACTCTAATTGTTTACACTTTACACAGTCACATGTTCAAGTAATGTAAATAGGCTTTTACCTCATACCAAATCTTTAAAATAATTTCTTTTGTAGTTGATATAAGACTTAACATTCTGATTTTGTAAAACATGTCCTAATTTTTGTTCATGTAAAATCTTTTAAAATTGATTATACTTTCAAATAGGACATACCAAACCTTCAAATTTAACTTGTAACAAGAGAACGTACTAACATGTTTCCATCTCAAAATGCTTAATTCATATTAAAATTTAAAATTTTCATATTTAGTTTATATTAATATTTAAGATTTAATTTTTTTGGATATAGACTATCGTAGTGTTTGGGATTTTATGAAAAGAAATCCTCATCAAAAAGTTGTGACAAGAAAATTTTATTGTTTGGTGCCTTGGTAGTTAATATTCAATTTTATAAAATTAATATCCATTTAAAGCATACACTACTATCTTTGTTAATGATGCAAGGCTTGTCACAACTTTTGGAAGAGGATTCCTTTTCACAAATCACTACCCGTAAAGAAACACACATCATTAGGTTCGTTGCGTACGTGTTATCCACTGTCTGTCCAATTCTCGTTCCCCAAACTTGTCATTGCCTTCTTTTAATTTTTATCAACAAATATAATTCAAAGTCTTTAGTGAACATGTTAAAACAGAACAAAACATAAAAAAGACATAAATTCTAATTTGTGTTCACTGTGTTTTTAACATCAAACAGAACAAAATATGAGGCTAAAAAGTGATGCATTTTAATTTGACTATAAGTTATGATAAAATAGGGACAACTTCATTTTGTTTCGTCTGCTGAATTTAACAGATAATATCATTTTTTTTATAGCAATTGGAACGAAAAAAGAAGCTACTATAAGTTATGGAAAAAAAAGGGACAACTTTCATTTTGTTTTGTCTGCTTACTTTAACAGATAATATAATTCTTTTTTTTTAGTAAGCGGAAAGAAAAAAGAAGCTACTGCGTAATTTTGCAAAGTTAGTCACCTCAATAATCTTAGATGGTTATATGCATATCTAAAATATGAATGAGATATTTATTGTCCCAACCATTCTTATTTGTCCCAATCTCAATAAGATATGTATATCTATCTCTATATACAGATACAAAATTTTTGTGTTCTTGATTCCCAAGTTTAGTGCTTGTTTCCCAATGTTGCCTATCAGTAGGTTAGCATTGACCTAACCACATACCCAATCTGAGAAGTTGAGAGCCCGCATATGTTGAGTATGAAGGTCTAATGGGCAGAGTAGCCAAATGCCACATGCCCAGGGGCATCCCTTAAAAACATGAATGGTAGATTTAGGCTTCATTCCACATCTGTCACAAAGCAGGTCAACCTCCACCTTTCTTTTTTCATTTAACTCGTTTTGCATAAAAATACCCACCTAAATCCACATATAAAAGAGAGTCCGTGAGAAAAATGCCTCCTTTACGAGATCTCGATGCTATTGCCCAGCCCCACCTTAATTTCTTTCGAATTACGACTACTCAACCCTTTTTTCCTAAGCAAGATCTAGGGGGGAGGAGCTCTTCTTGCTTAGTATACCTTTTACCAGAAATTCCAGGCTCGGAATGCGCAAAGCAAACCTCACTAGCATCAAAAGCTATGAGAGAAAGAAGAGAATGATCAAGTTCATGATGTAGAGAAATCTGATGCTCCCCTTGAAGACCCAACTTAGCCATGAAGTCAGCAGGGGCATTAGCCTCCCTATAAACATGATGGACATATATCATCCAATCATTCTTCTTCAAGAAAACTATGATTTCCCTAAGAGATTGGCAGAAACTAGGAGCTAGATTCCTACCCTGTATCTTATGCAAAACAGCCAAGCAATCCATCTCCAGAACACATGATGCAATTTTAAATGCCTAGCCATTTTCATTCCAGACAACACAGCCATCAACTCAGTCCAGACAGATAATATCATTCTAAAAAACCAATACAAATCCTGTATAGACACTAGTTACTATTGTCGAATGTTTTTACACTAATTGATTATAAGGAGTACCAGAATATGCCTATCTCATAGTTACTAGTCTTTATTATCAACCGAAAAAGAAACGCAAAAAGACATGAAAGGACAGGCTTTACGATATACGCAATAAACTAAATAATGTTAATTTTTGTATAATTAAAAATGCTTAATTTTTATATATTGTCAGTGTGATAAAAATTTATATTATCAACTAATTAAGCATCATAAATATGATTTTTATAATAGTTATAACAAGTCTATGAATATACACAATAATCCATTATTAGATAATAGTGTGAGAAAGCTTTATGTTGTCAATATATTTAAATTAAATTATAATAAATAAATATTTATGAACATATGAATTATATTTTAGATTTATAATTTATTGAAGAATTATATGATATAAGACTACTTTTAACTAATGAGTTTTTTTAAAAAAAATATTAAAATTTAGTTTAGAGATAATGACAAAAGATGGTAGAATGGAAGAGATAAGCAGTTAAAAGAATCAAGTATATACATAAAGATAAAATATGATTGTTTGAATTTGTTAAGAGAGAACTTTTTTAGCTAATATGTGAAATGCATACTCAAAAGAAAGAAGAAAAATATTAAAAGTGTGTAACCGAGAGAATTCTAATTTATAATATTGGAGTAGATAGGTTTAAGAGCAGAACCAAAGTATAATTTAAAATCTTTAGTTTCTAGCTTTTGCAAGTCTTTGACTAAATATTTATATCTAGGCATATATTTCTCTATCACTTCACCATGTCTTAGGACCTTGCAAGTTAAAAAGGAAAAGATAACATGTGAAAGTCAAATGATCGTTATTGTATATTACGTATATTACTGCAAGTGATACGCAATAGTCTTACACTGGCTTGATTGTATGATTTCATGTAGCAGAGGAGATTTACCGGCTTCAATGAATCAGTAAGGTCCACAATATCCAAGTTAGCCTGTTTCCCTAGGGAGAGAAAATAGTTGAAAGTTTCAATATTCCGGATAACATATGCAACATAAGCCATCGGTGCTTCCTTTGACAGGCTACTACTACCATCATTATAAATTGCTTTGCATCCACCATCAGATTTGTCAATAGCATCTTCATGATTATGTTCATCATTCTCATGTTCAATGTTTGGAGAGTGGCCCTTGCAGCTTGCATGCTGTCTGCAAGAGCCCAAATTCGTCTGATTCAAAAGCATGGCAAGTACTCTAACAAGATGTGGCAGGCAAACTGGATCATATATCACATCTGCACCCAAACTGAAATAAAAAATATAATAAGAATGGCATCTGAATTCCGAACAAATTTAAAGGAACAGTACAAAAAATTAAGTCTCAGAGGTTTAATAAAAACTTAAGTTGAACTCTCACACAACATCTGGCATGATATCTTGAAGTTGACTTTCTGACACAGATTCCCATGGCAGATGCAAGCATTTTACCTGAGAGACATGGATCAGTGCATAATACAGAACCTTGGTACATACAGTTCACTAGAAATTACTGAAAACATCAACAAGGGGATGGGGAAATATGTTGGAGTAAGCGCATCAACAACGCTCTGCAAGAAGATAAGTAGAAACTCAAGATTTAAAATACTGGAAATTATTATTCATACAGTTTAGCAAAAATCTAAGTATCATTTCAAAACCTGAGAGAAGAATGCTGAGGGATTACATTTTCTATATGTAACACCCAATGCACAGTCTAAGAAAATTCAGACTCACCATGTTTGGATCTTTGTTTCTTTGCAGCATGTCATCTTCAATATTCAGGTGATTCAATTCCAAATTAAACTTCATGTTAGCTAAAGTTGATAGGTCACCATCACTTAATATCACCTGTTGATAGACAATAACCAAAACTTCCAATTGAGTAAATTCAACTACAATAATATCACCTAATATTACACATATAATAATTTAAAAAATAGCACTTTTTTCTTGTTTAAATTTCCTGTTTTAACTAAAACATTATACTTTAATAGCAGAAATGTCATCATTCAGAATTTTAATGCATGAGTCATCAAGTATAGATGGCCATACCTTGGAAGCTTTCACATGGGCAAGACATAATCCAACTAGGCCAACTCCTGAACCAATCTATTTCAAATTTCAAGAAAGTGCACCAAGGTATAATAAGAACAGCTGAAACATAATCTTAATGCAAAAAATGAAATGACAAAAATTAATAAACAGAACACAAAATTTTCAAACATTGTAAGGACACAAATATATCTCAGAGTGTCTCTGATAAGTGAAGATGATCACATAATTGTCACATGCAAGGCCACTCATGATTGGATAACATTAAAATTGCTACTTGATTCCACAAACTGTTAAACATATAACTGACCTCGAAGCATGATTTATTAGAAAATAACTCTGGATGAGAAAGTATTAACTCAGATAGAAACAGACTCGATGGCCATATTGAGCACCTGCACAACCAAACCAATACCAACATTAATAATTTAATGCAGGTTCCACATACACATGGCATACACATATTGAGGGAAGAAATATTAGACGCTGTAGAAAATTGATAGATTCAACAAAAGCCCAAATCAGTAGCATTGCTGAATTTAATACAAGTTGTATTCTCAAGGAGCAAGAGTACCGATTATAATGGAGAAGCAACTGTTGTAGGCAAGTTTAACTCACAACACCATATTGACAAGAACAATTCTAAATGACCCTACTATATTCTCCAACTAATCCTCCTACTTGCTTTGTTGGTAAGTATGAATTTGTTTCATATTTTCAAGACATTGAATGCAATAACTTTTTTCATTTAGTACTTTCTTTATAAGGTAGTCGGGGGAGGATTTGTAGGAGGATATAACATTACACTATTGACAAACAACTAACAAGACCACACACAGTTAGCAACAAGACATAACAATCTTGAAATGTTACATTCTATATGCAATTTTTTGGGATATCAAACATGAGCATACCCAGTATCACCTTCAAGCATGTTCAGAGAACACTGCAACGAAAAGACCAGTACCCTCGAGTGCGGACAACTTAGGAGTTCAGAACAACCTAGCGACACCAGTTTACCAACCAAAGGTAAGCTGAATGACATAACATCATAAGAATGAATGGAGAAACATCACCAGAATCACGATTTACCATCCGGAAAGAGAAACGAAATCCTTTTGCAGATTCTGGCATCTCTCTTCCCTAAACTATCATCCTAACAAAAAAAAAGAAAAAAAGAAAACCATGAAAAAATTTCCAAGCAACTAGAAAAAGGAAGCTTGGAGAAAGTTGTTGATAGAAGAAAACCTTAAACGATGAGATGTAGTGAGCGTAGAGTTCGTACAAGTGGTCCAACACATAGCCACGGTCGAACTCAACTTGAGTGATGAGTTTCTTGAGAAAAGTCTTCAAGTAAGGAGCATGAAAATCACCCTGCATTTATCATTCAATAAAATCAATGCAATTAAAGAGAAAAAAGAAACAGAGAGAGTGGAGAATATAAGATTACAGGAGTGGAAAGGCAATGATCCGAGATGAATTGTTGAACTTGGTCGGTGATAGAGCCTCCGCCACACGCCCTGCGTATCTAACTCTGTCATTACTTCTACTAATGCCGGAAATACAAAGACGAAGGAAGCGAAGAGAAACCTGGCGTGGGTGATTAAGCACTCGGAAGGTTCCATCGCTAAGATTGCAGAAAGCAGATGCTGACAACAAGGAACAGAGGGATCTAACTCTTGCTCCATCGCCACTTCCACTGCCCGCACAGCACTGCCACTCACTGCATCAACCTCCTTCACCACTCGAAACATGGGCTTTTCCACCTTACTCTACCTTTGGGCTCACGTCCCAATAAAAAAATGGGCCTCACACGCCTTTACTAAGCCATTGCTTCCTGCAACACACAAATTACTTTCTGCATCCCATAATCTTTTATGTTTCCACCTTGCCCTTCCCTTTTTTTATAACTTCCTCTCTTACCTCCTTTCCACTGTCGAGGCACTCCTTCACCAATGCATACCTCCAATTTGATGCATGGCCTGCAACTTTGTAGAGACAAGAGTCTTACAAATGTAGTCTCGTTTGCAGGTTTTGTTTGTGCCTTTTTGGTTTTCTTTCCTCTTGTAACAAAAAAATAAAGACATGATGCTACAAAAATGCATTCTAGGAAATTAATACTTAAAAAAATTCCCATTTTAACCATCATTGAAAATAGCAGCTCCCTTTCATTTCACTTGATAACTTGATGCTTATGTGGAAAACTAATTAGACCTATCTGCCCACTCTCGGTAAGCAATACCTGTATGTATCTTACAACAAAAAAGTTTAATGGACACTGCAAACTCTTGTGCAATACTGATAATTATTAAAAATACTTAATTGAAAGATGTGAATTTAAGTAATTATCTCATTTTTTTTCTCTTATCTAGGGCATTGTGTATGCGTTTTTATGTTAATTTGTGAATTTGTAGTTTTTCTCTTTAATTTATTATTTTGCTTAGTTGCATGTGTTTGTGGATAAATTATTTTGTAGGAATTTGAAGTGATTTGGGGCAAAGTTTGTGAAAGCTTGAAGTGAAAAATTGAAGCAAACTATACTCATGCTAGGAAATGTGAGCTTGAATTGAAGTTCCTTTTTTGGAGAAGATGCAAAGGAGAAATCAGTTTAAGCTAAACAATTTTTGGCTTAAGCTAAAACAAGACCGAATTTTTGGCTTAAGCTAAAACAAGACAGAAGTGCAAAATTGCAAAGTTGTAGAATATCTTCACTAAAGTTCAAGATTTTTAGGGATTGTATATATAGATTTCGTATCCATTTGGGTGTAACACTTTTTAGCTTGTAAAACCCACTCCTTTGGGGGGGAAAAAAGCTCTCTTTGCTCCTTTTTTCCATCTTCTTCCTTTCATCTTGCATTTTAGTGCTACCCATGGCAATGGGTAGCTAGATTTTGTCATTGCATGGGTTAGATTGTAATTAAACTTTATACTTTATGTATTTTGCTTGAAATATGTTTACATGCATCTTGTTCTTCAATGTTAGCATTTTGCCTCTATTCTTAATGCTTGTTATTGGGAAATACCTCCATAGCTTGATTTTAGGAGGAGATTGTTATTTAAAAATACTCTCTCTATCTTAATTTGCGGTATAATACCCATTAACCCCTTGAGTTAGGAATAAGATGAGAGTTATTGGTTATCTTTGGGTCATTATATTTAAAGCAAGTTTCTTTATCAACTGTGCAAGAGATTGATATTTAATGGAGGCACTTAGGTCTTTTCACCTAAGGAATTAGAATAACGTTTTTGTACAATGACCGAAATTAACATTGAATTTCAAGTTGGGTATTATGCTTTAGTGTAAAGAGAGTTTGGTTTAGTGAAAATCTAATCCTACAAGTTTTGTCATTTGTATTTTGTTTGCTTTTAATGCGTTCTTATCTAAAAAGCCTAAAAATATTTTAAAAATCCTAAGGAATTTTTTGTTTGTTAGTTTGGATAGTAAAAAAGTGTGAACTAGCCAAGTATTAGACAAGTCCTCATGAGAACAATATTTTTTACTTATCGAATATTACTTGATGACTTGATATGCTTGCCAATAAGTCAACAAACACCTAGAAAGAGAGTAAAAAACATAGGTATGATAGAATTTTTTAAGTGATAGAAAGAGAGAGAAAGAGAAATGAAAGATGTTGATAGGATTTTTAAAATAATATGTTCTTTCTATATCATTACTCATCTTATAAACTAGGCACAGGCTTCTAACTTAGAAATCCTTATTCTTCTAGAGATACAATCTTAAAAAGTTCCCAACTGAGAAGGCTAAATTTGTAATTTACTCCCCCACCTATTTTTCTTTTCATTAGAAGACTTATTTGTTAGGTTCTTTGGATAGTCTCTGCTTATGGCATAAGCCTTCATCTACATCTGGTTGGCTTTTTCCCATTTGAATGCATACGCATGATTGAGACTCTACAGGTTTGTAAGAGTATTTTCAATAAAAAAATAATTTGTAATCAGTAGTTTAAGTCAAAAAAAGTGAGTCTCTCAGGAGCCAGTCCTATCTTTTAAGGGGCATGAAACTACCAATTCCATGATTAAAGTATCTGGTTTGTGCACGCAGTGTTGGCAACCAATGAGAAGTACAATGAAGCCATTTTTAGCACAGCCAATAGGCTAGTTGCTGCCATTGATGGACTTCCTGATCCTGGTGGGCCCAAATCTAAAGACAATAAACGCGAGTCTAACTTTAAATCTAGGGAAGAGACAGATGAGAAGTGTGGACAATTCACTCTTGTAGTTGGAGGTTTGTTGGTTATTGCCTTTGTTGTTCCTATGGCACAATATTATGCTTATGTATCCAAAAAGTAAGAAAGTAATTATATAATGAGAAATGCTAACAACACATTCTAACATAGTCTTTTGAAATTTGAACAACTCTTATTACTATTATTAGAAAACGCAAATTTGATGAGTCTCACTTTTTATTTAATGATTCTCTCTCTTTTTATTTTGTAAATTTCAAAAAGTGTATTAAAAAGATTGTGTTGCTAGCATTCCTCTTATATAATAATTGGACTTGTCTTCAAAATCATTACTCTTTAAATTCTGATGTATGATGTGCAGTTATAACCAATGTCATGTTACAATTGGGCTTGAGAAAGTTGTAGAATAAGATCAGTGTTTTGGCCTGCAATTACAAATTTACTGCATTGGACTACCATATAAATTTCTGTGTATACTTGCTGCTTACATTCATTTCAGAGTGTTGTGTTATCATCATACTGCAATATTATTATTATTAACCGGGTATAAAACTGAAATTTAAAAAAGACAATGTAGAGCATATACCAAATGTGTGTATCCCAAAAGGCCCTCTTAGATAGTATATGCATACAAATGAACCATGAAGTCTGAATGTGTTCAATTACCAATCCTTGAACATTATCAGACAGACCATGTTACCATGCCAATGGGACCAATCTTTAAAACATATTCATTAGTAAGAGCTTGACTGTCATTCAAAGTTACAATCAGCTATTGCTTTCACGACATTATAAAGAATCAAATAATAATATCAATAAATATAATGGGGTATTTAAAACTTGAGCTTCAGTAGGAATGGCATTTTGTCTGAGAAAGGAGGGTCCGAGTACTTTCCAGTGAGAATTTGTGATGCTACATATTGATTTGCAGTCTCAGTGTAATGAATCCCATCCCAGCTTATGTACTCACTGCTATCATTACAAGCTTTTGCTGTAATTGTGGTTCCGTTGAAGGTCTTTGTTTCCCCACAGGAAACTCGACTGTCATAGTTTAGTGGTGGACCTCCGTATCCACAACAAGCCATAATAGGTTGTTCAAATCCTGCAAACATGTAATCACACAAATTAACTGTTTTTCCTCCCCACAAATACTGTTATGATAGATCATATAAAAGAGGTAAATTGGTTATTATGGCTGATAGCCTGATACAGAGTTCTTAATTAGCCAATAGATTGGACACGCTTCTAGCATTTCAAATTACTGTAAAGTATATTTGCTACAATCACTGGTTTGATCAAAGGGGAAAAGGTAAGAGGCTCCTAAGAAAACAAAGCAACAGAGATCAACGAAGATAAATTTCCAGGAATAGTTATAAAATATGCAAGGAAATCAGTCTTAGATATTGTTGCTTTGTCAGATCAAGTGAAGATGATGGGGTGTGGAAAGTTGTATCTATAAAACAGCGGTTGCATGACCCTTAGGCCTCAGCACAAGTGACAATTGACGACAAAGCTATCTGAAAAATTTTAATTTACGGATTTTAACATCTAAAACTCTTTTAAACGGTAATTATCCAGAGGCAAGGCAAAAGCAATGAAATAGGTAGAATTGAAACATGGCAAATAAATAAAAATTACTCAGAGATACTAACCGTATCTAGAATAGTTTGCAATGAGGCTTGATTTTATAGTGAAGATATCAACGTATGTGACATTTGAATCTGGATATTGGCCCTGCAATTTAGTACAGAGAGCATGTAGCTGTAAGTTGAAGGTTTTAGCAGCTTGGTTGTGTGAACTAACACACCCTAGTCCATCAAGATTTGATGAATCAGTTCCAAATTTGGCAATATTCTGAGGCAAGCATCCGAGAGGACCTGTATTGTGTATCCAGAAATATCTAGCCCCCTGGTCATAGAGATTCTAGTAAACAAATAACAAAGAGTTAGAACTCGCTTATGTTAATCTATGTAAAACTGTGTATGTAATTGTAACCAATGGAATTCATTAATTCAATAAAGTTTTGGAATAAAATTTCCCAAGCGTAATATAAAAATAGAAGCAGATAATTTGACACCAACCTTTATTCCCTTTTCAAGTTCTAAAAGAATTGTGGGAATTGACGCAAGTATTTGGTCCAATGTTTTTGAATAAAATGCTCCAGCGAGATCATTCTGGCCAATGTCAAACATGTACAATCCCTTCTCGAAAATATTTTCATCTGGGACGTACTTATCAAATTTCCTGCCTGAAACATTGTGATACTTTTTTTGAACATGAATGAATGAGTTGAGACAGACAGCAAACTAGTCCTCTGAAGTAGTAATGAGAGTTTGAAAACATTATTAATTCGATAAATTTCGCAGAGGATAAAACTTACATGCAGTTTCATAGGCTATTTTTAGTGTTGTACTCCAATCAGAATTGGAGTTCCATTTGAGTAATCCACATAATAAAGGTTTTCATTAAATATCAACATAGATTACCGAGGTGAAATTTCAATTCTAATGGAAGAATAACACTATGAAACTGTATGTAAATTTTGTCCTTCAGTAGAGACCTTTAGCGATCAATTCCAGGGCCCGAGCTTTGAATCGGAGGAACTGAGACACCTGAACCGCAAAGGAGAAGGGGCAGAGGGATGATGCAGTGGCTGGAAGTATAGTTGCAGCTGCTGCGGCAAAGTTGCATCCCTTCCTAAAATTTGGCAAACCCAACGAATCCAGATAGGCATTTAGGAATGGCAAGTCCATAGCATCCACTGCAATCAAAAACCAAGAACAGATGGAGCAATGAGTGCAAAAAAGTTGTTGATATGGGAGAGGGAGATATAATAATCTACTTGGAAACAGGAATGTGAAGGAAGATAAAGATCATGTGGGCAGTGACAAAAAGAGGTTATGGAGATTTATTACTAAGGAAATCGATGATGAGACGGCCATCAGAGTATCTCCCCGATGGTTTTTGGAAGTAAGTTTGTCCATTTGGTGGGTTAAGGCTCTCAAAAGAAGCGGCAATAAGAGCACCAGTATCAGAATTTGAATCACCAAAGTTAAAAACTGCTGGAAAATTCAAGTGGAAGGATTTGGCACAAGGTATGCAGATGGCAATGACGGTAAGAATTCGAAGGATACATATGTTGGAGGCCATGGTTATTGACTATTACTGCAAGGAGGGGTTTTAAGCCTTCCGGCTTTGCTTGTGTTTCAAACATTTGCAAATAATTAGTTTTCCACCTGTCGTTTGGTGCGTATACCTTGTAGTGGAAGTAACTCATTCTTTTATTCAATCACAATAAGAATCTAATAATAAATCAAAAGTACTAAATATCAGGTGGATGGTAAAAATATAACATTAAATTAAAGAATTTAATTTTGATACACCGTCACATCACCATTTAAATTATGTTAAATATACATTTTAGAGTAACTACTAAAAAACCAACAATTTTTAATTATATAACAATTCATAATTGGATACTGTATAATAGTATACAAAACTGTTATACTATGAATGTTTTCTATAATTAAGTTCTAAATTAAATCCCTACGTATATATTTTTCTCATAAACTTAACTCTTTTTAAATAAATAATTAATACTTTATGAATTTTTTAATTTCTTACTTTATACATTTTTTACTTTAAGATAATCAAATTTAACTTTTTTACACTATTATTTAATTTTGTATTGATACATTATTTAAACAATTTATTTCTATAAATACGAGTATTATCAAATTACTCAATGATGTAATAATATGTTAATGGACAATAACGTTAAAATATACTACACCAAAATTATATTTTGTAAAGCCGAAAGTCAAACCATTTTCTTAATGGGTAACTAACTAAATATTGACAATGTGGCAAAAAGTTGAAGGGGAAGCAAATGTTAAAATGAATAATCAATCATTCAATCTCCTAAAAAATTGATGCACGTTAGGAGGCTAGTTTGTTCGCGATGAAAATAAAGATGCCGGAAACTATTTATCCTCTAGTACTTTAGCTTACTTCTTCTTAGCGTGTGATATTATAAGTATTTTGCCTATTTATTTATATTTATATTCGTGTTTAAAAGCTTGCTGAGTAATGATTATAGCAATAACTATAAATAGTATAATTTCAGGGAATAATTAAAAATTACTTAGGAAGTCCACTATGAGACGGCCATCGCAGAATCTCCCGGATGGAATTTTGAAGTAGTCCTGTCCATTAGGTGGGGCAACCTGAAAGCCCAATCCTGCAGCAAGTTCTCCTGTGTCCGAATTTGAATCACCGAAGTTGAAAACTGCTGGATATTTGAACTCGACCGAATTTGCCATAGCCAAACACATGGAAAATAAGACAAATAGAAGAATTACATTCTTGGAAGCCATGGCACGTAGTTTTCACTTGTGTTCAATGGAACCAACTACCAACTAGATAGGCTGACACCAATTATAGCTCTGTATACACTGTCATAATGGAAAGTGATTCCGTGCCTTTTATACATGCACGCTCAATTGGTTGCTTCGAATAGCTAACGTGAAGTCTTACCTAAAAAACAATAACACTCTTGCTTTAGATGGTGGAAAAGCAACTGAAAGCCAAAAGGAAAACGTTACTTGAGTTTGAATTACCATGTTATCCTTATATTGTTTCTGCCAACCGCTATTATATTAACTGATTCACTGATTCACTAATGATACATGAATTATCATTTATTTTTCTCAATCTCTTCCATTCTATCACATCATAAATCTTATTATACTTGTATTTTTCTTCTTTTTTCCGTCTCTCTAGGTGTTGAATAAGTTATTAGGTGTTCATCAAAGATTTTCCTTAACTGATTAACGCAAGTCAGTGAGTGCAAATCCGAAGTACTTCCCTTTTTTGACACCTAAACTCATACTACTAATCAGTTGCCCCGGAGAGTTTGTACTGAAAAAATAAAATAAAAATCTGTTCAGGAGAGGGAAAAAGAACGCTGGGAAAACGATAGAAAAGGTCACGGAAACTTGAGAAAGCATTAATACAAAAGCAAGGAGATGGTTTATTCTTGACGGATTGCACGCTTGTGGCTTGACTTGCATCTCCACGGGATTGTGTTGCTTCACCTCATAATCTTCTGGTACCCACCGTGAACATTTACTCTTCGCAATAAGGGCCAATGGCAAGTTGTTTCCCTGCATAGTTTATACACAGATTACAGCGCCCGGATCCATCGCAGTCCAAATAACTGCAACGAATGACGTGAGCAACACAGAACCTTCGATCTACCTTCATATATCGAAGGCTCATGTTGCACGTTATTGTTTGAATGTTGTATCTTATAAGGAATCCAGTTCCAGATTACATTGCATTTAGTGCACAAATCACAGCCAGGAAATCCAGTGCCTCTCTCTTACCCTACGATTAAGCTGTACGGCTATTGTGAACCACAGTAAAAACCAAGACGCATTAGAGTAGTCCCAATGGTTCGTGTCATGTTAAGCTATCGATACCTATTTTTAGGCTAGTTGTGAATGCAAGGATCTAGTGCAAAAACGATGACATTATAATCATGGTGGGATTAAATCATGATCTGGTCGAATCCATTGGAGAGGTTTCAGAAGACAGACATATATGCCAAATTATTATTCATATTAAACAATTGTTGGGTAATTGTGATCAATGGCCTGAGTGCGTGAATTTTAGAAATCAGCCTTGTCAGCATATTTTATGCTATTAGCCATCCCCCGAAATGTCCAGCAATAAGTCAATTAGCCAGCCTTTTGATGGTATTTAAATGCTGGCAAGGCATGATATATGAATGAACAGTTACTGAAATTGTCCTGGAGAGGTGTAACCCAGCCAGTTAAAGAAAGTCAGGATACCTGAAACCATATTTTGAAAAATCGATCTATTCTCTGCTCCCTTGTAGAACAGAGATTCCGTGGAGGCATCAACTTTGGCCTTGAGAATGCTATTCTCCCCTTTAAGCTGTAAAATTACATGTGCAACAAAATAAACATTATATATTATTCATATAAAGTATGGTTGGTAGCAAAGTTTCAAAGAAAAAGTGAAAATATAATAATTATTTTTTAGAGTAAAAGAGTTATATGTATAATGTTTATAAATTAAAACAAAGGATTAAGGAATTTAGTTTATTATTCTATTACTTCTTTCTTGCCTATTCACTCTTTAACCAAACTTAGCGATATTCTCGTTAACCAAAAGGGCCCGAAAGGTTCAAAGTGACTAAGACAGTGTTATCTACGGTGAGATAAAGATGCACATTTTTATCGTATCTCATCAACAGTAGCTGTAAGCTTTTCCATGGCGGCTTGTAGTGAGGATATCGCCTGTAAGGTGAGGTCTTCTATGTCTGACTCCTCTTCTACTGATGAAGGATCAAAGAGAATGCCTTCTTGTATCAACAATTCCTCTAGTAACTTCACATCTTCAACATTCAATTTCTCCCTCAACTGTATCAAAATACTAGTAAGTTTTATTACTAATTCTAATTACTATACAAAGGGATTCTACAACAATATTCTCACCTTTTTCAAAACTCTAGCTCTTGACTCGTCGCCAGATGGAGAGGAAGTACTGAAACTTGTGTCGCATTTTTCTCCACTGTAGTTTACACGAGGCGACGCCTTTGTATGTTTCGCCCTGCAAACAACATTCAACACAATAAAAAAAGAAATGTAAAAAAAAGAAAAAAAAAAGACTTTAATACCTTTTTTGTCTACGTAATTTAGGATTTTTTTTTTTATATTTTCGTTCGATATTGTAAGTATTAAAACAATTATTTTTAGAAAGGAAGAAAATAAAATAAAAGTTAAATTATGGGGAAAAAATATTTAAGCAAAAAAAAAATCTCACTTGCAATTAGCAAATAACATGGTCCATCAAAATTATGGAAAACTCAATGTTGTTACAAGCCTATTTAATCCCAGCAAGATCAACAACGTCAACTGGTAGCTGTGCAAGTGAATAGTTTTATACTTTTATTCCAAGCTAACATTTTTTTCCCTCAAGTCAGAAATTCAGATTTCAATTATTTATCATAGAATTAAAAGGTTCATTTGAAACTTGAAAGAAGTCATTAACAATTTTTTAAGCTTATTTTTATAAAAATATTTATATAAGCTTTTAGAAAAAAAAAAGTTACGAAAATAACTTATATGTGTATAATTTAACTTATTTCAATAAGCTTTGTAGAACAACTTTTGAAAACATCTTACCATTTTTTATAATGAAAGTACATCTTACGATTTGTATTATGAAAACAATTTAATTTAATTTCATTATATTACTATGAAGATTCTTTGGATCACAAAAAATTGAATTATGGTTTAGAGTTTTAATTACAATTTTAATTTTTTCATAATCAGAATTAATTTAAAATTATAGATTTCATGCTAGTGTCTGTGTCATGTAAAGAATTAAGATGTAAGCTTAATTTTATTTTTTCAATTTTATTGTTTGCATATAAGATTTAAAATTATAAAACTGAATTAATTACAAATTTCTTATTAACATTTTAATTTATTTAGCAATAGCTAAATATTTTAAATATAATATTAATAAAATAATTTTAAAATTTTAAAATAATGATTTCATTGAACTAGTTATTATTTTAACACTTTTTTTATATTATGGATAGTTATCATTATGTGTGGAGTTTGTTAAAAACAAGTTCATGACAATTAAATAAAGACTAGATTGATTTGAGTCTATTTTTGATTAAAAAAAATTGATCTTCAACTCTAACCAAATTAATAATATTTCGTTAATTTTACCTCAAATAATCAAATGCTTTCATGGATGGGTACATACCTAGCACCGAAACGAAGAGTGGACAGACTCTCGGATGCATTAAAAGAGCTGGGTGAGCAACAACAGAGTAATGCAGTTCTAGCATTTCCTCCCTGCGAATAAGAAATAGTACCACGTTTGGGATACAGATTTGGTGAATGTTGCGGATTCGGCAAGTATACCGATCGTACAAGTAATAAAGTGATAAGAGTGTATCGTTCCCACGAGGATTGTTTGGTCAATTAAATCATAAATTGCATCTCAAGGTTGGATGACAAAATGTTAAGAGAAATATGTTGTTGTTGTGTGTGTAAATTAAAGACTAATTATAAACATGAAACATGATAATTAAAATAGATAATGGTTGCACCAAACGTAAACTAATGTAGCTAGGGAGACCCACACTTCATGCTCCCGACATTCTTGCATGGGTTATTCACTACATTCATTTATACTAGCTACTCAATCATGCATCCTCATTCATTACTAGTTAAGCCCTAATTCCTTAGTGACATTAACCCTTTAACCCCTTTCAATACCCTAATTCCTTAGTAGCATTTATTAGGTTAAGCATTAGGCGATGCACTAGAAGATTGCAAGCCCACATCCCTATCCCTAGGTGATGTAGAACAAGTCACCACACTTAGTTCCAAGACTAAGGCCCCAATATCCCTATTGTGAACCCTAGCTCTAAACTCTAACCTAGGTTGATCAAGTCTAAGAGAGAGATGAGAAATTCAAGCAAAGAGTAATGAAATAACATAACATTAATGAGAAGTAGGTACAACCCAATCCAAATGGAAGTTACATTAATTGCTTACCCTAGTTACAAAAGGAACTAGCCAAACCTCATAGTGGCTGGCCTTGGTACAACAAAAAGAAGCATGCTGCAGATAGATAAGAAAGAAGAGGAAGGGAAGAGGGAAGAACCCTCTTCCCTTCAACCCCAAACCCTAAGTTAGCTCCCAAGCCTTCTTAAAACCTAAGTTTGGTGATTTCTTCAGTCCAGGACGTGCATTCAATGCTGAGCTCCAAGTATTTATAAGGGGGAAGGTGAAAACCCAGTTCTACCCCTCAACAGCTTTAAGACTCTGCAATTTCGAGCTCTGGCGCCTGAGGCGTGGAATTCACGCCTGGGGCGTGAAATTCCAGTGGCAATTTGCTTTAGTCTTCATTTCTCACGCTTGAGGCGTGGATTTCACGCCTGGGGCGTGAAATTCCAGTGGGGTTCTCCTGTTTTGTTCTTCTGGCGCCTGAGGCATGGAATTGGCGCCTGGGGCGCCATTCTCTCTGCTTCAATTGATTTCCCTTAGTTGATTCCTGCTTCAAAAGATGATTCATTACTTGAATTCATAGCATTGGAGGAAATCTCTGCAATTTAGCATAAATATAGACACTTATCCATGGATTAGGATCAATTCTTAGCTTCTATTAGCTTGGAAAAACATCATATGCTAGACGCATATCAGTGAACAATGGGTATGATTTGATAGACTATAAAAGGGGGGGAGGTGGACTAACAAGTTCATCCTGAAGAATTCGAGTGAGCTTGGAATCACGATAAGGGATATGGCTTGCTTTTCCTTGCAAACCCCACATAAGAGAATTTATTTCATTTCCCAGAGCAGACAAGGATTTGTTAATGGTCTTAGCTTCCTCCAGAACTCTTCCTTCAGCACCTGTTTTCTCCACTTTCTCTGACCCAGCCAAGTCCATTAGAATTAGTTTTCCGGACCTCCTCCTGTTTAAAGTCTCAGAGTTTAAGAATGATGCATAAGTAGTACCACAGATTTAGGAAGAAGCATGACCTTTACCTCTGGAAAATTCTTGCAGAATTGTGAATATATAAATGCAGTGACTTCTGCTGCTGGTCACGTTCATTTCTACATGTTTTGTTTAGGATGGTTGCAGAAAGCAAGTGACCTTCCTAGTTCCTACCACTACTTTTCCTCCCTCAAGAAAACAGGGAATTTACCCTAGTCTATTATAAGTTTAACTATATAATGCAAATACTGAACTGTAAGCTAAGGGAGTCAAAGCAGGATACGGGTCTCACAAACTGCCCGGTTAGCTATCCCCCTCTACATATTTAAGATCAGAATTAGAAGCCAATATACAATTTAAAATCAAACCAAAAAATGCTATTCAACTAGTTTATTCTTACAGATAGGTTTTGCAATGCTTCAGCAGGGTCCAGTTCAGTGATCTGAATGAAAAACTCAAAAGGTCCTGTCAGTACTATATGTTAATAATTGAATAAGATGAGAATCACCAATTTTTTTTTGGTGAAACAAATATATGGTTCCCATAAAAACAGCTCACCTCTGTAACACCAGGCAACCTTATTCCTCGCAACTAATCTCCTTAATTTGTATATTATCTTTTGATAAATCAAATAGGTCCCTAAATAAGAGGATAGAGTTATTCTGAAGACTCTTCAAAAATCCAAATTCAAATCAAAACTAGCTTTTCTAACAAAGTTAAGAAATTTTCCAATCATAAACCGATAGAGTATGCTCTAAGTGCATATATAGGGGGGGGGGGGGAGATACTTTCTTTTTCTATGCATACCTCACTTTTTCCATGTAGATTTCAACCTGGACAAATCATAAACAAAATCAGAAAATAATTACTATAGCCAGATGATTTTGTCAGTCTGATGTGGTTTTGATTAGTAAGTGTCTCAGTACCATTGACAATTTAATTGAATATGTTTTCTCTTCATCCAAAGAATTTAAAGATTCAAAAAGTACTTCTACAACTCTTGGAAGCAGCCACTTCTTCTGTTCATCACATTCAAGTATATCAGGTCCCGCTTCAGAGAAGTAGTTATTTACATTGCTGTATTTTAAGTTTTACAAGATCATTTTAGGATACTTTTAAGGTGATAATTTTCCACCTCCATACTATATGTCTTCCCAGCTCCAGTCTGCAATTGATTGTAGAAAAATGAAACCTTTAATCAATTACAGTCCAAAGGAAAATGGATTCATGATTAGGGGCATTTCTTAGCTAATGCCAAGGATCATATTCAGCGAAGCTCCTACGATGCAGTATCTCTTGTAATTTTTCACAACTCCCGACACACACGTAGCTGCCTTGTATGAGGATAAAAAACACATGTGTCCTCACATGCATGATTTGAAACTTTAACAAAAAGAAGCACAAAGCTTATGGCAAACTGGGGACACCTTGTGATATTTTACCTGGCCATAAGTGATTATTGTCCCATTGATTGCATCAACAACATCTGTTTCAATTATGGGAATACATACAAAATGTATAACGAATAAAAAATAAATCTATAGTTAAGGCAAGTGCTATTTCCCCCATTTTCATTGTTAGGAAACATTCCAGATTTTTTTAATTTTGATTGTAGGACCGTGCAGACATGTATTAACATTAAACAATCTATAAGGATTAAAAAATTCATATAGATGCACTATTTGGCGGTAATGAAGCTGTCATTTCATAAGGAAGATTTCAATCTTTGCATTGCATTATTAACTGATTGACATATAAATTTGTAGTGAGAATTCCGTAGTTTGTACCTCTAATCATGGGAAGAGCTAGGAACTTATACACGTCAGCTTGCTCAGATTGTTCATAGAACACTCTATCAAAGCTAAACACGAATTCTTCATCCTGACCAAAATTAATTCAAGAGGCTATTCATCGTAATGTGTGATGCACTCTTAGTTTTATAGTGATGAGTTTCACAGCTCCAGAGTAAATAATGAACTAAAGGAAAAACTAATAGATGTTTAATCTGATATATGAAAACCTTGAAAAAGAAAGTTTCGGTGTCTATGCACCGAATGCAGAAAGAGTCATGGCCATTTTGCTTCTCTTTTGAGTTCAAAGGCCTAAAGCGTGCACACACTAATATTTGACTTGATATTTCACTGCAAACAGTACTTCGCCTCAATTGCTGATTTAAACCTGTCGATGGAAGAGCGATTTATACATAAAATAAGAAAACGGAGGATGATTTAGAAGTTCGCTGAAAAATTAAAACAGATCTAAGTTGTGTTCCACATAACATCGATGTAATGTTAGGTTTCTCGATTAGCTGAAGAAAAATGAAAACCAAGACGTGAAAATTTGATGCTATCAAGTTTTCCAATAAACAAGAATATCTACTCCAAGAGTTGGTCATTTCATCAGGCATTTTTCCACATTTTCAATTCAAATTCATTGCATTAGAAGAGAGCACATGACCGTAGTAGACTTTCTCGAAGCTTCCTTGTTCCTAAACAGCGTTTTCGGATGCAATCAGAAATAAATTCGAAAACACGTTAACAGATAAAGTTGTTCGGAAGTTAAATAATCGTGGTTAAGCATGAGCATGAGGCAATCTTCTATCAAACGCAACGTCAATGGTAACCTCACATTGTTAGGCTTAGAAGCCTTTTTCTTCTTGAACTTTCTCAGCAACAAAACAGCATACAGTAAGAAAATCAATTCGAAAGGAACAATGAACATCATTCGTTGAAGGGAAAGGGAGAGAGAACCACCTTACCGATGGCGATGGCGATGACGGAGAGCTTGCTCGTAGTGAAATGAAGTTTGCTTTATTTGATGGCGGGAGCAAAAATAAGGCAATATATATGTATTCGTTCCTTTGGCGGTTTGAGACTTGAAAGTGTAGAATGAAATTGATTGGCAGTTAAATGGGCCTATATATTTGGGTTGAGTTTATTTGATTAGAAGACCGAGTATTTCTTCCTGCACTATATAATTTTCTACATGCACTATATATTTTTCTTTAATGACCAAAATATCCTTGCTGCAAAGTATTAAGCCATTTTGCTGTTTAATGAATAGTGTGCATCTGAATATTATGCTCGTTGATTTCGTTTTGCTGGTAGAGGCAATGATTTTGTTTCTGCATTGAGTGTTTACCTGCGTCGAAGCGTTGGTAGTTGCTGGTGGTGGTTGTTGGTGGCTGGCGATGGTTGTTCGTGGCCGGCGATGGTCGTAAAAGGTAAGTTTTTCGAACAGGCTGTCTCGTACGGATTACATAATCTGTATGCTTTACACGAATTATGTAATCCGTATGCTTTATACGGATTACATAATCCGTGTAAAGTATACGGGTGTATGAAGTATACGGATTCTATAATCCGTATGCTACATACGGATTACCTAATCCGTATGCTTCATACGGATTAGGTAATCCGTATGTGTTTTTAAAAAAAATTTGGCAAAATTAATTTTAAAAAATATTATACTACCATATTAAAAAGTTAATTGTCTACCTCTTGTAAAGTTTGAGGATGAATGAGTATGGATAAATTGGATAATTAGGTATGTTGTGATTGTTTTGGTTAGTATCTTTTTGAAAATTGGATGTTTTAAATGTAAATGTTGTTATTTATGTAATGAAATTTTTTTTGTAATGTATATGTATTTGTAATATTTTTATGAGTTAATTGTTGTTAAATATTATTAGTTTGTATAACTTTTAATTGTCCATGTAGGAATTTAATTTGATTTGTGAAGATGGACTATGAAGAATGGATGTATGAGAGCATGATGTCTGAAGATAACATTATGAATGAAGACATTGAAGAAGAAAATGATGCCCTAGAAAATGAAAATGTTTTAGTTGATTGTTCGGCAGCGTTCAATACATCTCAGGTATTCATATCAATTTAAGATTAGTTAAAGTTGTTCAACGATTCAATTTTAGTTGATTAAAAATTAATTATCAATTTTGGTAGGTGTTTGATTCCCGTGAAGACGTATTGAAATGGGCTTGCACAGTTGCATATTAGAATTGTTTTGTAGTTGTGATAATGAGGAGTGGCATGGCAACTGGCAAGCTGGGAACAACATCGTATGTTTTAATTGGTTGTGAAATGAGCGGAAAGTACAGAGCATGGAGAAAAGGTTTGGTTACGTCGACAACTAGCACGAGGAAATGTGAATGTCCTTTTAAGCTACGAGTCAAACCAGTCGCAGGAGGAGAAAGGTGGATTGTGAATGTAATATGTGACAGTCATAATCATGCTCTGGTTGGGTCACTGTGTGGTCACCCATATGCTGGTCGACTAACGAAGGATGAGAAAATCATTGTTAGTGATATGACAAGGTCGATGGTGAAATCGAAGAATATTCTGTTAACTTTGAAGGATCATAATGTCAATAGTTATACAAGTTTAAAGCAACTGTACAATGCAAGATATGCATACCGGACCCGTATTAGAGGCAATAATACTGAAATGCAACAATTAATGATGCTTCCTCAACGCGACTTGTATATTCATTGGCATAGATTGAAGGAAGATAATGTTGTACGTGACCTATTTTGGGCACATCTGAATGCATTCAAATTGTGTAATGCATATCATATAGTGTTCTGCATCGACAGTACATACAAAACAAACAGGTACAGATTTCCCTTACTTGACATTGTTGGTGTAACACCCACTGGCATGACATTTTCAGCCACATTTGTCTATTTAGAGGCCGAGCGTGTTAACAATCTTGTGTGGGTCCTTGAACGCTTCAGAGGGATATTTATGAAAAGTAAATTTTTCCCATCGGTCCTTGTTACTGACAGAGATGCAACTTTGATGAGCGCTGTCAAAACATTATTCCCTGAGGCAACCAATTTGTTGTGCCGGTTTCACATTGATAAGAATGTGAAGGCAAAATGCAAAACTTTTATTCGACAAAAGAATGCTTGGGATCACGTCATGGGAGCATGGGAGACTCTTGTTGATTGTCGTCAAGAGAAAGAATATGGTGATTCCCTTACCAAGTTTGAGATTGCTTGTTCTCCATGGCCAATGTTTGTTGATTATGTAAAAGACACATGGTTGTATCCTCACAAAGAAAGATTTGTAACCGCATGGACAAATAAAGTGATGCATTTGGGGAACACCACCACTAACAGGTAGCTCAAGTTTTTAGTTTGTTAATCATTTTTAACCAATAATTCATATACACATTTTACTAGTATTCATATATGTTTATTACCTGTAGGGTTGAGTCTGCTCATTCGACTCTGAAGAGGCTACTACAGAATAGCGTTGGAGATTTATGTACTGTTTGGGATGCAATGAATAATATGATGAGTTTGCAACATGCTGACATAAGGGCATCTTTGGAACAAAGCATTCATGTCGTTGGTCATGTTTTTAAAATAACATTGTATAAGAGACTGATAGGAATGGTGTCCAGGTATGCGTTAAACCAGATTGCTTCTGAGTATGAACGAGTTCATTACGCGGGCAAAAACCCGTCTCGTTGTGGATGTGCGATGCGAACTACTCATGGTCTCCCTTGTGCATGTGAGCTGGCTAAGGTTGTTGTTGGCAGCATACCGCTTTCAAGCGTTCATATCTTTTGGCGAAGATTAAATTTCTCAGATGAAGGCTTAGATGGGGAGCAAGTTGACATTGACTACGAGATGGAGGCTATTTCCAAGCGGTTTGCCAAGCTTGACATGTGCGGTAAAGTCACACTTAAGACTAAACTAAAAGAACTTGCATTTCCTGATGAGACTTCCATGAATCCCCCACCTGAAAAGGTCAAAACAAAAGATGCACCGAAAAATCAGCGCATAAAACATGAAAGATCGACCAAGCGGGATCCGTCTTACTTTGAGTATGTGGATGAATTACATTCGATGCAAAATAGTTGCTCCACATACAAAAGGACTGGTTCGTCGAATGAGCAGACTTATAAGAATACGAATATTCCCTTTCTCCATCAATTTCATCCTTTTATGCACAGATTCATTGTAGACATCACTGATGTTAAAGCTGATGGGAATTGTGGATATCGTGTGGTTGTTGTCGCATTAGGTTATGGTGAGGATTGTTAGGCATTGGTTCGTAATCATTTGCTTAAGGAGCTTGGACAATGGTCTGATTCATACATAGCCTTGTTTGGCGGTTTGAACAGGTTTGAGCAGTTAAAGCGTTCACTTTTAGTTGATGGTTTTGAGAAGGTAACCAAATTAAAAATATTACGGCTGACATAACATTACCTTTTGTTGTTTTAATCTTCGAAATTCATAAACTAATAGTTTAATTGTTTGTAAAGGTGATTATGGATAAGTGGATGGATATTACCGACATGGGATATGTGATTGCATTCAGGTATAATGTCATCCTTGTATCCCTTTTGCTACAACAAAGTATGACATTTTTCCCTCTGAGAAGTCAGCCACCGCAAGATCCATGTGTTCATCGCGTTATATGTATTGGCCATGTGTTTGGTAATCATTTTGTTAAGGTATAAATTTGTCCTTTTTCACTTTTATTTTATTTGATTAGCCTATTTAGTTTATTGGAAGTTGAAATATTTGTGTTTAATGTAGGTCGAGCTTACACAGGTTGTCCCTTCCCATCTACGACATTCTTGTGGTCTTCTCACTGTTACAACGAAGCAAAACACTGGCCGACTCATTATGTTCCTCGCATGAGGCTGTACACTTCATACTTTAATTGTACCACTAACCATGTAGATTTAGGAGAATATTAAAAGTTTAGTTGACGGGCTTTATTAATTGATTGTACTTGCTTCATACTTTAATTGTATAACATTTGGTTGAGGATAGTCATATATTTTGGTTAATGTTAATATGAAAATGTGTGCTTATAAGTTATGGGGTGCAATTAGCAAATTAAATTCGCAATAATTACCATTTTGCCCCTATATATGTCTAGTTGGATAATTTAATTGGCCAAAATAATTCTTCAATGCATATACATGACATATAACGGTAGCGGGACAATGACAATACTTTAATTCATATAACCAATATAGTCAGAAAAAACAAATGTATGTAACAACTGTCAAAACTATGTATGTATCTAAAAAATCCTCTGGGTAAATACAAAAGTGGTCAATGTGTCCCATCAAGGCGTCTCCTTTGCGCACCCCTAGCCCGAATGGGTTGCACGTAGACATTTCCATGCTCGATAACACTCCGTGCTAATTGCAAGAGGCGAGTGACCTCAGTGTGCGCATCTGTACCCAGAGTTACCATATGCATGTCCAGCATGTGCTGTAGCCCATCACCAATCCTTTGGCACATACCCTGAAACAATGATGTAGAATACATAATTAGTAATTTATACTTGGCAATGACAAAAAATAAAAGTATAATATATTCGAGTGGATTGTTTACAGCTTCATGTTGAGGCATCTGAGTGACATCAGTATCTACAGCATGCACATGTGCCACGCCATCCCTGCCATCGTCCTGCACCGAAGAGGGGTCCTGCATGGTAGTTGTGACTCTCATCGGATGTCAGGGAGGCTCTCCAGGCTCTGGTGGACGGGCAAATGGATGGGATATCCGATAGAACCAAATTCCATATAACCACAAGCACACTGGCTGGGATAAGTCACCAAATCGCCAGTGTCTACAAGGTGGTCTGAGAAATGAGTCCATCGGTCGTCAATGTCTGCAGGCGATGGAGTCTCAGAGGAGTGCAAGTCAGGGATTTGCTGAACATGGCCAAATTGTCTCATGACCCTCTCCGGCAAGTGTCTGATGATATACGGTCCCCACCTCAGGTGCCCTGAAAAGAATGAGATCATCTCGAACTCCCTGTGGCAACGGTGGTCCTGATATGGCATCCAGCAAACGTCGTCCAATGTCAACCTATCTAACCGACGTCGATAGGTTGTCACTGGTAAAGCCTTAGAGGCTTTCCACGGACGTGCACGGGGCAAGCTCTCATCATACTGAGAATCAACAATGACATTTCCGATGGTCAGAAAATGTTCATAGATCCAGCACTACAATATGAAATAAGAAATTAATTAATATGACAATGCTGATGTTTTCGCCTAACACAACTTACTTAATTAAATTATGTATTGTCATTACTTGTAGTAATGAGATATATCCAGCAAGGTGCTTCCCGTGATGCTGAGATGCGTAGTTGAGGTTTTCATACATGTGAACCAGAGCGGCTGCACCCTAGCAATACCCGCCGACTGGTCTAGATCACCAAAAGCATTCAAGAACACCACACTAATGTGTGTGGCACTCTTGTTCGCGAATAGTGTGCACTCAACGAGATGGAGCAAATATGCTTGGGCCGCTACAATCCACTGCCTAGCATGACACTTAGCAGCATACACCTCTCGAAGCCACGATAGTCGAACATATTCCCCATGGCATTATTCGGTCTCAACATGAGCGTCCTCAACTGTGACTTCCAGCATGTCAACCAATAAAGTGATCGCCTCCCCCCACGTCAAGTGCGTCATATGTCTGGAAAGCGCCCATAACCGGCAGGTGGAACAAAGACGCCACATAGTCTAGTGTGATGGTGACTTCTCCGATGGGCAGGTGAAAGTTGCTGGTCTCTGGGTGCCACCTCTCCACGAAGGCGGATAACAATCCTCTGTCTCCGGTCTCGATTGAGGATGAAATCAACGGGCTTAACCCCGTTGAAGCGACCAGGCCTTCAATCTCAGGTGCAGGCGGTCCAAATTTTGCAACTTTCCGTTCATGAGAAGCCAATTTTAACTCAGGACGTTCCTGTGTTAAAATTGCATTGTCAGAGGACATGACATATTCATTTAGGTTAAATTAATTAATATGATTTATGATAAACCTACCTCTCCAACCCATACTCTATATGCGACATGGTCCTCATAGCCTTTCAAAATCGAACAATCCTCCGGGCCACTTGGAAACCCTTCAGACTCACAAGCTATGTCATCTTGCACATGAATATCACCCTCAACCTGCTGTTCCTGGACCTTAGGTTGCTGACCAACAGCATCAGCTACTCGTCGTCTTCGAACAGACGCGGTAGGCCTACGCCGTCCAATGGCTTCCCCTGCATGATCTCCATCACCTGTTCCCTCTGATTGATCTGCAGGTCTCCCTAGATTTTTACGCAGGTTTAATGTTTTCACCATATCCTGTACCAATATTACAACAGTATTCAGTTGACGGATTATTCACACATAGTCTTCAAAATAAAAGAACAAATGAAAGAAAACATCAAACTTAAAACAATATCCAAATTCTGCAATAACAATGAATAACACAGGTATACCCCAACACACACGTCATCCAGGTATAATGAATTCGTCATATCAATTCGAGTTAATCGGCAAATTATTCACAATTGGTATTGTAGTTATACAAATTTTGAAGCTGAACAAATGTGAAATTCAACCATGTGCAATTCCATCTAATATTCTTTCTTATCTAAAGAGTTTAAATGAACTGCAAGTAGGAGACTGCAATAATGTTGAGGTAATTTTTGACATGGATGTCACAGAGGATGGAGGAACAACATTCCAATTGTAGAAATTGGATTTACATAGCCTACCAACACTTATGCAGGCGTCGAAAGGGAATGGTAAAGGAACTAATAGCTTACAAAATCTGCAAGCAGTGATTGTTGCAGACTGTCAAAGGCTGAGAACTGTGTTAACAATCTGCCGTGGCCAAAAATCTTAAGCTTCACTCACTTTCCATTAGATCTTGATTGAGATTGTTAGAAATTGTTAGAAAGGAAGAAGACGCAGCAGCAGCAGAGATTGTGTTCCCATATTTAACTACACTGTGTCTTTCTAACATACCATAACTCATTTGCTTTTACCCAGAACCATTCACTCTGGGATGCCCTGTCTTAGATGAATTAAATGTGGTAGGTTGCCCAAAGTTGGAGCTATTTGAAAGTGCTAACAGAAAACCCGTTTTCTTGGATCTAAATGTATGTAACATGCAATTTGCAACTTAATTTAAATAATGATCAAACTAAAATAAGTATTCAGAAACAAAACTAAAATATTCCATATCCCAAGTATCTTGCAAGAACAACAAGTATTCCAATTTGTGTTATTCGAAATTAGACATAATTCGACAGAACACAGATACATAGCCCATGTATCTTGCAAGAACAATAAGTATTCAAATTGCAAGTGCAAAAACTAAAATAACATCAAGGAAACATCAACCTTAAAACAAATGTCAAACAATAATCCTCCAAATTAAAAACACCTCAAATCAATATTCCGCATCACATTTACCAATTTAGTTGATTGTACATTATCAGATTAAACATAATAATATGAAAAAGGTTAGGCAATTCAGGCAATTCAGGCAAATCATCAAAGAATTTTAAAATTGGGGGCCATACAGATTGTCCAATCCGTATGAGGCCTACGGATTAGACAATCCGTAAGCATCATACGGACCTAATCCGTATCATCCCCATGGATTCCTCAATCCGTATTCAGCCAATGACACCAAACGACACTCACCGGTCACCGTGTCGTAAACCGACGGCGCAGCCCAACGAGTATCACAAACCACCTGCAACTCCGACAACCACCACGCACCGGAGCAATGGCACCACCGTCACACCACCATAGAGAAGAAGAAAGCACGAACGGAGAACGCAGAGAAGGTCGAAGGCGCGATAGCTGGTGCAGGAAGGAAATTTTGAACAATTTTAAAATGTAAACCTAACTTAATAATGCACAAGGGTATTTTCGGTAATACACTATTACAATATAGTGTATGTAGAAAAGTTTATAGTGCAGGAAAAAATACTCTAGAAGACCAATTATAGGTTAAGAGGCTACCCAATTATGGCAGTTACTTTCTGCACCTCCCTAATTGCTTTCTGCACCAATTTGGAGTTTTTTTTGCCTTTTGGATTGGCCAATCTTAAAGGTTGAAAAGGTGAAGGAAATCACCAATTTTTTTAAAAAATTTAGTTGGAGGAAGTTGAGAATATAACCAATAACTATCTTTTTATTTCTATTTATTAGTTGATTGCAGATAACATTTCCCAAAAAAAAAATATATTTATAACATTTAAATACTATTCGAACTTTTAACTATATAAATTATTTTTATGTCAAACTTTGGTGTTGTAGATTCTCAATTTGATTCCTATCATAAAAAATTATTAGATTGTATTTTATACGTGCAAATTTGGTTTGGTCCTATTGTTATAACGCGGTTTCTAAAGATCCTATACGTTAATTGATAATCATTTATGTATTTTTTATTTGGCCCTTATATATGTTGTAAATTTTTAACTTAGTCCCTAAAAATATTAAGAATGAACAAATATTTACCATACTAAGAATAAATATTAAAGTTGTGAGATTTGAATTTCATTACCAATGTGACAATTTTATTGATAAGTGATCGATAAGTACCTAAGTAGGCGTTCCATGAGCCTTGAAGCATGCTCTGTTGAATCCTTAAGACCAACTCACCTAAAATTTCACTACTAAAAATAAGTAAGGAATTAACTCTTAAGGTAAGATTGTTAAAGACAACATTACGATGACATGGACAGGGTCATGTCTAAAGAATATGAGGCTTAAGACAAAAAAATTTGAGGTGAAAAATAATTCATCAATTAATTTTAGTATTTCACTCTAAATAGATGAGTTGTTAATTTATTTAATCTATATTATGATATTATTTACTTTAGATAGATTTTTAGCAATTCTAATTTTGAAGATTTTCTTTCCGCAGTTGCAAGTGTTACATGTAGTATTCAATAAGTTCACTAATCTTAAAAAAATTAAGATTAATAGAATATTTTTAAATTTATCTTCACCTAAAGTTTTAGATTTTTTGGATGCAAAATAATAAAAAAAAATAGTTTCATATTGTAAAAATTATTCAAATTAAATCCCAATAATAAAATGATTATTAGCTTTAATTAAATTATCTCAAAAAATGGTAAACTTATCTTTAAAAGAGTATATTCAATTATATTAGTTTTAATTATTGTATTATTTAATGCAGTCAAATAATCAATAGGTCTTTCCATAAATAAAAAAATAATAACCAATAGGCCAATACAAACTACACAATTTTTTAGTTATATATTAATTAATAAGTGGTATTCGTGATATTCTAATAAACATGTTACATATTAATGTCTGAATTGAAATAATAAAAAGTTTGAAACATAGATATTTATATGTTTAAATGAAATTATTAAAAAAATAAATATAACTAAAATCTATTCATAAAAGAAAAACAAAATCAAAGACTTAAGACACTTGTCTTAACTGCCTTGTGGGTTACACGCCCTGGACATGGACCAAATCAATACATGTCTAGGAACTGGTTTATTAAAATCTTTACGTAATCCGAAGAGTACGAGATTAAATTATGCGTTTATCCTTAATTATGTAAATGGATCACCCTTGGAAAGGTGTTTTCGTATTTGAAACGCTTGCTCTTGCCACGCAATAGCATGGGGGAGATGAAGACAATCTTACCAAGTAACGCCTAGCATTCTTGCATTTAAGTTCCGGATCCAGATTAAATCGCGCAACTTTATAAAAAGATTGCAAAATTTTGGGGCCACCATCCATCCCTTGAAAGAAAAGCAAAGCAAAGAATCTTTTCCGAAGGTTTCAGTACGAGTTTTCAGTTACTTGCAAGTTAAAACTTGTATATATTCTTGGCACACGGGGACATTAATTAATCTATCTATCCCTTCTACTCATTGACACAACATATTAGAAGATGGACCAAAGAGAACTTAATCTGGGCATCTGCTATAGGCTCTATCATTTCATCATGGAAACCTTGGCTTCACAAGCTATGAAGACGGTAACTTTAGGAAGATCTTCACATTACGATTCAAGCTCAACTGAGGTGAAGACTACAACAAGAGGTTTTGGCGCTAATGCAGACAAAGTAGTGCAGCCAGAGACACCATGTGTAGAGAAGAATATTCCATGCAGGAACAGCATTGATGAGAAAGTGGTGGTGGTGGGAGATTTACCTCATGCTCCAAAGAAAATGGTTAGCATCAATGACAACGTGGTGGAGATCATTTTACCAGGTAAGAAAAGGAGCAAGTCCTTCCAAGAGTCTAACTCTCTGGATCAGCAAGAGCATCCGAAGCCTCTGCGATCAATTCTGAAAGTTGGTGCTAATCCCAATTACAAATCAAACTGATTAACTGAATATTTTAATTAATTTCGTTTGAAAATGTTGATGTTATCAAACTAGTTTTTCTTTTATTGTTTGTATACGTGTATATACCTCGTTATATTTTTTTAAGTATACTTAAATGAGTGTACTCATTTCTGGGCAAGCTAGTAGTTTTGTTCCACCAAACAAACACGCTTTAATGAATGAATACCTTAAAACGGTTAAAACATTTTCATATAAGTAGTGCCCGATGTATCATCATGTTGAAATATCAGATTATATGTTGCTTAATTTAATGATTTTTTTGGTATGTATTAACTGTAGTTTATGACAAAATGCATAAAGGATAGATATTATATGCTACCATTTGTCCAATAATATTTATCATATCTGATATAATGCATACTATGTTAGAATGACAAGTTGAATTCGGTTCTATATGCCAAATTTAATTTTCATTACTCGTCCGTAAAATATGCAACTTAAAATATATTGTGGGGTATTATAAGTTTAGTTTTGTCAATGTTTTTATTGTTTATGTAAAGTTGAAAGAGTTTGAAATCTGTAGGCAGATCTATGGTCAAGTTTTACTTGTCAGCTTCTCATCCAACGTGATTATATCCTGCTTAGTTATTGATGCTTTTGCTAAGTGTAAAAAAGGTAGAAGATGCGGGGAGGAAGAAGAGAGGGAAAGGGAAGGAAGGGAGAAGAGAAGCATAAGAAAATAAAGAACAGGGGGGAAGGGCTCCAATGCCAGAAATCACCTCCCGTAACGGCACATGATGGAGGCATTACTTATTATGTTTCTTTTTACATTTTAAATTAGTTTACAAATTTTGGCAATTTTACAATTGTCAAAAAAATTCTGATAGTTTACACCGCTATTTGTGATTTTATGATAGTTTTAGAGAACCTAAAGTACGTTAATAGAATTACTTGACAACTGGAGTTAGAGAATAAAACATAAAAAAGAATTGTTCATATAAGTAAAAAAATAAAGTTTCCAAGTATATATAGACTAAAACGCAAAGTTTGGATAAGTGTAGAAACTTAGATCTAGTTACCTCATCAAACCAACATAACACACAATTGGACCCCACATGGCCACTTTGCAAAAGAAAAAGTTACATTACAATTGATGCCAAAAAATTTATTGTAGAGTTTCTAAATATAAAAATGTAACGTGTGAGTAAGTTTAGGGAATAAGTGACAAACTAATTTTTTTATGGCATTACTTTTTTTTTTTACATTTTAAATTTTACACCCACATAGTCTTTCTTTATCTCCTTTTTCCTTGGTTATTAATGCATTTAACTAATCGGAACCATTTGAAAATGATCGCATCAAATTAGATTCAAAATATGAACTTAAAATCTAAATCGTGTATGTATTTTTTTATCAAACAATTGTAATGTAATTAGCATGCTGCATGATACAACCATTTTTTTTTACTGAATCTAAATTTTATCGCATCACATCATAATATATCAGTCTTTTTTTCTTCTTCCTCTTATTTGTCTGAAATAATTTTCATTTTATATTTATTATTTTCTGTCAATTCTCTCCATCATTGGAAGTCAATCAATCTTTTCCTCATTTTTAACTACTTTTAAGACGTCTTGTTCACATGATCGAGCTACAGTATCAATCTAAATATTAATAACTTTCTTTTGTTATATCTTTTTTTACAAATAAATTATGACAAATATTTAAATACATGTTCCGTGCATTGTTTAAATATGTTAAAAAATATTAACAAAGCCTTAAAGGTAAGTTTAATTTTGGTTATTGAGGTAAGAATCTTATTAATAAGTTCATAAATACTTTAAATCTTAAAAATAGCTCGATTTTGGTGAATTGAAAGGATTTAACTCACTAAAATTTAATTAATAATATATTTTATTATTCAGAAGTTACTCGGGAAGTTAAGATAAAAAGATATTTTAAATAATCTTACGAGAAAAAAAGACTATTTCTAAATTTTAAATTCAAATTTACGGGTAAATAACTCACCAAAACTTCTTGATGAAAAAAAATAAAAATAAAAAACCATAGTGACAGAGTAAAGATTAGGGATGACAAAACAGGTTTGATCGTCGGGTTGACTCATTTAGTCTGCAAAAAAATACAGGCTGAGTTGATAAGATTAGCCCATAATTAAAAAATGGGATGGGTCGGGGTGAGTCAACTCGTCGGACCAATATTATTTAAAATATTAAATATTAAATTAAATAGATATATTTAACATATTTTGAAATATGTATGTTCTTTTAATTTATGTTTTTTTGTACTCTTAGTGATGAGGATCAAGAAAAAATGAGTAAATAGTCCAAAGACCAATTAATGAAGAGTCGATATTGCTCCAATATTTAAACATAACTTGAGTTCTAGATATCTATTTTAGGAGTTCTTTGATGCGTTTGAAAGCTCTAAAGATTTCCTACAAGTTGTATTTCTAGTCTCAAGTCCTAATTATGCATCTATGATGATGAAAATGGGACATGAAGTTCAGCACAAATTAAACTTTTTTTAGTATAATTTTTAATAAGGAATATGTTACTCAAGTCCTACATTGGAGAGAAGTAGGAGTGAGACACCACTTGTTGGTTATAAAATAACCACTCATTTGTCTTATGTACTCACCTTTGAATTGAATAAAACTTGCACTTTTAAAAGTGTGTGAGAGGAAGTTCCTCTTGGATTCTTAATTGGACCAAACATTGGTTCTTATCAAAGGTTCCTATAATCTTTGTGGCGAATCCTCACGGGACTTATCACTTTTCATAAGGTGTGGCGTCTTCTTCCATTTCTTGTCTTTTTCCGCCTTTTTACTTTATTCTATTTTTTTTATTTAGCATTTTGTTCATGTTAAATTTGTTATTTCCTTACACTTTTATTCATATTGTCTTTATCTTTATTTCTTTTCGTCAAACACTTGGCGTGCGTCTTTTTCTTTTGTTATGACAAGAAGCCTTTTCAAGGACGATCCGTAGAAAAACAATGAACCCCTATATTGGTTCATATTACTTAGCGTATTCTAATTAACTTCTAATTTTTAATATCAAAATGTTTATGATAATAATACTTTCAAATAGTCTTTCATTGCTAACATATTACATTTTGGATAGTTTAGATCCATAAATTCTATTTACAAGTGATGTAATTTTGTGAATTATCATATGAAATCAGTTATTTAGCATTAATTTTAAATTATTTACTTTTATTTAATTTTGTATTTTTTTAATTATCACATTATATTTTTTTTATAATTTTTTTAAAAAATTAATTTTTTTAAATTTTTTAAACGGACTGGCCCACTGACCCACATTAAAGCAAGACAGACTAATATTTCTAATCTACTTTACAAAAATGGACCAGCCTGTCCCACTCCGTATTTTTGGTAGACTGAGTCAGTGCATCCCATTTTTTCTGGACTCGCCCACTTTTCCAGATGTATCTTGGTAAATAATAACTGCCGGTGATTTTATCCATGTTAAAGCTGGAGCACTACGTGTGGCTGTAGTGCTGATTGCAATATATAGAGTAATATATATAATGAGAGTGAAAAGGAGCGAAAATGGGGGGTAGATCTGGTGGCTTGCTTTGTTCTACTTCCTCTTACACTGGGATTAGAACAAGGCGTTTGTGCACTTCTAACAACACCACCTTTCCCTTTTTCTCCTTTACCTTCCACCAACAACCTCAATCACTCTCTTTCGCTAAACCTCTCAAACTCATGTCTCAATCTTTGACCACCAACTCTGTCCTTGTTGAAGAGGCTGCTGCTGATGGTGATTCCTCCGCCGCCGCACCTCCCCTCTTCGATTATCATCGTATCGACCAAAAACTGCTCCAAAACATAGTTTACGATGCTCTTGTCTGGAGCACCCTCAACTGCCTCCTTGTTGGTGACAAATCTGTTCAGGTCAAACCCTCCTAATGCTGTTTACTGTTTATTATCTCTGTATATACTTTGATTCCTTTGGCTTTATTAAACTTTCTCACTTGTCACTCATTAAACCTCCTGTACACACTTTCCTTAGCTTAACCTTTTTACTGTTTTAGTATGATACAATACAACTCATATATAATAATATAATCGTAAAATAATAAAGAGCAAATTATAATTATAATAACACTCTGACACGAACCCATTTTAACGATGTTGGGTACATGCATGTTGTAATGTGTATAATTTGTAGACAGCAAAACATTTAAGGGGCTAGTGCATGTAAAAAAGGGGGGAATATCAGAGGAATCTCACGAGACTTCTTTTTGAAGTGTGAGTGTAAGTTACTCAAGAATAAAAGATAGTAGCTGAAAAATAATTATAATTATTTAGACATATGATAATGATCAGTTCCATGTTTCATTTAACATACTTTGTTCTTAATTTTACTTTTTGAAGGGGGAAAATTACTCCTTGAAGCTAAATTTACCTGTAACCATATTCTATTTTGGAGTAATACATGGAATTAGTCCTTGGAATTATATATACGGAGTAATTTAATCCTTATAATTATAAAATGTATTTTTAATCTTGAAATTACTAAAATTCAATCACTTAAATCTTTATGTTTATGAATAAAAAATATTAATCTTTATATGCATGATTTTAAGAACTAAAATGATAATTTGATGTTGATGATCAATGTTTGCAATCATAGAGATCAGGAACAGTTCCTGGTGTGGGCCTGGTACATCTCCCACTTTCCTTATTACCTGGGCCATTTCCTGAAAGTCATTGGAAGCAAGCGTGCGAATTAGTTCCTATATTTAATGACCTTGTTGATCGGGTGAGTTTGGATGGGAAATTTCTCCAGGAATCTCTCTCCAGGTAATGTTTTCGTGCTGTTATATTATTATGCATCAACTGGGTCTGTTAAACATTGACTCTGTTATTTGTAGGACCAAATTTTATTGCCCACACAAACCCATTTCATTAAAAAAAAATCTTAATAAGTTGTAATTGTTAACTTACATAACTTAGGCTCTTCACATGAGCAATGTGGAACTTGTTCCTTTTGAAATACTTCTGTATAGTTTACTGTAACCATTGGTTCTTGAATCCATTTTTCAACTTCACCTTTCAACAATTGCTTGCATTTGATGCCATGAGCGCTTACACTTGCTTGGAATCTTTTGTTCTGTCATATACATTTTGTAATTACCTATAACCTCCTAGGTTTTTTTCTTATTCAACTCAGTTTAGTTTAAATTAGATATAATATTTCTCTCTTCATCTCAATGCAGAACTAAGAATGCGGATGAATTTACCTCAAGACTTTTAGATATTCATTCTAAGATGCTACAGATTAACAAAAAAGAGGTAAGTGTATACTAGTAGGACATTTGTACAGCTGAGAGTATTAAGAGGGGACCAGTGTTAGTGCCTACTCTAGCTGGTATTCATTTTAAATATCGTTTCATAAGAACTCTTTATGCTTGTATTTTAGTTGCGAGGGACAGAGTGGAAGTATTTTAGAACATGAATTCATGTTTGTTTTTAACGAAACATTACATAGAAAACAGAAATCCTACATATAATTATCTTTAATCCAGAAAAGATTGAGCATAAAGATTTAAACTTTTCTGCATCTTCATATTCTTTTTTTCTGATAAAGTGAGTCAAAGGAATTTTTACTGGTATTGATTTTTATCTGGCCATAATTTTAATAGGACATACGGGTGGGAATAGTTCGTTCAGATTATATGATTGATGAGAAGACTAAATCACTTTTGCAAATAGAGATGAACACTATTTCCACTTCATTTGCTTTGATTGGTTGTCTTATGACTGGACTTCATAAGTAAGTGCTGCAGTAAATTTCACATATTGTGCTATCATCTCTAATTTATCTATGTTGAAATTTTTTCACATGAACCCTGATGGTATATTTTTATTTTAAGGAAAGTTTATTGTGTAGATGTGTATCATGATATTATTTGGTCCTTTTCCAGGAGCTTACTTTCTCAATATGGAAAATTCCTTGGACTAGATTCCAATAGGGTTCCTGCCAATAATGCTGTTGATCAATCTGCAGAGGCCTTGGCTAAAGCTTGGATTGAGTATAACAATCCCAGGTTAGTTTAGGGGGAAAAGTTGCCTTTTCACTTTCTTTTGCGGTTCTGCAACTACTTTTGGATCCATGCCATATTTCTGAATGGATCTGTACAGGGCTGCAATTCTGGTTGTGGTTCAGGTTGAAGAAAGAAACATGTACGAGCAGCATTATATTTCTGCACTTCTAAGAGAAAAATATCCTTTTCTTATTGGTTATAATTATGATACAAAAGGAACAATCTAGCAGAGCAGACTCTGATTTGTATTATGAGGGCTACCCAACGTAATATCAAAGGATATAAAGGGATGCTTTTATGTAAGGAAAACTACTGTAGTTTTTATATTCAGCACATATTTGGGTTGAAAGAGTTATTATCCTCAGCTTTATGATACGCATCATATTAGAAGCATACGCAAAACGTTGACAGAAGTTGATCAGGAAGGAGAAATTCTGCCAGATGGAACACTTTCTTTGTATGTAACCTCTATCTTGAAAATCTGACGTTCTATAGGTTTGTAGCTTAATTATATTTTGTTTCTGATAAGTAGAGAAAAATAATTTCTTGGCACTCGCAGGGACGGACAAGCAATTTCAGTTGTTTACTTCCGGGCTGGCTACACGCCAAAGGACTATCCTTCAGAATCAGTGAGCTACTCCAATTCAGTTTTTTTTGCTGCTCATAAAAACTGACATTCCAACATAGAAACATCTCTTTTTCTTTTCTTTATTTTATACTTAAACTCCTTTTTGAATCATCAGTAAAGGCTAACCCACTGAACCCAGTATCACCTCTGCTTAAAAGAACATCTCACTACTGTTAGGAAATTGCATTGTATTGGCAACTAATATTTGATTCCCTATCTGGTAACTAAACTTCTTTTAATATTATGAAGAGAAGTGATATTGAATATGTGGGCCCTAAAATTGTGTTTCAAAAGCAAAATTCATTGAAAATTTGTTAGTATAACATGGCTGCTTATGTTCTTCATTGCACCACTATGTATAGACTCTCTCTATCATTTTACTGTGTACATATAGCTCAATTATTTCTAAACCTTCAAGATCTGATTTACTTTTGTTCTTACCTACTCCATTCTTTCTATTTCATGGATTATCATCTACCATGCATTGTCTTCAACCATAATATGTTTCCTGCTTAGGTTTCATTATTTTTTAATATTAATGAGCCTTTTATCTTGTTAACAAGTTCTCATGGTTTGGGTATATCTTGCTTGATGTATAGGAATGGAGAGCTAGGTTACTGATGGAACAATCTTCTGCTATCAAATGCCCTACAATTTCTTATCATTTGGTTGGCACCAAAAAGATTCAACAGGAACTTGCAAAGCCTGGTGTTCTTGAGAGGTATCTTCTAATTATATTCTTATATATTCCAAGTTTATTTCATTATTTATGCTTCTAAAGCAGTTGATCAATTCACAGATACTGTGCCTAGTGGAAAAGTGTAAAATGGGCAATTGTGAGTGAGTTATTGTGTTAATATTTTATCCTTCAGGGTGCTCTCCACAGTCCATGCCTTAGGTGATTAATCCTGATATGATTTTACCCTCTAGGGCCAATAGGTTTTTGTTATACATGGACAATGGGATTCCGTTCGTGAGTTACTTGAAAAGGTTTTAACTCATACAGTGGGATCTTTGAGAATGTGGCCAGAACCTGCAACATCATTCGTGTATGTCTTTGCTTGGTCAATATTGACAACTGACTCAAATGCTTGGTTGATGGTTAGGAATATGGGATGCTGGTATGTTTGTGAAAAAAACTGAAGTTTGTTTTGGGCAAAGTTGGAAGGCTTGGGGATTATGGAGTTTTTGATGAAAATGTAGATGGATTGGAAGAAGAGTTTTTATTATCAGAAGCTTGTGTTATCTGAAAGGCATAAATCTTCAAGAATAAATTCCAGGCGGTATTGATGAAAGAGGAAAGCTTTATTTAGTGGCTACGAGAAAGATTATATTTTGACCTGGGAGATTAAGTTAACAGAGGAAATTAGCATAAGGATGTTTTAGTTTATGTGCTTCCATTGTTTGTTCCTTGTTTACTTTTATGTTTGATTTTTTAAATGCCTGAGAGGAGGAAATATAATCTTATCAATAGGTCAATATCTCAGAAGCAAAAACTTCCGGATGATGGATAAAAATGCATTGTGTCCTTAGAATTACACTTATACTTTCTATTTTGGTTAAGGAACTAGAAGTTTATCATATGTACTAAACACATCTGGAAGCAAAAGTATAACAAATCCCCCTTGCATTTTTATCTTAGGAAATAAGTTGTTCTATGATTAATTTGTTCATTTTGTCTAATCATAGTTTGTTTCTATGGCCGATATCTTCCTAAATCCTTGATTCAAAACTGTAAACAGGTTCGTTGAAAACAAAGACCACATTGCCAAATTGCGTGCATGCTTTGCAGGGTTGTGGAGTTTGGAAGACTCAGATATTGTTAAAAAAGCAATTGAAAATCCAGAGCTATTTGTGATGAAGCCTCAAAGAGAAGGAGGAGGTCTTATACCACTTAAACTTTGACTCAACACTATGTTGGAAAAAAAAAGTCCGGGAGAGAAACTTACACAATGAGCTGTAATTACTTTTCAGGAAACAATATTTATGGTGATGAGTTGAGGGAAACCCTCCTTAAATTACAGGAAGCAGGTTCTCAAGAAGATGCAGCATACATCCTTATGCAGAGGATATTTCCAGCCACTTCTCCAGCAATTTTGGTGCGTGATGGTAATTGGGATACGGGGCATGTCATTTCAGAAGCTGGAATATTTGGTACTTATTTAAGGTACATTGCTGGACTACACATCTATCAGAGGTCCATGTTTAAATTTTCAATACCCTTGACATCCATGAACTGGAATTTGCAGGAATAAGGACAAGGTTATCATTAATAACGAAAGTGGCTATATGGTGCGTACAAAAATATCATCATCTTATGAAGGTGGAGTTTTGCCTGGTTTTGGAGTGGTAGATACTGTATACCTAACTTGATGGAGCTAACCCCCCCAAGTTATCAACGCAATTCAAAACATTATGTATGGTTTATATATTACCACTCAAGTCTCCTCACTCCTGATTTTCTTTGTATGGAGGCATTGCTGTTTCTTTTAATTGTTCCTATGGGATGGTGTCTAATTATTAACTGTACTCAACGACCTGTTTGATTCTAACCAATAAAGATTGATGAACTGTTCTAACCTGTCCTCTTTAATGATCTCTGTCTGTGCCCCTCCCCCTTGCTTCTTCCATTCCTACGTTGCACTTTTCTGCCTCTTTTTGGTAATATGAAAATGAATTATTGTTTGAGATACTTATTTGGTTACATGTTGTGTCACTCACATGTTTCAATGTAAAATGTGATTGAGATTTAGGCATATATTCACATTCAATAGGTGTATTTATAAACAAACCGTACACTAAGTCCTTGAATCAGTAATCTCATGGTACAGATGATTCGAGTTTGTTGTGTGATGTTACATGAAATTTGTGACAAGGATGGGTGAAGCAAAAAGAGCAATAAATAAGCCCTAGTTTTTTGAAGGCACACCCAGGTCCTTCGTTATGGAAATTCAGAAGTTTCTTAATTCTTAATCATTAAATCCTTTTTAACTATCATTGGTATAAGTACAATTGGGCTTAATTTTCTTAAATAAAGTTTCGATTCAAACCTTGTGATGGAAAAAATGTGATTATAAGAATAGACATGATCAATCAGGTTTTCCGGTCAAAATTAATCATTAGTCAAATTAATAGATATTTCATATTAACTAATAAATAAAATCTTTTTGTCTCGTATGGCACTGAGAGATTGAATGGTTTCACTGAGAATTGGCGTTACCTTAAAAATTCTTTTTCTGTTTCTACACGCGGAGGAATGTTTGCTTTCAAGTTCTTGATAAGTTCATACGTCAAAATATGAGTGTCAGCATAAAAAAAAAAAAGCAAAAACTTAAATTGGCTGATTTTGTGAAACGTTTCAAGAATCAGAAATGTAAAAGCAATATACTTATCAGCACAATATATCTCTAGGTTCCAAAAAGAAGTTTTAATTTTGGAGTGATAACGATCCTTTTATTTATCTATTTTTTGGAAATTTTAAACTGCTTGTTATAAATTTTAACTCATTTGAATTTTGATCTTCAAATAACTGAATTTTAGAATACTAGAACAGATATTATATGTTTCATTTTTTAAATTTTGGTTAAGATTCTTTTTCTTCCTTCTCCTTTCACTCTCAAATCAATCTTATAATGAATCACTTGTTAGTTTATAAGTTGTAATTACAAAACTTTTTTTTTTAATGTTTTTGCATAAAAGATATATCATCCATGAATATATGATTTGTGAGGAAGAGTGAGTTCATGATCTCGATGTGCAGCTTTGCCATGTGATTTTGAAGCAATCATTGTAGAAATTAAATGATTTGTAGTTATATAACAGTTTATGATTAAATAATAATGTAAAACAATTACATTATAAATGTATTTTAATTAAATTCTTAAAAAAAATTAAATTTGGTACATTGTGAATGTAAAGCTTTTTTTGTTGTTAAATGATTCCCTAAATGACTTTTAAACTTTAAAGTATTATAAAAGTTAACATTTTTTTAAATTTCATAGCAATCCATTATTGAATGATAGTATAAAAAATCTTTAAATTGTCAGTATATATATTCTAATTAAATTTTTTACATAAAATTTTGCTTTTAATACCCTTCAAGATTCTTATATTCTTACCCTAAAAAAAAAACTTGCATTCTTAACCAATTAAAAACTTTATACTTTTAGTGTAATAATCTTAAGCTGTATTAAACAATAAAAAATTATTAATATGAAGCATTTTTTATTAAAAAAGAAGAAAAGAAATGGAATTCGGCATCGATCCACAACAAATTAACAAAATGGTTTCTAGTGAAGTTGTGATGTGGCACTAAATAAAATAATTTTGCTTTTAATTTTGAAGAAACCCTTTAGAATATGAGGCTCGCTCCACCCCTTGGGGCACCACAGGAACCAGCGTGAACGTGAAGACTGAAGAGTGTAAGAAATGCTAGCCACTAACCTCTGCATCTGCATAAAAGCCATTATTTCCTTAAAAACGAAAAAGAAAAGCAAGTCATGTTAAACGCCGCTTATGTTTCTTTTTTTTATTTATTAAAATCCAAGTTATAAAAAATTGTAGCTCGTGCCTGGTTTATTTTTTTATCAATAAATGTTATATGATTAGTTTTTCCACTGGATCATGCCTGTGTATTCTATTTAAAACAAAAGAATGTTATACGATATTTCCGTATTCCTCGTCTACAACTTGGATTAAGAGGATGTATAGATAAAAAAAATAATTCAGAAGTACTTCTAGAAAAAAAATAAAAAATTCTCCATAATCTAAAATTTACTTAAACATAAGTTAAAAATAAGTTTTTTAGAAACTAATATGGATTTTTTTTTACAAATTAGTTTATATGTAAGTTAATTTTTGTTTTTTTTCCTTCTTTGTTTTTTCTTTCTTATAACTTATAAGTGTCTTTAAAAAATATATCCAAGCATATCCTAAATCGATAACATTTTTACTCTAGGCCAATACAGGAATTTCCGAAACAAATTATAGAGCTTAAAGGGCCAAGTACGAGGTTATTTACGTGTGAATTATTATTTGTAAAGTTTGTATTGTTGGTAGGCCGTGGCCCGCCACAAGGACTTCAACAAATATAAAAAAGGAAGGGAGCATTTGTTACCCAGTCGTTATTGTGCAGATTCTTATGTTCAGAAGGTGTCATACTGTCATTGTTTTTAATATCATGGGAAAACGCCCAGAAAACAAGTAAAACCTGCGCAAAAACACTGTAGAAATCACATTAGCCATAACAACGTTTGAAATGAACGAAGGAACAACATCAAAAAATTTCATCTGTCTATCAAGAGATAAACCATAATTAACAAGAATATCTGTCACTTTATTTCCTTCCCTCAATACATGAGACAAGAATGTCTTAGTTATTTATTTATAAACATAAAAAGTGTGAGATATTTGATATAATTAAAATAAACGAGAGAAATAAAAAATATAAGGATATATATATATATATATATATATATATAACAACCAATTTGTTAAAATTCAATTATTTATATTTTTTCTATTTATATTCATATTTCTTTTTTTTTTCCTTTAAAACTAAACAATAAAAAAACAGTGTTACCAAAATTTAATCGGTCATACCGGTTTAATCAAAATCCAATAGTCTAATTGGGCCAATTTTACTATTGGATCGTTCATGCATGTAATCTGGGATGCTCGGCCAAACTTGATCAGTTTTAAGAAAATCCTAAAAACTCGGACTGGACTATGCACATACAAAGAAATGGATTATCTCTATGATACCATGTTGATGTTTCATTATTATCAATTGTTATTTTAAATTTTGGAGTATGAATGATTTTTTTTAATCAAATAAGATTAATTATATACTTATATATAAAAGAAACATATATAATTTTAAATTTTTAATATATATAGTAATTGGATTAAATTAGACCATTTACTGATCCACTAATTGGACCACTAAATCACTATCATGACCGAGACCAATTTTTATAACATGTATCAAAAATCTATTTAATTTTCAATTTATTATTTTTTTATGTATCCAATCAAATTATTTTTGTTACCAAACACACAATTTTAAATAATAAAAGTCTTAACAAAACTTACTAAGTAAGACTTAAAAGTCGTAACACATAGACTTATCTTACTACTTATCTTGATTTAGTAATTTATTTAAATTCTATTTCCAAATCATAATTAAAAAAAATGATCCCTTTTCCATTAAAAAAGCCCAAGGCCATGGGCGCTGTCATTCATTGCGTTGCATGTTGGGAGCCTACACGCTTCTCTGCTTATAAATCCTCCTTCACCTTCCCTTCTTTCTCTACCTTCCAGTTCCACCGTCACTCATCGCTCTCATTCTTCTCCTCTTCCCCCAAACTCGCCATGGCTCCAAGCGAACCTCTCTCCCTCACCCCCGTCCAAGACTCTCCCTTATTCGATTACCCTCGTCTCGATCAGCAACTCATCCACACCATCGCTTACGACGCCCTCGTTTGGAGCTCTCTCCACGGCCTCGTTGTCGGCGACAAATCCGTTCAGGTCTCTCACTCTCCCACCTTTCTTCTCTCACTTATTCACTGCATTGCGTTTGTTACTTTTTTTTTTCTCACTTATTAGTTATCACCAAGGTTTTAAATATCGTTCCCGGCCGCTTGCATTTTGTGGCGTTTGTTGATATCGCGGACAAATACGGCCAATCCTGTCCCAATTGTGGTCGGACGGACAGTTAAAAAGAACCTTGATATTGCGGCTAGAATCACGGTCGCGTGGACGGTATTTTAAAACCTTGGTTATCACACCCTAAATTGGTGGCGAATGGTGATTGAATTGCAATGGTGATGAGAATTTGATGTTGACGATGGATGAATGTATGTGTTTCGGATTGCAGAGATCAGGAAATGTTCCTGGAGTCGGATTGGTGCATGCACCGCTTGCCTTGTTACCCACGCCATTTCCAGAAAAGCAGTGGAGAGAAGCGAATGAGTTGGCCCCTATATTCAATGAACTCGTTGATCGGGTCAGTTTGGATGCAACGTTTCTTCAGGAATCACTTTCAAGGTTAATTACCTACTTGCGAATTCTTCGCTATTGTTTCTTGTTATGTTGTGCATGCATGCAAGTGGTCCTACTTGAGTTTTGGTACCGCAATTTAAGTAGGATAGGTGCATTAAGATTTTTCCTCTATTTGTTTCTCAATGCAGAACTAAGAAAGCGGATGAGTTCACCTCTAGACTTTTGGACATTCATTCCAAGATGCTACAGATTAACAAAAAAGAGGTGAGTGAAGTGTGTATTATTTGTAGGACAAGGTAGCACCAAGAGTATTACAAGAGGATTATAGCTTTTTGTTTTTTTTTTAATATTAACTTCTCCAAAAACTGTGGATAAGCAGATTTTATCTAGTGGAAATTTTTTGATTCATTTTACTTTTTATTTCTTCTATGAATAGTTAGGAAAAAGTTTATCCAAACTATTTGTTCATAATTATTTTGCTCTAGCAAAAGATTGAGGGTTGTAGGATGCAGATATGAAGTTTTCTTCTTTACTTTTCTTGATGATGTGAATCAAAGAGATTTACTAATATTATTTTTGCTCCACCAAAATTTCAATAGGAAATACGATTGGGGTTACATCGTTCTGATTATATGCTTGATGAAAAGACTAAATCACTTTTGCAAATAGAACTGAACACTATTTCCTCTTCATTTGCCGGTCTTAGTAATCTTGTGACTGAACTTCATAGGTAAGTGTTGCTGTAAATTAAACGTATAATATACTATCATCTAATGTTTTGAGAGGTCTTTGTTTCATTGCAGCAATGGATTTGTTTAAGTTAAATACCTGAACTCTCATTTTTGATACAGATGTTTATATCTTTTGTGGTACATTTGATGTTTTTAAGTGGTTTGAAATCATAATTTATTTGGGGATCATAAAATACATGCTTAGATATTATTTTATATTTGTCCACGTTGAAAATTCAGAATAGTCAATCTTAGACAGCTCGATAGCAAAGCTAAAGCGCCATGGCATCGTGGCAGGTGGCCGCTACTGGAGTTCAGTCATGTCACGTTTTTGGGTCTTGACATGGTCACTACGGTGAACAGCGGTACAAACCCATATTTTTTTCCCTTGAATAACGACTTTCTTTGTGCGTTTTCTTTTTTTCAGAAAGCATGAAGGGTTTGGAGCCCTTCTTTCTCAATCATTAATCAAAAAAATCCGCAACCTTTAATTTGTTTTGAGCTCTTAACGTCTGACCCACTGTTCATTGACGTCGTATGCTAACCTGTTCACCCATGCAGCTCGTTATTGACTCTGTTCACTGTACACCCACAGGTCTTTGCTCCTTTTGTTTTTAACTTAATTGTAACTTTAGTCTCCTTAGTTTAAATTAAAAGCAATTTTACTAACATCTCATTGGTCATTGATTCGATTTGAACTGGTCTTAACAAAGACTTGAGTTTAATTCTGGTGGATGAAAAAAATTTGATAAAAGAGTTCCCTCTAAAAGTCATCAACCAAATTCTCTGTTCGTCATTTTTAAAGGATACTTTGTAATAATTCAAAAATAATTACAAGTAAATTTGGTCAAGTTTTTCACATTTCATTTTCTCTATTTTTAAAATTAAGCAAATTGAACCCTTTAATGATTTTCTTCATTAAATCCTCAAATTCTTACTTTTTACTCAAATGTTTTTGGGTTAATATAAATAATTTTAAAGTTAGAAAAAAATAAGATTTTTATTTTGGGCTAAATTTGATATTTTGGTTGGTGAGTTTTGAGCAAAAGAAAGTTCAAAACAGTTTAAGTTATTCAATTTGCAAAATGATTTAAGTAGGATGTGCTGTTTGAACATTTTAAGTAGAAGAAAATCTATGGAATATCAAATTTGCTTATTTCTAAATTAGAGAGACTTGAGTGTATAAAAAAACTAAAATTGCACTATCCAAACTAAAGGGACTTAAAGTGAACTCAAGCCTTTATCTTTTGTGTGTTGTATAGCTAGTGTGTTCTTCACACTTTAAGGTTCCTCACATTCCACTCATTTTTCGGTGGCGAACTCTTTTTTTCTTTCCATTTATTCCATCGTCTTTCTTTCTATTTTCTATTTTGGTCTTCATACCCACGTGTTCTTTGCTCTCATTGTTAATAACTCCATAGGCCTGATGTTGATGGCGATTGTGTCTTAGGATGAGATTTTTAATTATTAATTATGAATGCCTTTAATTTTGGCTAATTTTTTATTTTTAACTACTTATTATGATGTATAGTATAAGCTAATTTATCTTGTACCTATGAACTTTTATATAACAGCTAACTTCTCTGCAATAGCAGTTTTGGGGTTGTTCACTTTGTGTTGCTATATTGAAGTAATAACTATGATTGAAATTATTTATATGAACTATGGTTGAAATATATTTTCGTTTTTAAGGATTTTTCTTTTTAAGAAATATCTTTATATTAGTTGCTCATTTTCTAGATACATACTTTCTCGCCATGGAAAATTGCTTGGACTAGATTCCAAAAGGATTCCTGCCAACAATGCTGTCAATCAGTATGCAGAGGCCTTGGCTAAAGCTTGGACTGAGTATAATAACCCCAGGTCAGTTCAGACAAAAAAAAAAAATTCTTGGACTTTTACTGCTGCTTTTGGTTCCCTGATATATTTTCTAATGTATCCATTCAGGGCCGTGATTATGATTGTAGTTCAGGCTGAAGAACGAAACATGTACGACCAGCATTTTGTTTCTGATGTTCTAAGAGAGAAATATCCTTTTCTCAATAGTTATATTAATTTCAATACAAATAGAAAAAAGGTTCATTTTATTCCCATATAGCAGAGCAGACACTTTTATTTGTATAATTTCATTAATTTGTGCTATTAAATGTGATATCAAAGGATATCAAGGGATGCTTTTATCAGTTTTATGTAAAGAAAACTACTAGAAATTTTTATACTCGCTAGTCGCTACATATTTTTTGGTTGTTGTTGTCCTTAGCTTTATAACACGTATAATATTACAACTATACGAAAGACATTGGCAGAAGTTGATCATGAAGGAGAAATTCTACCAGATGGAACACTTTTTGTGTACGTAACCTTTAGCCATAAAAACAACTTTCAGCTATTGTTTGTGGTTCTGATTGTACAGAAATATAATTTCTTGGCACTTACAGGGATGGACAAGCAATTTCAGTCATTTATTTCCGGGCTGGCTATACACCAATTGACTATCCTTCGGAATCAGTGAGTAATATGACATCAGTCTTTTTGCTGCTCATAAGCATGTTTTTCCATTGTAGAAACATCTGTTTTGTTTTCTATTTACTTAAACTTCTTTTCTTAAGAAGTAGGAAGGTGTTAGGCCACTGAATCTGGTATGACCTTAAAGGTTGCTGGTTTCTTGTGGATCGTCTAAGTTTGGGACATCAAAACAATTTGGGAAGTTTTGCTAGAGAAAGCATGCTTCTGACTTTTTTAGTTTTTTAGCAATCATTTTGTTCATCCTTTCATCAACTCCAGTCATTTGAGGGGTCTTAGGAGGCCACCTTCTCATGTCTTATCCCATGAGTTTTGTAGTATACATCTAATTGGCCTATGTCATGATTCTTGCTCCTTCCTCTATTTTCAACAGAGTTGGCTTTGAACTGGTTGTTCAAGCCTTTTTGTCTTCTTTTTAACTCTTAATTCGACAAACTAAAGAATCCAAACTCCATTGTGATTTTCTTCCTCTATTTATGAAGGGATTTGCACTTGGTACAATTTGCTACAAATAATGCACCGAATAGTACAGTTGGGGGTTGAACAATTTCAACCTTTTACTGCATTATTTCACTTTTCATATTGGCTGAATCCCACAAAAATTACGTAATCTAATTTACTTTTCTTCTTCTCTACCTCCTTTCTATTCCATGGATTATCTTCTACCATAATATTATTTCCTGCTACGAATGCATTATCTTGCAATATTAGTGACCCTTCCAGTTTGTCTACGAGTTCTTATGGTTCAGGTATATGTTGCTCAATATGCAGGAATGGAGTGCTAGGATACTGATGGAACAATCCTCTGCTGTCAAATGTCCTTCAATATCCTATCATTTGGTTGGCACCAAAAAGATTCAACAGGAACTTGCAAAGCCTGGTGTTCTTGAGAGGTATCTTCTAATTAATATTCTTTATATCTTCGAAGCTTATTTAATCCTTTTATGCATAGGCAGCAGTTGATCAATTCACAGAAACTATGTTTTAAAAGAAAACCGGATAATGAACAATTGTGAGTGAGTTATCATGTAAAGTGAGATTATCCTTCAGGATCTGCTTTCCAATCCATGGCTTGCTCAGTTGGTTGGTCATGATATGATTGTATCTAGGAATGTTAGGTTTTTTTTTAAATGGTCAGTAGGTATCTCTTTGTAAATTGAAGAAGTTTATCTGATCCAGTGGCGTCGTTCAGAATGTGGCTGCAACCATTGTTGGCCAATGGTGGCAAGAATGCATGGTTAATGATTGGGATCTTTGGATGTTTGTAAGTTTGCAATCATAATGAATTTGTTGAGGGAAAAGTTGAAGGTGGATTGTAATGAGGGAGCTTGCTACCAAAAGCTCATGTTGTCTATAGAGCAGATCATAATTCGAAAAGGTTTTGACTAAATAATAGACTACTTGGAAGAAATCATCATGGATTCAGTGCACTAATGGTAGAGATGTAAATTCAAAATTTTTTCATAAAGTGGCTGCAGGAAGGATTAGATGTTGATCTGAGAGATTGATGGTAACAGAGGAAATGAGGAAATTAGCATGGGGAGGTTTGAATTGATGGGCTTTCCTTGTTTATTCTTATTTTTGCTTTCATGTTTCATTTTTTTTTATGGGGGATTTCTTATCCACTATTCTTGGACTTCTGTTTTTTCTTGTAATGATATTTCTTCCGTTCTTCTTTTGTCCCAAAAATCAGGAAATAAATGATGGATTTCCACAGACCTACACGGCTACACTCATACTACCTATTTTTGTTTAGGGAATTGAAAGTTTATTTTATGCACTAAACACTTTCTGATTGTTGCATCTTGGCTTCGAAAACAAGCAGTTCTAAGTTCAAACTAAATCCTTGTGTCAAAACTGTAAGCAGGTTCATTGAAAACAAAGAAGACATTGCCAAACTGCGTAAATGCTTTGCTGGGTTGTGGAGTTTGGATGACTCAAATATTGTTAGAAAAGCAATTGAAAGGCCCGAGTTATTTGTGATGAAGCCCCAAAGAGAAGGAGGAGGTCTTATAAACCCAAACTTTGATTCACCTACTGCCCTACTTTTTTTAAAAAACAAAAGAGAGAGGGGGAAGAAACTTATCTAACGAACTGTAATTACTTTTCAGGAAACAATATTTATGGTGATGATGTGAGGAAAGCCCTCCTAAAATTGCAGAAAGAAGGTTCTCAAGAAGATGCAGCTTATATCCTTATGCAGAGGATATTTCCATCTAACTCTGCAGCAATTTTGATGCGTAATGGCTGTTGGCATAAGGATCGTGCCATTTCAGAACTTGGGGTATTCGGTACTTATTTAAGGTACGTTCATTGCTTAGCCATGTCTGTAACTGTTCTGAGTTTAAATTTGCGTAATACTTGATATCCTCGGACTGGAATTTGCAGGAACAAGGATAAGGTTATCATGAATAAACAAAGTGGGTATTTGATGCGTACAAAAATATCATCATCTGATGAAGGTGGGGTTGCAGCTGGTTTTGCAGTGTTAGATAGTGTATACCTGACATGACGGAGCCAACCAAACTGTTGGTTATCAGGGTTTACATAATGATATCATAATGTTTTGTTTTCCAATGGGAGTATAGTTCAAAACAAAACATTATCTTGCTTTTACTGATCTACCTCCGCAAAAAATGGAAAAATAGGAGAGACTGTAAAGTTCTTTTTTTCCTTTTTCCATGGGACCATACCCGACGAGTTGTTATATTCTTTCTATCCAATAAAAATTTGGTAAGCTGTTCAAACCTAGTTCGTTCTTATTGCAAGACTGTTTGTAAGATGGTAGAGGAGTGTAGCTTCGGTTTGAGTGGGTGGTTTAATTTTGAGAAGAGAAGTAAGGAAATAGATTGAGTAGGGAATTTTCCATGATGGAAGGTCGTAGATCTTACACAACCGGTTCCTAGGAACATTAAGCATGACCAAATGCATTTTTATCTAAGAAATGCTAACAAGTCTATGTGAAAATAAATAAATGTTAATGAACAAGTCATGTAGCTACATTTTTTTTTTTTTACTTTCTTTAACATACTTTTTTTTTCTGTTGTGCGGGAAATCTTAGCTTGTGTTGATCTTATTTGATAATTGACCTGAGTCCTCTCTTTAATCATAAGTGGGCCAGTATGAAATTCATTTGATGACAAAGAAAATGTGAGTGTCGCTAATCTTGATTTTATAATTGGTTTAATATATTAGTAGGTCCTTAAATATTTTTGAGAATTTTTAATTAGGTCTTTAAACTAAAATAAAAATTGTGGTGGTGTCTTTAATCTTGTTAATTTTTTGTTATCAAGTCCTGAAACTCGTCTACGTCGGTTTGAAACTACGGAAAAAATAAAACATGTGATGTTTTACACTTTTACTAACTCTAAAGACTGAATTGCAGTAAAAAAAAGAAAAACTCTAAAGGAAGAAAAATCTAAGGACTTAATTATAATAGTCGATCGATAATAATTAAGGACTCGACTATAAATTTTTTCAGTTTAAAAACTTAATTAAATTTTCGAATAGTTTAGAATCCTACTGATAATGTATTAAACCTATATAATTTATTTATGAAATAATTTAATTTACAATATAATTTTAAATGTGTTGAGTATAAAATTAAAGGACTGCACATAATTTAATTTAGTTTAAAATTTAATATAAGGTTATTTATATCTTACAATTTGAAAAAAAATATGTATATATATAGAAAATGACTTATTCATGAGATATTTTAAATTCTATAATATTTTAATATTATATTATTATACATAATATTATTTATTTAATAATTTTTCAAAAACAAATAAAAGTAAGAGTAAAACTAATTACCGACCTAATCTAAATTGTTTTATATTGAATTGGATTGGATCAAATTAAATTTTTAAACTAAATTTATTAGATGATAAATTAAAAAGAAAGGAAGGGAGCATCTTTTTATTTTTTTTAAAACAATAGTCATACTAATATTAAAAGTTGACGACAAAAAAAGAAAGAATCTATCTACTATAAGGTTTTATATAAATAAAATATGTCATGCGTCACCCCAAATTCATTCTCCAGGTAATTAATTCAATTCTAATTACTTAATTCAAAAAAATTCAAATTAATAAATAATAAATGCAGATTAATAATTGATTTAATAATTCAATTAATTCAGATTAAATTGATTTAATATTTTCATTAAATCTTAAATATCAATTTTTTTTACTGTAATAATAAATAAAAATATAAAAGATAATTTATAATTGACCGAAACTAAAAATATAGAAGATGATTAATAGAAAATTACAATAAATATAATGATATTGTCCATTTATATAGGATGAGCCTACTCCCTCAGCGTTGCGCTCTCCATTTTTCTTGGCTTATCCGCATAAATACTTTGCCCAATTTTCTTTTCTTTCATGTCATTTTTCCTTTTTTTATGATTAAGTAAATAGTGAAATAGTGGAGAATAATGATGCTGATATTTAATTAGGTATGATAATTAATAAGTATATTAATTTTTAAATTTTATATTTTGTGTAATTTTTTATTAATCAATAATAGACAGAACTTATACTAATGTCCTATCTACTACATCTATTATCTACTATATATAAAATAAAATTTTGTGGTATTAACTTATGTCACATAACAATCTCATATTCATTTTCCTTAAAAATAATTATTCACATGAGTTTACGAGTTTTTGAAAAAAAATGATATTTTTAATTGATTTTGAAATAATTTAATAAGTTTTGATTTAGAAGATTTACATTTCATATGGAATCATTGAAAAAATAAATTGAACCAATCTTAATATATTTAAATAAATAAATTCAAAGTTGAACTAAAACTTCAAAATAAAATCAGTTTATAATTTTTAATGAAATATTTCATTTGCAAAACAAACTTCAATATAATATTACAATTGTCTTATGATATATATATATATATATATATATATATATATATATATATATATATATATACCAATCTTTGAACTTCAACTTAGGTCATTTTTTTTTCATTTGTTTGTTTAAGATTTAATGTAAGAGTTACTGTTATTTCAATATATTATATTTTATTGTATTATATATTATTCTCTTAAATCTTAAAATAAGTGTTGAAAAATTGTTCATGATTTTTATTTTTTAATAAATTATTCACACAATTTTCTATCTTAACTAATTAGTTTGTTTCTGTAAAAAAAGAATCAATTAGTTTGGTTAAATATTTTAATGTATATTGTTTTAACATAACCTTATTACTATAAAATTTATTTAAATATTTTTTTCAAAAAAAATGTATTCAACTTTAAAGGCAAATACTCACATAACCGCATTAATTTTTACCACTATTTCTAATAAATTGATCTTATTATTTATAACATTTCAGTATATATGATAACTTTAACATATTTAACTAATTAATTTAATTTAAAATATATTATAAAATAAGATCTTGTCAAGTGGACATATGTCTTTTTGACGAAAATTATTTACACAGTTAAAAAAATTAACTTTTAAAAAAAATTAAAAGGAGGAATAACAATATTTGGAAGCATATATATATATATATATATATATATATATATATATATATATATTTAAATATTTATTGAGATATCTATTAACACATATTTATTAAAATTAAATAATTAACAATATATTAAAAATAAAATGATATAAAAAAAATTATTCCTATAAATTATAAAATGAGAATTTAATTACCGTAAGGGATAAGGAACACTAAGTACTGAAAGCTTTGACCTTAGAGCAACTTTAGTGCAAGATCTTGAGCAAGGATCTTGAGTTTAAGATCTGGTCTTCACTAGATCTCCCACTAAAGGAGGTAAAGAGATCTCCAACATGGAGAATAAATTCTTATAGAAGAACCCTTAAGATATGCACATTGTTCAAAAAATAATAATTTTTTTTCCTTTTTCTCTCTCCTTAAGATCTCAAAATGAGATCTACCACTAAAGAATAAAATGGAAGGGATCTTGAGAGATCTTAAATCCTACTTAGCACTATGGAGTCTACTAAAAAGTGATCTAAAATCTTAATTTAGAATCTACCACTAAAGTGCTTTTATGAATAGTATTCAAAACCCACTACTAAGTTAACCCTAATGAAAAGGGAGCAATTGTTAGTCTTTGGGGAGGTGTTAAATTTGAAGCAAGGACAAAAAGAAGGCTAGATGGGCGCGGGCTTTCATTGTTCCGGAACTTAGAAGCCCTCAAGCCCGTCACTCTCCTATTCCCGAAATTCACCATGTCTCAACATATTTATGCCATCTCCGACCACCATCGTCTCGATCAACAACTCCTTCACACTATCGCCTGCGATGCTCTCGTTATGTGTTTGTGATTGCATGCATGCAGAGATCAGGAAGCGTTCCTGGCTTGGGATTGGTGCATGCCCCAGTTGCCTTGTTACCCACGCCATTTCCGGAAATTTCTGCGCTGCTGTCTCTTTCTTATATAATTTGTGCATGGGTTCCTACTTTATTGTTTATGCCACAATGCAGTTTAACTTTATTCTATAAAGAATGGACACACTATATTTTTGTGTTTGATACTTTTTTTAATCACCATAATTAAGGTTTTTGTCTCCTTAGTGAGACCTGAAATATTCTCACAAACTTTGTCTTTTAGGTGGATCGTTTATGAGATTAATTCTCAATATAAGACTTAGTTACGTACACTTAAAAAAAATTATTTTTCCTTAAAGAATATATTGCTAATTGAGTCACACATTGAATTGTGTCAGATATGTTTCCAATGGATAAAGATGCATGAAAATCTCACCCTATTTGCCACCATGACAGAGGAAGAAAAATGTGAAAGAAGTGTTTAAATAATTAGTAATAGGATGAGAGAGATAAAAAATATGAGTGTCAAATTATCCTTCACTTTGTTCATATATTACTACTCTTCTCAAATACAGCACTTGTTACACATGTCAATTATCCTTCACTTTGTTCATGATTAAAAAATGAGTTTTTATTTTCTACTTGGAAACTTCTCCAACATGGCTCGAGTAAGAGTCTAGACTTATGAATGATGATATTTGGACATCCAAAATATACAAACATTTCACTAGTTAACACCTCTTGTTTTTCTCATTTTCTTTTTTCATGTCACATCATACATAAATAAAAGGTTTTCTTTCTCTTTTACTCAGCTAATTGATTGTGTATATATAATGCATCTTATGTCTCTGTTTCTAAATGCAGAACTAAGAAAGCGGATGAATTCACCTCTAGACTTCTGGATATTCATTCCACGATGATACAAATTAACAAAAAAGAGGTAAGTGTTTATTAGTATTTGTAATGTACAGTAGCAACAAGAGTACTACGTTTGTTTTTAATATTATTTCAGCTGAACTCATTTTGTGCTCATAATATTCTCATTGAGAGATAGAGTGAGATTGTTTTAGAAATTAGAACATCACTACACGTTTGTTTGTTGCAAAACGTTTAACGGTAAACAGAAATGTTACATAAAAATAATTTGTCTTTACGCTAGCCAAAAATTGAGGGTACATACAGATCTAAAGTTTTCCTCTTGATGAAGTGAATCAAAGGGATTTCTGATATTATTTTGCTCTGCCGAAATTTTAATAGGAAATACGATTGGGGTTACATCGTTCAGATTATATGCTTAATGAAAAGACTAAATCACTTTTGCAAGTAGAACTGATCAACATTATTGCCTCTTCATTTGCCGGTCTTAATAATCTTGTGACTGAACTTCATAGGTAAAGTGTTGTCTGTATATAAATCACTTTTTATTTCATCATACTTTTATTATTGGGTTCATCTATTATCGACTCAAATTAGTTTGGATTAAAAGTATTGTTGATGTTGATACTATGCTATCATCTCTAATTTATATTAATGTTTTGAGAGGTCTTTGTTTCATTGCAGCCAACTATGGATTTGTTTAAGTTAAGTACTTGAACTCATTGTTGATAGTGATGTTTATATCTTTAGGGGTGGACGTACGTTGTCAGTTTTTAAGTGGTTTGAACTGAGAATTTAATTGGAGATCATAAAATATGTGCTTAGATATTAATGTATGTCTGTTCGTCCACGTTGAAAATTCAGGCATTGAAGCCCTTCTTTCTCTCTCTTTTTAAACTACTTGTGTGTGTATAGTATATGATCTTTTATATAACAGGTAACTGCTGTTCTGCAATAGCAGTATTGGGGTTGTTGAATTTGTGTCGTTATACCGGATTTATGACTATGATTGAAATTATTTATATCAACTCTGATGGAAATATATTTTCGTTTCAAGGAACTTTTATTTATTTATTTATTGAAGAAATATCTTTATATTAGTTGGTAATTTTCTAGATACATACTTTCTTGCCATGGAAAATTGCTTGAACTAGATTCCAAAAGGATTCCTGCCAACAATGCTGTCAATCAGTATGCAGATGCCTTGGCTAAAGCTTGGAGTGAGTATAATAACCCCGGGTCAGTTCAGAGGGAAAAAAATTCCCTTCAACTTTTTCTTGCTTTTGGTTAATTTCCTGCTATATTTTCTTATGTATCCATGCAGGGCTGTGATTATGATTGTGGTTCAGGCTGAAGAACGAAACATGTACGACCAGCATTTTGTTTCTGCAGTTCTAAGAGAAAGATATCCTTTTCTGTGCAGTTATAATTAATATTAACTATAATACAAAAGGAAAAACTTTTATGTGCATAATTTGTGCTATTAAATTCGATATGAAAGGGTATGAAGGGATGTTTTTATGTAAAGAAAGCTACAGTAGTTTTTATAATTAGTACATACTTTTTGGTTGTTAATTGTTATTGTCCTTAGCTTTATAACACGCATAATATTACAACCATACGGAAAACATTGACAGAAGTTGATCAAGAAGGAGAAATTCTACCAGATGGAACACTTTCTGTGTATGTAGCCTTTAGACAAAAACAACTAACTTTCAGCTCAGGTTGTAGCTTAATTACGTTATTGACTATGGTATTGATTGTAGAGAAATATAATTTCTTGGCACTTGCAGGGATGGACAGGCAATTTCAGTCATTTATTTCCGGGCAGGCTATACACCAGATGACTATCCTTCAGAATCAGTGAGTGACTTGAATTCAGTTTTTTGCTGCTAATAAGAACCGTGCTATTCCAATGCAGAACCATGTTTTGTTTTCTATTTACTTAAACTTCTTTTTTTAAGCATTAAGAAGGTTATGCCACTTAATCTGGTAAGACCTCTGTGGAAAAAAGAGTGTCTCTAACTCACTAGTGTTAGGAAATTGTACTATATTGTTAATATTTAATTACTCTATCTGCTAACTAAATTCTTTTAAGATTTACATGGTAAAAGGACTTGTGAGGTAGAAAGCTAAGGAATGAAGACAATAATTTCCGTATTTTTTAGTTCTTTCCGAATAAAAACAGTTGGGTTCTTCAAAATGCAGGAGTCTTTTCAGGAACAGGGTGCCTGGTGAGGGCTATTTTTGTCTGTTGGAATCTTTTTTAGGTGCAGAAGCAAAAACGGATGCAGGGAGTAAAAGCCCAAAATTTATGGGAGATTGCTCACTATAAGGCCCATGATTTTCTCTACTCCCTTCCACTCCCCCAAATTTATAATCTTCTCACCCCCCCACCCCCTTTTTTAATTTATTTTCATGTCAAATTCTTATTCTACCCCCTTTACACTTCCCTTTCCTTCTCCCTCCAGGCACCCCCTTTTTTTTGTGTATTGCTGATATGACAGAAACTAGTTTTAGTTATATGAAAATATACAGCTGAGTGACAAAATTTTGTTGAGATCCATAATAGAAATTAATTTCCGTCAAAGGTATTTTTGTCAAAAAATATATATAAAACAAGTGGGAGGTGGGAAGATCAAAAGGGGGTGAGATAATCACGTGCTTAGTATAATATAGATTCTCCATGAAATCACTATGTAAAGACTCTACCGTTTTACATTTTTTATATATTAGTTTATCTTTTTTTTTTTCTTCTAAAAATAACATAATCCAATTTACTTATTCTCTTGTCTACCTCCTTATTTCTATTCCATGGATTATTTTCTACAGTAATATTGTTTCCTGCCACGCCTATATTATCATGTAATATGATTGAGCCTTCTAGCTTGACTATGAGTTCTTATGTTTTGGTATATATGTTACTCAATACGTAGGAATGGAGAGCTGGGCTACTGATGGAACAACCTTATGCTGTCAAATGCCCTTCAATATCCTATCATTTGGTTGGCACAAAAAAGATTCAACAGGAACCTGGTGTTCTTGAAAGTGGTATCTTTTAATTCACAGATACTTTATATCTTCCAAGCTTATTTCATCCTTTATGCATTGAAAGTGGTTTTGATCAATTCACATATACTTTATTTAAAAGAAAAGCATACGAAGAGCAATTTTGAGTTATCATGTAAAGTGAGATTATCCTTCAGGATCTGGTTTCCCATCCATGCCTTGCACAGTTGGTTGGTCATGACTCATGATATGATTGTACCTTTTAGGAATGATAGGCTTTTGTTTTAAATGGCAGTAAGACTCCCTTAAATTGAAAAAGTTATCTGATCCAGTGACATCGTTCAGAATGTGTCTACAACCATTGGTTGTCAATGATGGCAAAAAAATAAGAATGCATGGTTAACGATTGGGATTTTTGGATGCTTGAAACTTTACAATCACATTGAAGTTGAGGGAAAAGTTCAAGGTTAGCAATTGGGAGGTTTTTCTTTATTAAGATGTAAGTGGATTGGATGAAGGGACTATGCTATCAAAAAGCTCATATGGTCTACATAGCAGGTCCTAATTCGAGATTTTCATGAAAGAGTAAACTAGCTGGAATAAGTTATGGATTCAGTTCGCTAATGATAGAGATTTAAATTCAAAATTTTTCCTAGAGTGGCTGCAGGAAAGATTAGATGTTGATCTGGAAGATTGATGGTAACAGAGTAAATCAAAAAATTAGGATGGGAAAGTTTGAATTGATGTGCTGTTTCTTTTTTTCTTTTTTTTTTTCTTTCATATTTCATTCTTAGGTAAGATATCTTATACTCTACACTAAAACTTTTGTTTTTTCATCTAAGGATATTTATTCAATTTTTCTTTTGTCCCCCCAAAAAAAGAAGGAAACATATGATTGATGAAAATGCATATGTTTCCTCATAGGCTCATAGCTACACCCATACTTGCTATTTTGGTTAAGGGAATTACAAATATAGTATGTACTAAACACGTTCAGATTTTAACAACCCCCCTTGAACCAATACTGTAAGCAGGTTCCTTGATAAAAAAGATGACATTGCCAAACTGCGTAAATGCTTTGCTGGGTTGTGGAGTTTGGATGACTCAAATATTGTTAGAAAAAAGCAATTGAAAGGCCCGAGTTATTTGTGATGAAGCCCCAAAGAGAAGGAGGAGTTCTTATACACCCAAACTTTGATTCACCTACTGCCCTACTTTTATTTAAAAACAAAAGAGAGGGGAAGAAACTTATCTAACGAACTATAAATTATTTTTCAGGAAACAATGTTTATGGTGATGATGTGAGGGAAACCCTCCTAAAGTTGCAGAAAGCAGATTTTCAAGAAGATGCAGCTTATATCCTTATGCAGAGGATATTTCCATCTATTTCTGCAGCAATTCTGTTGCGTAACGGTTGTTGGCATAAGGATCGTGTCATTTCAGAACTTGGGATATTTGGTACTTATTTAAGGTACATTGATTGGCCACATGTCTATAACAGTTGAGGTTAAATTCACATAAACTTGATATCCATGGACTGGAATTTTCAGGAATAAGAATAAGGTTATCATGAACGAACAAAGTGGTTATTTGATGCGTACAAAAGTATCATCATGTGACGAAGGTGGGGTTGCAGTGCTAGATAGTGTATACTTGAGTTGACGAAGCCAACACCTTTTGGTTATCAGGGTAATTCAAAACACTACATAAGTGATGATTTACATGTTATTGATATCATTTAAGTTTTTTTTATCAAGGAAAGTAAGGAAATGGTTTGAGTATGGAATTTTCCATGACCGAAGGTCCATCTTCAAACGAGTTGAGCTCATATTATTAGGCAAGCGGCTGCAAGGAACATTAGCATGATCAAATGCATTTGTAACTAAAATGTTAGCAACATGCTTTTTTAACATACTTTTTCTGTTGTTGGGGCAAATTTCTCATGTTGATTTTAATAACATGGGTCCATTCTTTATTAGTGGGACCAGTATTGAATTCATCCATCAATAAAAAAAAGGCAGTATTCCTAGTATCATTTTCGTGACTTTAATGTGGCCAGTGATACATCCATCGACCATTGTAATACCTGAACTGAATGAAATGCAATGCACCGTTTTTCACCAGTGAAGCATTGGCAATGTTAGTATTTAATTGTGCTTGTGTCATTAGTGATCAATTTATTTAAAAAAGTGAGGTGGTGTCAGTAGTTTGGTAATAAAATGCGGCAAATGTATTAGGAAAACAAGGATCAATTCATTATGTGTAAAGTAGTGAAGCACAAAACTTTTCAATGGAATAACTGACCTGGTTGAAATCATCACAAAAGATCTGTGTATTGGCTAGAAAAGCTTAAACGCTATGTTACAATTAAGGGTTAACATAACATAATGTAGCAATGGTTAACTAAACTCCTTTAGTGTGTTCTTCTGTCATTCCACCCACCCATATTCATGAGCACGATTTTCCCATAATGCTGTCAGCTTGCGTTCTTCAATGAGCTCTGCCTCTGCCCTCTCCCTTGCTTCTTCACAAGTTTCCACCCCAATGTTGCACTTTTCTGCTTCCTTCTGGTAATGCGAAAAGGTTTTCCTGGCATCCATTATTAACTGTTTGGTGTGTTCCACGGTCTCGTTGGCCACAATTTTCTGCAAATTTAGCTCCTCAGATAGCATTTTAAGTAGACCCTTGTTCATTTCCTCATTCAAAACTGGATCGTGTTTGCCACAATCTGCACCTACAATACAAAGAAAAAGTCTTTCCTGTCATGATTGCAAACAATTGGACAACATGCTGAAGAACTGTTGTCAGCAATTTCATCGTACAGATGAGCCAAGTCTGATACTAAAAATTAAACCCTTGATGCATAAAAAATATAAGTGTAGCTTAAAGCAGCTTATGTTGTGTAATATATTAACAACCATAAAATGCAAAGGAGGTTAGCTTACCGGAAATTGAGCCATTGACAAGTCCTGCAAAACATGGTTGAGAAATAAACCAATGTGACAAAATATTATACACACGTATATAATATATAGGACGGATAAGGTTTTGCAATTTGCAAATATGATAAGCTAAATAAACAAAACTATCATGGCGCTAATCCTTATATCACGGCACAAAGGTTTTAATAGAAAAAAAAAAATCCTCAATGTTATGTCAAAGATAGCTAAAACTGGAAATTAATCCTTATACTTTAACCTTATTCTCACCATGTCTAAATATATGGCAGCAAAAAATACAGCCATCTTTTTCTTTTCTTTTTTTGAAGTTAAAATACAGCCATCTTAGTTGGCTTAATATCAGGTAAAATGAATGCCCCAATTTCCTTCTTCCCTTTTAAGACCAAAGGTAGATCCAAGATTTCAAGGTCAGCAATTGAAACTCTGAACCTAATATGTATGAATTGAATAGGCGAAATAAGAAAAATTTGGTTTTGTACATTGGTAAACAAAAGAAGCATTTGTTCTAATTCTTCATACGAAGCCAGTGAATTTTTCTGATTATTTTATTTTTCAAAAAAGAAGTCAGTTTCTCTGCAACTTGCTGCAGATGTGGCAAGTAGCGCAGCACAGACAACAAATGCTAACTAATTGCGAGAACTCTTTTCTATGCACATACCATTTTTCATTTTCAAGCATACAAAAGGGTTACTTTTGTCTTTTTCTTATCATCACATCAAATCAAACTTGTTTCTTTTTATTTTTCACTTCGATACCAAAATAACATTGCACAGTAACTAAAAAAAGAAACTCACCCAGAGGATCGAGGAGATATTCCGCTGACGAGCAGAAACAATCACATGGAGGACAAGAAGAAAATTGAGAAGATGCACTCTTCTTCACCCTCGAGCGAGAGGGTGGACCAACCGTGAACACAAGAAAACACACACTCATCCAAACCAAAACCCACCTCAAAACACCATTAGGACAAAGCTTTTGCTCTGGTGGATGAACCCTCCACACCCTCATTTACAAAACAAACTAAAAACAGTTACTTGAACAATGTTTGATGGGTGACTCATGCAACGATGCAACAACACTCACACTCACATTTGAAGATCTGGGTAAGTAAGGAACACTGTGTTGGATGCTGAAGTAAATAAAGGGTGTGACTTGTAAGAGAGCACCACCTTTAAAAAAACCGATTTTTTTTATAAAATGAGATCATAGACGCTGAATTTGACTGTAACACAATGATTGAGGAAGAACACTTCAGTTTACATAACACAGAAGAGTTTCTCTCTCTCTCTCTCTTTTGCAGTGAGTGGGAAGACAATGTCTACTTTGTCTTGGGGAAAAATAAAAGGAGACCCTGATCCCGGTAAAATGTAAAGATGATGTCTTTATGGGGTTTGCAAATGAGAATTTGTTGCTCGAGTGGGGAAGAATTTGCATTATTATGGGAAAGAAAAAGAGTGCTTGCGCTGCGGCTTTAGGATAATCAAGAAGGTTGCTTTAATGATTGGGTTGGTTTGTTTATTGGTTTAAGTGAGTGAGAACGGTAATCTTTGACATTTTGTAACATTGGGTTTAGCCAATAAGGTTGTTACTACTCGGCGTAGGTTATGTGTACCCGTTTGGTTACTACTTATGACTTCAAATTGTGTTACTATCATCTTCCGTGATTAAACGACAACAACCGTTTGTCTGTGCCCTGTAATTTAGGAACGGGTCATCAGAGAGAGAGAGAGAGAGAGAGAGAGTTTATTTAATGCCACACAGATACCGTAAACATGGCCAAGAGTGCACGTGCAGATGCTGGTAAATCTTCAAGGTGTAACGATAAAGACAAAAGCAAATGGAACGTTATTCACAATAACATGTGTATTAGAGCAACTTTAATGAGAGATATTAGCAAAAAATTTTTAATTGAAGATCTCTCTTTTTTTATATCTATCCTTAAAAAAAAAATACATATTTTTATGTGGAGATTCGGTTCTTCCACAATAACCCTGAAGATTTATATGGAGTTCAAAAAAAATGATTTTTTATATAATAAGATGAAAAAAATAAATAAGATGAAATTAAAATTAAAATTAATTAATTAAAATTAATTATATGTTTTATTAATATTTATATATTTTTTCATGCTTTATTAATTAAAATTAATTACTTAATTAATTTAATATAAATTAAATCAAATTTTAAATATTTAAAAGTGGGGTTCATGTGTGACCTATTAAAATTATCTAAGATCTTAATTTAGGATCTACTAATAAAGGAAAAAATGTCATGTATCTTAAGAGATCTTCAATCCTACGTGACACTATGGGGTCCACCAAAAAATGATCTAAGATCCCAATTTGATATCTACCACTAAAGATGTTCTAAGTGAATTATAATTTTGAAGGATCATTAGCATAGAATGGAGTAATAATGAAAATTGTATCTCATGCATTATAATTTTTTATATAAAAAAATAGTAAATGAAACATGTAAAATTAATTGAAACAAAATTGAAAATATATAAATTTGGAAGAAATAAAAATGTGTAAAATATTTATAATCAACTTAAATGAATTTATTAAGATCAAAATAGTTTTCTCCAACATGTAATTAAATATTGATTAAAAAGAAGAGTCTCACTAATTAGGAGCAAATATTTATTGTGAGAATCATATGAAAACATAATAAAATTATGATAATTTTATATATCCTAATAAAAATATTTTTTAAAATTTATTAACCAATATCTTGAGGACATAAAATAATATTTGCCCTAAAATGAATTTACTTACTACTACTGTAGTACCAGTTGTATTTAAGATATCCACATTGAAACAACCAATCTGTTCAATGTTCTTTATTGTTCTATCAAATAATCGACACTCATTACTTCAAGATACCAACACTGGAACAACTGATTAATTTGTGTCAACAACGCCCTTAAATTTAATAATGACTTGCTTTAAGAATCGAATTTAATGGTAAATCGGAACACCCACATCAAGGAAACCATTTATGGAACACCGCTCATCATTTTTTTTCCTACCCCAATACATGTGAAGAAGAGGCTATTAATTTTTACTTGCTCTGTGTGGAATCCCAACCGGCCAAGTTTGTTTATTTAAGTGTTATACTTTCTGTCTTTTGCATCACTTTACTTTTAAAAGTGAATTCTATTTTCATGTATACTGTGAGTTCAATGAATGTGCAAACTGGATAGCAAAATATGGAGCTAATCATGATCATTGGTTACTCGCTTGGGAATTTTGGCTCTTATCAGATTCGTTCTGTGAGGTTCTTAGTGGTGTTAGGCTGAGACGCTGAGGTCTTAATAGTGTTTGATAATACGTTTTACCGTGGATGTGGATCAAGCAGAAGATAGTAAGAGTATCTTTCTCATCATTTCTCATTTTGGACGCGAAAATTACTAATTAAGTGCATATCAAAATCGAAAACAAACACACACTTACTGCACGTTCAGTCAGGCATCCCTGATGCAGTTTTCCACGTCCAACCTGAAGCTATCAGAGATAGCTTTTACATCAATGTGATTTTTGCCTTAAAATTGCATTTCCAAATATGCTATTAGTTGTTTATGTTTCCTACTGATAAAAATATGTTAAAATTTCATTAATTATTATTTGTAAACATGTTTTATATTTATTTAATTCTTATATACTTTAGATAGTTATTATGAATAAAAAATAATAATGAATATCAATTTAAAAAGTTAAAAACAATCTATCACATACATCATCTGATATGGAATTATTCTAATTTAATAAGAGATTTTAAGTTCAAATTTTAGATATATAATTCCTTTAAATACTAAAAACAGTAATTATAGTCTATACCAAAAAATATTAAAAAGTTAAAAATAATTTTATATAAATAAAAACATTGCTTATAGTCTTCAATCTGTATATTATCCTTCTACATAAAAAAATTAATAAACCCCATGTGCAAATCATGGCTCTTAATTTCACTCTAGTGGTTTTACTTGTATCAAAGAAAAAGAAACACAGGATGCTGGCAGAAGTGTTAAGTGGAATTTACTTAGGCCGTGTATCTTTCTCTCTTGTTATTAGGTGCAGTTATTGGATAGAATTCAGGTTTTATTACCGTGTTAACATTAAAAAAAAATACTACTACTACTTTTCCATATTGATATTTAAATTTAATACGCATATATTAAAAATATTTAATGGATGTAAAATATAATTATATTTTACTCAAATGTCTTTATTTAATATATTGAATTATTAATCGATAGTGCTCTATACTACTAGTAATAAAATATTAAATAAGGATATAATTGGGCTAAAGAAATTAATTAGACTTTGAATTTTTAAAATATCAATTATTTTGGGATTTAAAAAACTAAAACATCAATAATTATGAAAAGAAAATAATAACTATTTATCAGAAAATATAAAAAATAATAATTTACTAAAATAGGATAGTTTGTACATGTAATCCATGAAATGGAAAGGATATTCTTAAATAAAGTGAATTAATGTTTTCATAGTTCCAATGACGTGGTCAATGGTGTAAAAGACGCTAAATGAAATTTTATGTTGGGTAAGTGTTGTATAAATTCACTCGCTTGTATAGCTTTATATTAGAGCCACATTTTATCACCTATTATACTTACAACCCTTAATTTTTTTGTCAAATAACTTCTTGGTTTTTTTTTAAAGGTCAACATTAATTATTAGTTTTTATTAGTGAAAAAAAAATTAAATCCACAATTTCTCCCTCCAAACTCTTCTCCCCTTAACTACCAAATAACTTCTAAATGTCTATCAAACATTTTCTATTTTTTATACAGCCCTTCTTCTCTACATCGTTTTTAGATTATATTCAACAATAATAATAAAAAAAAAACAAATTACATCAACACATCCTTGACTTTTTTATAAAACTACATAATACCCTTTTTATTTTCCCACACTAACCTTCATTTAAATTTAAAAATATTACACTAACATTCTCTTAAATGTTTGAAAATATTACACTAATATCCCATCAAACCTTACACTTACATCTTTTACATGAGAGGTAAAAATAATGATTAAAAAAACATAAAATGTTTGTGTGATTAGAAAATATTGTTGTAATCGAGAAACACTGTATATTCAGGCTCTTCTAAATTCTGTCATGATGTAATAGTACAGGATGCATGCATTATGCATCACACAAAGAACCAACTAGCGAGGAACAAACTTTTATCATCCTTTTCCATCTTAACCTTCCTCTGTTTTGGAAATGAATTTTCTTTCAACAAAAAAAAAAAGAAAGGAACAAAAAAGAAAGAACAGCCTACTATCTAGTAAAGGTTAACTATGAATTCCAAACTCAGAAGCTAGCTAAGCACACTATGAACATTCACTCAGAGAATCTGTCTCATCATGTTTGTCCACATTGTCATCGTCAGAGTCAGGAAGATGATCAAAAAAAGTATCAAGGTACCAGGAACTTTGATCATTCCAGTCACCCTTGTCGGCACTGGCTCGCGATTTCTGATCAGCTACCATATCAGGAGAGAGCCCCCATTCAAGCAGTTCTTTGTCCGAGTGATGAACGGCTAAGCTGTACTCTCCACCACTCCCCAACTGGATCACGCGGAACTCACCATTTCCAAAATTGTTCAGAAGCTCAAACTGTTCGACTGTCCACTTGAACCACTTCATAAGGAAAACACGAGATGCCAGCCCATGTGACACAATTATCAAATTCAGATCATCAGAAGGAGCATGGTTAAGCCTGTTCATGTCAACATCCCTCCACAGAGATTCAAGAAAACCTGCAAAACAAAACAAGGGGTCTTAAATTAACACCACAGACAAAAATGAAATTTTAACTTTAATTAGCCAAATTTGTCAACAGTAATTGTTAAATAAGCTAAAGCTGTGCAGAGCGAATCATTAGTAACACCAACTCAATCCGTTAACAATTCTAACTAAAAACCTCTGGTTGTTTAATATATTCGCTAGTTTAAACTCTAGTCTTTTTGGTCTAGGACAGAAAGTAGCTTTCAAAAGAGACAATCCTCTCCAAGTCAGAAATATTACAGCATAATCAAGCTAAATCTTCTTGAGTTTTTCCTTTTAATACAGTGTTTGAACTTTGAACCAAAATTTTACATAAGAAAAATTAGTCACTATCTGAACTAACAAAACAATGTTAGTTTAAAATTTAATCTACAATCAATAAACATATAGCAGTCTTTTAAAATATGCATTTTATTAGTAAAATTATTCAGTGAGTGCGGCACCACAACTCTGAACCGACTCATATGTTACATTATTTGGATTGATAGAATGGAGACGAAATATGGTAGTAAGTATTTTATCGGATGCCATTGTTTACCTTCAATTTAATTTTCCTCTAATTTGAGTGCGTCAAGAATTTTATACCATTTCATCTTAACAAAGGAACTGGATTTGGTTATGCTCTGACTAAATAGTCTATGTACTCACCCTGTCATACCTACCTACCAAGATTTGGTTTCTACACTAATAATGCATAGAAATTAAACTCATGTTCGTTCTATTCCGATCTATATCAGCTCTTTTGCTCAATCCAAACACATAGCCTTTGAAATGCTTTGCCAATTCTTTAAATACTAACATAATCAGAGCAAACCATTGCAATAATTGAAGACAAAGAGCGTACTGGAAACGCGATCGAAGACGTCGGCGGCGGATTCTCCCTCCGGAAAGCGATAGAAGAACCTTCCGAAGCGTTGGCGAGTTTCCTTGATGACGTTCATGCGCTCCTGGACCTGAAAATTGCCGAAATCCTGCTCCCGAATGCGGCACTCTTCCCTGACCCCAATCACGCGCTTTCTGGAGAAGGAGCGACCAATCTCCCGGAGCGTGGATCGGGTGCGGGCGTAGGGGGAGACGTAGAAGTACACCCGCCAATTGGTGGACCCCTCACCCGCGATGACGTGGCGGATGCGGTCCCCGGCGTGGCGTGCCTGGGCAATGCCCTCTGCCGTCAGCTGGATCTTGGGGTCGGGGATGGTGTCGTATGCGGCGGGCTCCAGGTTGCCTTGCGACTCCCCGTGACGCACCAGAATTATTCTCTTCGGCAACACTCTCTGGCTGTGGCTACACATTACGAACCAACCAACGATTACCACTTTCACACTCCTACAACGCCAACTTGGCTGGGCTTTATCATACTTTTTTTCACTTTTAAGAATAACTTTGTCGATGTTTTATATTCAAAGATAAAAATAATTATTTTTCCTTAATTAATTAGTTATACGTGGGACTGACCCATCTTAAAATATCTCATTAATAATTTAAATAATTATCGTATTTTAAAAAATATATATTATCTCAAAAGATAAGTATCACATTTAATTTTTAATATAACATTAATGATTTCTTTTTATCAATATCTTCAATAAGTATTATTTTAAATTTTAAACTAATATTAATATTATTTTATTTTATTTATTTAATAAGATTTATTTTATAGAATTATATTTTTATCTATTTATTAATTTGTTTTTATATATATAAAACAACAACACTTATTTTGAAACAAGTAAGATACTTCCCTCCATATTCGAAAAAGAAAAAAAGATACTTCCATCCAAGAAGAAAACAATACATCTCTCGATTTTTAATTTTGTACTCTTAGAGGGAACTTTAGAAACAAAGGGTGTCCTTTAAGTAGGAGGAATTTTAATAAGAAATAACAGATTTTTGGTTTGGAAGTAAAATTGGAAGAATATGTCATTGTTTCTAATATTAATGATTATGTGACACATAAAATATAAGATTGATAACTTAATTAAAGAAAAATATTGAAAGTTATTTATGATGGTAAAATACTTATTAAATTTTAAAATGTTTTTATTAAACAACTAGATATTCAATTATCTTATATGGTGGTGAATATTAAATTTTAAAGAAATTAATAATATGAGAGAAAATAAAAATAATATAAATAAAATATTAAAATGAACGGATAATCATAAAAGAAATAATACATAATGATTTATATGAGAAAATATTTATCTAACACTCATTAAAAAAGGATAATAAAAAAATCAATTAAACAAGAGACACGGTTAAATGAATAAATTGCATGATTTTTATTATGGTGAAAAGAAAACAAGAAAAACCAAAAAGAACATTAAAAAAATTCATTTAGCGGAATCTTTGATTTATAATCATACCAAATGATGTTGTGTGATCCTTATAACCAACCTCACATAATGAGATAAAGTTTTTTTTTTTTTTTTAATTTTGAACTTGTTTCGGTAGTGACTGAGCTAAGTATGTCCCTTGAGAGTATAAAAATCGCGTTGTATGCTTTTAATGTGAATTATTATCGGATATATTATTGTTTGGAAAAATGTAATTTTAGTCTTTACACTTTAAATCAAAATTGCTTTTAGGTCCTATGATTTTAAATTGATGAATTAAAACATGTTTAGAAGTCGAGTCAAAAATGACTTTTGAGGTAAAAATATTTTAACAAAATAATCAAAATCCTTATTTTTACTTTCATTTTAATTTTATATGTTAAATTTGTATTGTAACGCATGACACATCAATTTCAACTATAAATCAAAATATACTTAATCCTCCAACTTACATTTTACCTTGATTATTTCTATTACGAGAAGAAATTCCTAAACAACAAGTGTATAGCTTATACAACAGGTGACATACCACTAGGATTAATTTAGTGATAGAGTTTTTGATAATTCACGTGAAGTTTTAATTTTAAGTTAAATTCCATTATTGTAGGGGAAAAAAAAGCACATCTTGTCGTAGATTACTTCCTGTCCGATCCGATTTATAAAAAATCAAGACTAAAAAAGGTGATTAAATTAGTTGTTTTGAATAATATTAACAAAAAATGAAAATTTATTAAAAAAATAACCTTAAGATTAAATGCTTTGAGTGATAGTCATATTCAATGTTAATATTCATAATCTGAGCACATTAAATAGAATTAATAATAAATAAAAGGTATAAAAGAATTTTAACTTAGATAAATTTAAAAATAGTCAGTTTTTATAATTAGGAAAGAAAAATAATTTATTTTTTATAAATAGGATTGAAGGTAGTATATTATTATTATTTACTTATTGACTTAAATAAATATGATTAATTTTATTTTTTATATCATTATATTTTTACTTTCCCCCTCATTTATGATAAGTATATAAAATGTTAATTAATTAATTCAAATAAAGATATGCTTAAAATATAATATTTTACATTTCCAGTAAATAAATAAATAAAAGTAAAATCATGTTTTAGAAATGAACAAATAAAAAAGAAAAGACTGATCTGTTAAATTTTGGAAGTTTTTGCTTGTACATTTCATTATTCATTTATTCTATTTATAATACGATTGCTTATAAGAATTGTTTTAAAATAAGATGAGTTAGTTAACAGAAATGTTTGGTGAATATTTAAGTAGTGTTTCTTATATAAATATTGTTGTTTATATAAATAATGTTGGTTAACTATTTTTTTATCAATAAAAAGTAATTTACAAGTCAATAATTTTAAAAAAAATTAATTAAGCATTTACTTTAGTAATTTTAGAATTGTAATACTCCCATCGTCTCTATTTATAAGATATAATCAACAATAATTTATAAGATTTCATTTAACCTGTTATACATTAATTCTTTTTTTATTAAAATATCTTGAATTGTCTTTTTCTCTTTCACACAAAGATGGGAGAAAATGAGTAGGTTACCAATAAAGTCAAAAATAAATTAAAAAATATATTATAATTATAGATAAATTTAATGTTAACAATTAAATTAATTAACTTTTTTATTAGGGACGGAGGTAGGATACTTTTGTGTTTAGCTAATCAATGTAGTATTGTAGTAACATTTTTAAGCAATCCTAGTTGCTCTGACTTGTAAGTTGTAATTTTATCATACCACTGTGTGCGGGTTAACATATCAATAATATATTTTTTATAAACATTTTTTTCGTTTAATTCTTTATTTTTATTTTCAAAAGATACTTACTAACGTTTTCTTTACTTTCATAAAGGACTATATTTTCGCTGTACAAAAAAAAGAAGAGGACTATATTTTCTTTGGCTTAGTGCAATGGATTATTGCTAAGAAGAAGAGTGTGAATAATAATTTCATGAAGTAACAAAATACTGTTAAAAAGGTCAATATTTAATATATTTTCTTTTGAAGAATAGACAAAGCCACATTGGCATTTCAAAGATATAGTATTAGTACGCGGAAAGGCAAGATCTCAATTAAATCCATGTACAGACAGATGTACTGAGAGACTGAGAGTATTTAATTAACTGTCTAAACTTAAAGCCTTTTTTTAAATCAAATTCGGAAAATATGGTTGAAACTAATTAATATTATATAAATATTACATTTTAAAAGTTTACAATTGCTACAAAGAAAGGTAAGTTATAAGAAGAATTTATACGAAACTCTACACCAAAGAAATTAAAATAATAAAGTAAATAAAAAAGTAAATGTTCCTTTGATAGTTAACACATATTTTATCCACTCTTAAAAGTGATTTTGATTGAATTTTAAACATGTATTTACATTAAATATTTAGAGAGCTTTATTATAATCATAATAATAATAATTTTATATAATTCAAACATAATTGTCTTCAATAAAAAAAATATACATGTTCTCTATTTTAAAAGTAATTTTATGCACAAGATATCTTGAATTACACTTTCTAGGGATCAAAATCTATGGCTTTAAAATTTATACTCTCGATAAAAGCTTGTGAAAAATTGTTTTGAAGCTATGATAATCGATCGTTTCATCTCATAATCAATTGTTTTGTACCAATTTGGTTTCTACATTCTCTAACAAAAATAATAATTTATCTTTTTTTGTTGGTCCAATAAATTTACTCGTGTCACAAAGTTTCATATCAATTATTCAAACTCTCTAATTTTTTTTTATTAGGGGGAAATACAAACCAACAAAGGAAGAAAAACAATTAAGGTGTTTTCACAAACGAGGTGCCAATGACATCAACCATAATAAAAGAGACAATTTCTGTTCGACAATTAGGGAGAACCAAAAACACCATATTAGAAGCTAATTGATTATAAACACGTTGTTGATCCAAACTAATTATTATTATTTTTCAAATTTTAACAATATTGAAAGGGAAAAAAATTAAAAGAAAAGGTATTTTCATATCCTCATTTAGCTTTCTATTCAAACTTATGAATTAAACAAGGAAAAACTATAATTTATTTTCTTTCTTTTTCATTCCCTTCCAACCAAACAACGTGTAGCTAAGACTATTAAAGTTGCTATTCCTAAATTAGCACACATAAAAACATAATCATATATACCGTTGGATTAAATTTTAAAATATTATAAATATTTATAATGATGCTATGCACACAAATGACACAATCTTTATTGAAGTTATAAGGCTTATTTATGGGAGTATAAATAAATAAAATAAAATTTTAAAGAGATTAAAATTAAAAAAATAAAAACTTACAAATTACTAAAAATAAATAAATTTTTATTGCAAAAATCAAAATAAAAAAATCACGACTTTCAAAAATTAAAATTTATAAACTAAATTTGCAGGAAAAAAAATAAATGAAAAAAAATATTAATTTAAAAAATATTTAAGCCAAATTATAATTACATATCTCATTTTATAGGCATCTATGCATCCAGATAACGTTCCTCAGTTGCGTGAATAGTAAGGCATCATGCATGTAATAAGAAGCACTATGTATGTAACGTCAAATCCCCATCCATTGATCGGACCATTCACTCTAAAATGTTTGGAGGTGATTATTGTAATTTTTGTCACCAATATATTACCCTTGTAGGATTTTGCGTAAGCGAATTCAGTTGCCTCCATTTCAGGAGCGAAGAAAAACTTGAACGCACGGAGTTTTGGCCCAGCAACGTTTCAAACAAATCGTAAGCGTAGAACACGCTTCGTCGCGTCTCAATCTCAACGTCATTCTCTCCCTTCTGAATCTTCATTCCCCATTCAATCATTCTGAATCCCCGCATCATTCTTCTTCACTCTTCTGTTTCCGCTTTGGTCCACAGCAACACGATGCGGCGTCGTTTTTTTATTCGATTACCGCATTAACTTTCTGGGTTCCACACGTGGATTGATCAGTTCTATCGCTCTGTGATGTAGCCACTGACAACACAGTTAATTTTTCAATATTAAGCAGTGGAAATGACGAGGTTTATCCCTGGATTCGCATTGCCTATGCTCCTTTTAATAGGTTTGCTTCACCGTTCCAATTTCTTAGCGCTTCATTTTGTTGATCCTACCATCCTCCTCTTTTCTTCACGTTATCATGTGAAATGCGTCCAATATTTTTAACCTATACTACGTGTTTTTTTTACTTGACGGCAGGTACTTCACATTCCAGTTCTGTTGATTGTATATTAAATGATACTAGTCACTAACTTTATATGAATTTGACCTTCAATTTGAGCGAGCCTCAGAATTCACGTTATTCATTTGAGTTTAATTTTCATATACAAAAGTGTAAAAAATCATACACCTCAATCAATCAGAAATTGGCATTGGTATTATCAAGATAATTATTATAATAGTCAACAAGCTTATCATACATAATAATTTGTAATTATATGATAATATAAAATTTCTTTAAACTGTTAGTGCATACACTATTTAATATTTACTCTATTCATTTTGACTAATCACAATGTTTTGGGTGTTTTTGAACTAGCTAGTTAAATATGATTAGTTTGGACCGTTTACTTTTAACTAAAAAACAAACACTATCTTATTTATGTACCTATGTATCTATGCATGAATGTATATATATTTTTTCTTATTTTTTTTGCATATAATGTCACACAACCCTTGTAGTTACTGTTAGGAAGTCTTACATTACCTATCTCAATTCTCGAGGGGTGAAGCATATATATCTATTAAGCAACTTCATTAATACTAATTAGTTTTAAGTTGAAATCTAACATGATATCATAGTTTATAGTCCATATTAGTCATTCGCTTGATATGTGGTAGGAGATGTTAGGAAGTCCCACATTGCTTATCTCAACTCTTAGGGTACAGTTTATATATCTGTTGGACAACTTAAAGCTGAAATCTAACTGTTACAACTGTATGTTATAAAAGTGATTCCATCTTATGTTTGAGTGGGATAGCTTGATGAAGTCCCTTGTATGACCGAAGTTGTTTTCATTGTCAACGTTGCAATTGATGCCTTTTCTATGTTTCATGCAGCATCTATGCTTAACTGGAGTTTGATATCTTTGCTTGATTTGATGGCATTTCTTTTCATTCAGTACACTGCTTCTAGAAAGGGTGAGAAGCTTGCTCTTATCCTCGCTATGTATTCTTAAATACATGATTTTTCATGCCTTTTACTTACACCTAAAGAAACCAGAGGAACAATAGGGAATTTGGTGATGCAATCTCAAAATTTATTATTCTGTTTCTATCATTTCATCACTTGGCACTTTTCCCCCCTAGTATTTTAGATGTTAATATATTTAGTTATACCTTTTATTTATGTAGTGAATCTTTTTTCTTGTTTTGCAAACAGGATTTCGTGTCCATCAACAATCTTTGATATCATGGTCTGTGCTAATGTTATCCTCTCTGACCCTACTCTCACATGCCGTATTTCATATTGTTTTGGTCATTGAGGGGGATCAGTGGAGTACTGTTGATGCTCAGTGGGCTCAGCTGATTGGATTTATAAGGTACTTGGAATTTCTGTCTTTTGGTTTTACCTTTTTTTATATAGAGTTTTTCACTGATAAAAAAAAGATTAGAGGTTTTCTCATCAGTGTATTTCCATTTAGAGTATACTACAAATTCTGTATGAAATGGTTTTGCAGAGTGCAGTCATGGAAGACTTTGCCGAGAGAGTACTTTTTGGTCACACAAGTATTAGCAACCTTTCTTTCTATAATTGAAATCTATGGAAATGGATCTGGACAAGATGCATGGAGAGATTTTCATTCTGGGCACCTATGTTCTTCTGTTCTGCTGATAGGTTTGCCATAAAAACTTCTCTTTCTGCCCTAACTTTTGCTTTGGGTTAGGGTTGTGTTTATGGCTAGCTTTTCTCCCGTGCTCTGCTCATGTTTGTTTAAAACGAGTTATCATTACTGATATACAGAGGTACTTTTTGAATTTTTGATTATTTGGAGTTTGTTTCTATCTTCTTTTCCTGTGTTTATTTTTCAAGGATGGTTTAACTTACCCCTTTTTTGGACTGGACTTGTTCTCTCTAATAAAATTTATTCTTCTATATTACAAAAAGTTTGTCACAAAACAAGTGGCAGCGACAATAATAAAGACCTTTCTCAGGCTCTTTGGATGACTGTTTCATGACATGATGATAGGCCAATAAAAGTTTATGTGAGAAGGACTAAGAGCAGATTTAGATCTACTTGCCTTGAGTTAATACTATTTGTGTAGTAATTGTGTCTTTTGGCAGTTCTTTCGGTAGTTTTGGCCTTTTGGGTCTTGGACTAAATTATTATTTTTGTCTTTGTACAGTTATATAGGCAGTTATAGAATGATGTGACAGTTAGTGCATGATGCTTTGTGTATGGGGTGGTTACGTTATTCATTGACTAGTTTTACTTATTCATAATTTCTGAATGGAGAAGGAGACTCCTTGTTAGGGGAAAACCTTGTGTTGTCTATATCTTGTACTGTAATTGTGGCCTAAAAACCAAATCACTGGTACATAATATTAATAGTTAAGTGGTTAGGATTTTAATTTATGTTTTTAAAAGTAAAATTGTGAATGACTGAATAACAATAACAATTTAATTTGCTTGTTTCTATGTAATTATAAATGGATGTTGATTTTTGGGTTGTAGGATCTCATCTCAAGGGCGTATGCTGCTTATTGTTGCCTGCTGTACAATTGATTGCTGGGATTAGTCATGTATCTTGGGTTTCTTTGCCTTTTTTCATTTGTAGCAGTATAGGACTTGTGGATTGGTCATGGACAAGCAATTATTTAGGTATCTTTCGGTAAGCTCCCCCTTCCTTAAGCAAAAGAGTTATGATAATACTATTTTATTGTTCAGGGTATAACCGGACTTTAAGTGAGACTTAAAAATTTAAGAGAATTTTTTTTTTACGTATTTTAAATAAAAGAGTTATATGTTGGGTCTTTTTAGTAATATATGTAACATTTTTTGTTTTGAAAAAATTAATAACAAATAATTTTTTGTTGATGGTTATACAGTTTGAACTTTAATTGCCTTATCCTTGAGTTGACCCAATTATTGTTACAACAGAATTTAGATTTTGAATTTAATAAGTTCACTAATTCTGGTTTTTATGAACTTGAAGGTGGTGGAGATATCTTCTATTTTATGCTGGCTTCAATATCATTTTGCTGTACATATGTCAACTTCCGATTGAATTCTCCGAAACCTTTAAGTGGACTTTTTACCACTTTGGGCTGTTCAAACTTTCTACAAAGTCAGAATGGTCAGAAGTTTTTTCTGGTCTTTCACTTCTACTTTTCTACATTATGGTAAGAATATTAAATGTGCCCCTAACACAGTTATATCGTTGAAAGAAGAGTCAATATGTAATGTATAATAAGGTAGTTACTTACCATTATCTGTTTGTGGATGGTGGAGGGAATCAACTATATAAATGAGCATGCTGACTCTTGTGCTTTTGAGGATTAAATATACTTGGTTCTCAAATTAAGTTTTACCTATCAATGGAATTTCTAAATTTAACCTAGACTAAGTGGTTGCAAGATTAGCTTTATTCAAAAAACTTCACCATATGGTAGGTGGAGATTCCACATTGATAGGTGATATGACCAAAATAATGTATATAATTGAGGGATAACATTCTCCTTATAAGTTAGTTTTAAGAATTAAGTTAGACTCAAAATCAAAATTTTCAAACCCAAAATTGCAAATGTTCAATCTTACAAACTTTACACTTGAAATTCTAGTTCTTGACACAAGGGGTGTGTGTAGGAGATCCCACATCAACTAATGATATGACCAACATAATGTATATAACTGGGTAATATAACCCTAACTTGATTTAATTTTAAAGGTTGAGTTAGATTCAAATCCAAAATTTAAGATGGTATCAGAGTTTAATATTATAGTTCATTACGTGAGAAGTGTGTGTAGGAGATTCCAAATCGACTAGTGATATGGTCTACATAATTTATATAAGTGGAAGACAATCTTCACCTTATAAACTAGTTTTTAAAGTTTAGTTAAACTCAAACCCTAAATGTAATAGTGGGAACCTTATGGTGATATATGACACGATGATACACTCATACAAGTAGTTGGCCTAGACTTTTTGCTATCCCTTTTTAAGATTTCCTTTAGTTTCGATCACTAATCTTCGTTGTCCCTTGTTCCAGTTATCTTGGATTAGAAGTGAGCTAGCCGAAATGGAAATCATCACATCTACAAGAGAAAGTGACTTGACTGAGCAGCTTCTTCCCAAAAAACATTCTCATTTTCTTCAAGAGTCCAAGTAAAACTGGCAGCTTCGTCATTTGATCCTTTTTTCTTGCTTGCTTTCTTTTCTTTTTATTTGCTTGCCTTTTCAATAATGAAGTTTTGAACTGCAAATTTGCAATGTTGATGGTCTGGTTTAACTCCGCAATATGATTGTTCTTTTCCCTTCGTCTTGTAATAGTTCACTTGAATTTGTATGTGAAGATGATGCTGACAATATTAATAAGATGATTTAAGATTGATAAATGGGTGGCATATAAATGTACTCATGCATGATTTGTAATTTTGTAGAAAGTCCTTCATTTATTTGCTTCTTCGTTATCCCTCTTTTTCTTTTTGTATGTATGAAGTAGAATAGTTTAAATATATTTTAGATAAAATAATTAAATTACTCCTCTCACTTGGCTAAGAAGCTTCTCATATGTTAGATGCATGAATCAGGTATCTTTGCCAAAATAATTGCCTATTTAAAAAAAATTTGTTGTTGCTTTGTTATCTAGTCAAACCCATTGCCTTCCCATCTTGGTTTCAAATTCATGATTCCAAATTATAACTAGTTTTATGTTTGAGGATATTTATGAATACAATATCCATTAAACATATGTATGAGGTCTCCCCATCAAGTCTGTTGCTTCTTGAACCTTTTGATTTTCATTTTTGTGGGAACTCTGACAATGTTTTATTTCTTCTATCTCTTTTTTTTTTTTTTATAATTTTGTGACAGGTCTGGTGCCAGGCATATTAATTTCTTATTGCGGGGAGCTGTTTCTCGGTCATTTAGTATTAACTTTCTAACATATGGTTTTCCGGTACCCCTGCCATCCATTTTGTTGTTTATTTTTTAATCAGTAGATTATTAATTGTTAAAATCATGTGCAAAATTTGTGCTTAATGTTTGCTATGACGTGTGCTGGATTCCGTTAGAAGGATTCTAAAATCAAGGGATTGTACTAATTCCAAAAATTATGGAGTAATTAGCTGTATATTTGTAATTAGACAAATGTTAGCCATTGTTTAGGATATTGGTTAAGGAATTTAAAGTAAAAATATTTTTATTGGAGTACGAAAAATTGGACTACTAATAACATTTTTTACACTTTCCTGTGATTAACACAATAAATATTTTTATTTTTAATTTCTTAATTAATATCCTAAGAATACTGATTAAGAAGACTCTTGTAATTATTGGGAGAATACTATTTCCTTTTTTATAGGATCTTATTAGTAGCTAATGTTTAGTGATTTTTTTGTATATATCTCCTAATTTTTAGCTTGAGAGCAAGTCCCAAACCCAGCACCTAGTATCTTTGTCTATCCCAGCCATTCCTGCCAAATAGCCTAGAATATACTTACTGGGTCTTAGTTTCAAGAATGGTATTGATAAGCACCTGTCATAGGAACAAAAATTAAAGGAAAAAGTTTCTGGAAACAAGAAATGCAAGAATCTAAACAAATAATATTATCAACAAAATGTTGAAACAATAGTTATTGACTGATAGTCGAACCTAAATTAAAGAATGTTGGTGCAAATTGGTGGGTAATAACTCAGCAACAATGAAGAAATAACAACGAACAAATCATTAGCGTGGACTAACTCCAGCAAAAGTTACATAGGCATACTTAAACTTCCTTTGCTAATCTAAACAGCGTATTTATGGACATACAAGACCAAAATAACAATCGCACCCACAACTAAAAAACTGCCTTCTACTAATGCCGAACATGCACACGTTTCACTTCCTTCTTTTCAGCCCAGTGTTATCAATGGCGGATGGCGGAACATGGTGGAAGGCCAAAATTCCGTCGTGTAAACACGCCATTGTGACTTATGACACTGCCATGGCGGGACATCCTTCACAAATTGCCTATGGCGATTGGCAAAAAATCAGCCATGCCATTCCACCATGGCAGCGCCATGGACGCTATTTAAAAACACTGTTTCAGCCTGCACTACAATAGTGGGGAGGTTACTGTTAACTTGGTCAAAACCTTCCAACTCTGCCTTCTTTTCACGTTTCTTTTTCCTGAAATATGTTTGTAAGGGAGTTGTTGTACCATCACTCCCACTTGGGAAAGACACCTTGTTCTCTATTAAACTTCAGAAAGAGAGAGAGAGTAGTAAAGAGTAATTTCATTGATGTGAATCTGAACCTATGTACAATGAGCCTAGACAATGGAGAGGCTCCGTGATCGACTCATAACAGAAAATGTTACAGCTAACTGAACACATGCATGCAACAGTTATATAAGAAAGGTTTAGAGCATCTAGGTGATACAATATCTGTGCATATTCTAATACCCCCCCTCCCCGAAGATCACGCACTGAGTTTGGATCAATGTGCCTCAAAATTTGTTGGAGAGAGATCCTTGGTAAACAGATCGGCACACCATGCAGAGGCTGGGACATGATGTATTTGGAGTTGTTTGCTGGAAACTTTCTCCCTAACAAAGAAGATGTCCAGTTCCATGTGCTTGCTCCCCACGTGCAAAACAGGATTGTGGGCCAAGGAAATTGTACTCAAGTTGTCACAAAAAACTTGAGGAATAATATGTTGCTCATTTGCACATTGAGTTTAGAGAGAAGGGTTTTCAGCCAAATGAGTTCAGGAGCAACATGAGCTAGGCTCTGGTATTCATCCTCAATGCTAGACCTGGCCACAACTTGTTGCTTCTTTTACCACCAAGATATGAGGTTAGGACCGAGAAAAAAATTCAAACACCTGAAGTGGAGTGCCTATCATCCAAATCCGAGGTTCAATCTGAGTCACAAAAAGCCTTGACAGACCTTATTGACTGAGAAGCTTAATTTGGGAGGCATCATAGGGGAAGATACTGGTTTAGCTTAAGCTACATTGGTCTTGTTCAAGAGGTCTCAAATGTATTTACCTTTAGAAAGCAAAAGAGAGTCATTGGCACACCATTTGACTTCAATGTCGAGGAAGTAATCAAGAATTCAAGATCACCCAACTCTGGAGAAACCAGAGTTCAGTCGTTGAGTGAGATGTTGAATGTGAGAGCTGGGAATTCCAGTGACGATATCATCCACGTAGACAAGTACATAAATAACAATAGAGTCTTTGGAATAAACAAAGAGAGAATGACCACACTTTCTTGTACAAAAGCGAAATTGAAGTAACATTACCTTAAGCCTATCAAACCAGGCTCCGGGAGTTTGTTTCAGCCCATAGATAGCTTTGTTAAGTCTTCAAACAAGAGACTTATCATGTGCTTTGAATCCTATGGGTTTTTGCATGTAAACCTCTTCCTTGAGTAGGCCATTGGGGAGAGAATTATTCACTTCAAGCTGCTGCAAGGACAAGCCATTGTTGTAAGGAAAAATTGTTTTCGTTGTGCTAATTATTTTCGTAAAAAGTTTAACACAACGGATATATGTCTCCACATTGTGTTAATTTTTTTTTATGAAAACAATTAATATAATGGAAACATATTTCAATGTGTTAAATTTTTTTTCTAACAAATTGACACAATGCAAACCCGTTTCTGTTGTGTTAAAAGAGAAGAGAGGGGGTGAAGAAAGGGATAAAATAGGAAATAAAAAAACAAAAAAAAAACTGTGGAATGGAAGAGTAAAAAAGGATGGTGCGAATAACAAAACCCAATTAGCCACTCTCTAACCCCAAACAGTCATACAGTTGGGGGATTGCTGTTTTTTTATTATATATATTTTTATTAATCATATACTATCTATCTATATTTTATATAGTAAACTTCACTTGACCAAATATTAGCCATGGATCAAAGTTTCAATTTTATAATAGCCACTGATCATGTGTTTTTTCTTCTTTTTTTTTTCGAAACATTTGTGAATAATTAATTTACTCACATTAGTACTATTTAATATTCAATTTTGATAATTAAAAAATAATTTTGATTTTTTATATTAAGTAATAACATGTTATTTATTATACAATTCCAATAATTAAATTTTATTTTTGATAATTTTGATATTAAGTAGTAATATTAAATATTATATTACTACTCATGTAAACTTTTTAAAATTAGGTACTTTAAAATATGTTATATAAAAAATAACAATTCAAAGTAATAATTTTATAAATGCATAACTAAATTTAGAATGATTCATAATACAAAATTATTGACTTAATTAGAAAAACAAAAGATTTAAAATAGATAAGACATAAAAAAATATTGAATATTATATTAGTACTTTAAATAATAACATTGAATATTATATTAGCATTTATTCTTAACTTTATTAGTAAAAAATTTATAATAAGTGATTTTTTTAAACGAATAATATATAGATTAAGAAAATATATTATTTTGTATATATAATAGTATACTTTAGTTTTTTGATGTAGTTATTAAAATATATTTTATGAAAAATATTAAATAAAGCAAGAAATTTATAAATATTTAGTTAATTTTAAAGTAATAATTAAAAATAAAATTATTATATACATAAAATTCAACAATATCATGTAATTAAAACTAGCTAATATCTCCAAGATGATTAAAAATATCATTTTAAAATAAATTATAATTTTATAATATATTTAAAAATTATTAATTATAAAACACAAAATTTCAAGTACATGTAAACATTGTTTTCACAATAACAAAAAATGAATACTTAAATTTAAATAATTATAAATATATCTTCACTATACTTTACTTCAAAATTATATATTTCATTTATATATTACATCACTATTCTTACTTGGAGAAAAAAAATAATGATAAATTTCAACAGACTTAACATTTTTTAAGAAGATATTTGGTAAATACAAATATAATTATTTTTTTCTCAACTTAAATGTAATTATATTTAAATATTAAAAAATAATAATTTATATGTTTTAAATAGAAATAAATACAAATATAAAAAAATTATAATTTAATTGAACCCGTACATTATATGAATCTAAAAGCTAGTATATAAGTAAATGTCACGTCAGCTGAGAATAAGCATTAATAACAACATTAATTATAATTTAAGAAACAAACATAAATATGATGTTATATTATTAAAAAAAAGGTAACAATTAAATATATATGCATATTATATTGAATATTAAAAGTTTCTACTAAAAATGTTATTTAATATTTATAATATTAATTATCGAACATAGAATTTTTATGTGTTGTATTTATAAATTTAAAAATCCAACTTCAAAATTACTTAGCAACAATGATAGTTTCTATTCACTGTTTTTTGTATTTTTAAAAAATAAGTAAATAATATTATAGAATATTATATATTATATAACTTTCTGATATAAAATTGAGATATCTCTAGCTGGTGTGGATCTCAATATACTCTTTGAATTATTAGAAAATAATATCCACTTTCCCTCATTCTGTGTCCTTTTTATTTCTGCACTGTGGCTTCTGAATTCTGAGGTCATGGTAACAGTTGAAAATTATATTTAATCATTGAAGAAATACGTATAAGATAGTGAGCTCTGAAATAGTTGTAAAGTTGTATCTTGATGACTTGTTAGTCATAGATTTTAATTCGAAAACAACTTCTTTGCATGTGAAAGAGTAAGATTGCATACAATATTCATCTCCCTTATCTTCGCATGACGAGAAACCTCTGAACAATGGAGTACATAGTAAATTGAAGAAATATGTATATTGGACGTACTTAGTTAAACACTAGAAACTTGCAAAACTCTTATTGATATCCTAGATCAACTTGAGCCTGTTATCTTGACTCACGAACTTTTATGAGTTGATTAATTTCATTAATTGGTACACCTTGCAGATTTCCTTGCTGGCTCTGTCCTTATGGAGTTTTCACTTCGCTAGTCTGTGCTCATTTGGATTGCTTACTTATGTGGGATACATCTTGTATGCCTTCCCTTCCATGTTGCGTTTGCAGCATTTAAATGGCATGCTTCTTGTTTTCATTCTGTTTTGGGTATCTAGCACGTATATCTTCAATGTAGCATTCGCTTTCTCCAATAACAAATCATGGAAGGTACACATTGCTAATGGCTTTGGGAGATCTTACTATTATATTGAAGAATTTCTCGTTAACATCCTCTGTTACTCAATTGCAGGATATGGAGATATGGGAAACTATAGGCTTGTGGCATTACCCTATCCCAGGATACTATTTGCTTGCCCAATTTGGTCTTGGTTTTCTTGTTGCTATGTGTAATCTTGTGAACAGCTCAGTGTTATTGTGCATTACTGATCAAGAACAATTAACAGCCGATGAATCTGTTGCGGAAGGTGACAAACTAGACGGTCTGAATAGACAAAGCTTAACCATATACTCTTTGTTAGTGAATTGTAATGAAATGATGAATAAGAGTTCCATAGTAAAATTCACTTATTTTCTACAAGATTATGAAATATGTGCTAATGTAGGTACATAACATTTGGTTGTTTTGTTTGGCAAAAATTGAATCAAGTCTTATTGGCTTTCGGTGGAAGAGATTCATTTCTGAAACACATTTAAATTTGATGTATTCCGTCACTTTCAGAATATTGATTTAACAAATGAATCATCAAGAAAGCATTGTTGACACATTTTTGAAATAATGCATCTTGTTTGATTTATATGTTTCATGCCTTCAGAATTTTTTTTTCCCCAGATAAGTCTCTTCTTTATCATGGCACCTTGTCCATGTAAAGCATAGCAAAATGTGCTGCTAACTTTTGCCTTTTGACAACATCACTAACAGGACAGGACAATGTGTTAAATAAGTATCCATTTTTCTGGAAATGTGAAATATCTTGTGTTATCAATCCTTCATTATCTTCTTGATAATATAATTATTATAGATTATAGTTTAAGAAATAAAAGAATGCTTCTTAAATGTGTTTTTGCATTCTTCCAATTTAACTTTGTATTGGCTTGCTCAAGTATCCTTGCATATTTTGGCATATACTTGTAGTAAGTTCAATGCTTATAAATACCTTTTGCTGTCCTTAGGTTAAAATGTCTTATTTTTATTTTTTGTTGTGAAATTTCTAGAGGAAGAAGAGACATTATTAGTTGTGGCTACCATAGCATGGGGACTACGCAAGTGCTCACACACTGTAGTGCTGATATTGATATTTATAATTGCAATAAGATCTGGTATCGTTCATGCTGTTTATAGTAAGTTCAATGGCCAACCATTTCCTCCTTTGTTCTTTATATATTTGGTTATTAACATACTGTTTAATAAGGAATTATTCTAATTTGTATTTTCTGTATGCATAAGATGTTTGCCCTCCTGTTACCAATTTTGGTAGTTTTGATCCCACATTAATATGAAGAGTTTTACAATACCAGTGAACCACAAGGCTCCACCTGTTCAAATCACTCAAGTTTTCAAATCAAGTGAAAAACATGAGTTACAATAATGATGTGGCAATTTCTTCTATATCTATGGAGTGGAGAGTTTTACATGAAGTATTTACCAAACTGAAACTTTCTCTGAAACATTGTATTGTCTTTAGAGTAGTTTGAGATGTAGAAGTGTTCCGTCTTAGAGTTTGGGTTTGGACCTAACTTAATCCCACACTCATATGCTTTATCTTGGCGGTTTCTATAGCTGAGGTGGGACTTGGATTTTTCTTCAATTCACCCCCTCATGCCCAACACTTTTTGGGCTTGGTGCTTGGATAATATGGTAGGTGTTCCATTAATAGATTAGGATAGACTTTGATACCATCTTAGCGTTTGGTTTGGACCTAACTCAACATCACAAAACTGACTTGTGAGGTGAGGGTTACCCCCCACCACTTACATACTTTATCTTGACATTCCTAATTTACTAACTGCATACTCTTTCTGCATGCAGTGATTTTCTTTTTAATTTATCTTTTAAGCAATGCAATCAATTATAAATTACGCCAAGCTATTATCCTTATAAGTGAAGCACAGTTTGCCCTTCAGTTCATTCTTCAACTTGATTTGATCGCCAAAACTTTGGACCAGACGGGTTCATATGCTTTTCAGATTCTCTTACAATTAGGTAATTTTTTTAATGCAAGAATAAGCTTGACATGTGTTTACACTTTTGGTGAAAATGTAAAATTTCTATAACCTCAACAAAATCATTAAATTTAATTATGATATCATTCTTGTGATTTGTGAATGTTGCAGGCCTGCTTAATCATATCCATTCAGTGGATTTCTTCCAAATATCAGTTCTCGCTTGCTTCTGTGCAATTCACAATCATGGACTGCAAACACTCCTTTCATTTTCAGCTATTGTACAGCAAACATCTTGCCCTCCAGTTGGCTTTAGCATCTTGAGAGCGTTCATGATCAAACCAGTTCGTTTATCAGGTTATAGTCCAAGATATAGTGAGAGCCAGGGAACTCATGGTACGACTCCAGTAAATACTATGCTCGAGGATTTCCATTTCATTTTATTTTGCTAAATAAATTCCTTATTATCTTAAGATTAACACTTATTCTTCTGTTACTTGATTGATTTAAGAAAATTAAGCTACATATTTAGCCAAAAGTGTTTACTGGATGTTAATTTTCTAACCATTCTATTTAATTATTCAGAGAGGAAGACTATATCATATCTGGAGGTCATAAGACAGAATTTCCTTTCCATTTATCGGTTATGTGGCAAATACATTTCCTTCCTAACAATTCTCTTCAGTATATACCTTTGCACGCCCAACTATGCTTCATTTGGTTACTTATTCTTTCTTCTACTATGGATTAGTGGAAGACAACTTGTAGGGAAAACAAGAAAGCATCTTTGGTATCCTATGAAAGTGTATGCTATAGTGGTGTTTGTCTCCATTTACAGCATTGGCGTCTTTTCCAGCTCTGAGATTTGGTTTCCCAGGATCATTGATCTTCAAACTGCATTTGGTTATAACCCAGCATCTTCAATGTTGCAAAACATTTGGGGACCTTTGGCTGTATTGGTAGTGATGCAGCTATATAGCTATGAAAGGAGGCAAAGCAAAAGATCTGGATCAAGTGACTATGATGCACCAGAAATAGGACCTCTTGCTTTTGCCAGATGTCTTTTGGTTCGGCATGCAGAGAAAATACTATATCTTGCCCTATTTTATGCATCCTTATCACCTATAAGTGCATTTGGTTTCCTGTATCTTCTCGGTTTAATTAATTGTTCAAGATTACCAAAGTTGTCTCAGATTATTGCAAAAGTATTTCTAGTTTATTCAGGACTTCTTATAATGGTTGAATATCTTTTCCAGATGTGGGGAGATCAGGCTGAGATGTTCCCTGGTCAAAAGCACTTCCAGTTATCTTTATTTATGGGTTTACAGTTGTATAAACCTGGTTTTAAAGGTTTGGAGTCAGGTTTAAGGGGAAAGGTTGTAGTTATTGTAGCATGTATACTTCAATACAATGTTTTTTCATTGGATGGAGAAAAGGCATGTTTATGGAAATGGAGGAAAATGGAATGAGCCTTGTCCTCTATTCAATCCAATAGAAGTTCCTAATGAAACTACTGCCTGTACCCCACAAAGCAAACAATTAGAAAATTCAACTTCACCAACATTTAAAAGAGGTGGAAGAAGTCATTCAATGCCAACTGTTAATTCTGCATTATTACAAGGGCCAGATTCAGGGCCCAAAAGAGATAGTGCCAAAGAAATTAGACATTTTCCTTTCTGGGAGAGTTCCAAGGATAGCTTGAAGTGGAATAGAAAGCGGATTCTTTTCTTGAGAAAAGAGAGGATGGAGATGCAGAAGACTGTTTTAAAAGTATCTTTGAAGTTCTGGATGGAAAATATGTTCAATTTATTTGGTCTTGAAATCAACATGATTGCTTTGCTTCTTGCTAGTTTTGCTGTATTGAATGCCATCTCTTTGCTCTATATAGCGTCACTTGCTGCTTGTATTCTTCTTCGTCGGCTAATTATTAAAAAACTATGGCCTGTTTTTGTTATGCTATTTGCTTCCATCATTGTTATTGAATACTTGGCTATTTGGATGCGCCTCACTTTTACGAACCAACAAATTGAAGAACAAGTACCATGTCATGACTGCTGGAGAGTATCAAATATATATGTTAGCAGCTGCAAAAAATGTTGGCTAGGTATCTCCCCATTAATTCATGTCTCTCTGTGTGTTCAGATAGTTAAACGTGCATCACATGTAACAAACCCGAAGCCTGTTTTGACACTAGAGGGTGTTTATTATTATTAGTGATAGTTTAGAACTGCATTAATTGTGATATTCTTGTCTTGTGTGATAACTTCTCCCAAATAATATATGTTAAATGCCTTTAATGCAGGAATTATTGTCGATGACCCTCGTATGCTTATTTGGTATTATGGGGTTTTCATGTTTTCATGTTTCAAATTCCGTGCTGACCAGTCTTCTTGTCTCACTGGATTAGAGGTGTATCAAAAAATACTCTCTCAATGGAACTCTGCTTCTGTACTAAATGATCTTTCATTTGAAACAAAAGGATACTGGACATTCATCGACCACCTGAGGCTTTATAGTTACTGTCACTTGCTAGATTTTGTTCTTTCATTGATTTTGATTACAGGAACTCTTGAATATGATATTCTGCATCTTGGCTATCTTGGTTTTGCTCTGGTGTTCTTCCGAATGAGGCTAAAAATACTAAAGCAGGGAAATAAAATATTTAGATTCTTAAGGATGTACAATTTTGTACTTATTGTCATGTCTCTTGCATATCAATCTCCTTTTATTGGAAACTTCAGTGATATCAAACATGGTTCAATAGAATCCATGAAAGAATTGGTTGGATTCCACAAGTATGATTATGGATTTCGAATTACATCTAGATCAGCATTTGTGGAAATCATAATATTTGTATTAGTAGCACTACAGTCATACATGTTTTCATTTTCAGAGTTTGATTATGTTTCAAAATATCTCGAGAAAGAGCAGATAGGCGCTATACTTAGACAGCAGGAGAAGAAATCTGCTTGGAAGATAGCTCAGTTGCGGCACATACGTAAAGCTGAAGAGTTGAAGCATCTCCGAAGCTTGCAGGTAGAAAAGATGAAATCAGAGATGCTAAATCTTCAAAATCAGCTTCATAATATGAGCACTGAAGCAAATTGTAGCAACGCACACCTAGATTTGCATGAGGAAAATGGATCCAGGAAGCAAGATCATGATATAACTACTGAGTCAATAGGCCCATTTGATGGGAACCAATCTCTACTGAGCGAAAAATCAAAAAGTCCATCGGTACCACAATACCGGAAGTATCCAATGGATTCTTTACATGGAATTGTGGAGTTAAAGGAAAGAACTAAAATTAATGATGTTTTGGATTTAGAAATAAGTAATCGTTGTAAACTTCCAGCCAGGAAAAATGCTTTAGTTTCAGCTATACATTTCATAGGGAATGGAGTATATCAGGTGCAGTCGCTTGGAAATATGGCAGTTAATAATCTAATGAACTATCTGAAGATAGAGCATGGAGAACTAGAGTCAACTGAAGATTCTTCAGAGGATGAGGAGTACTATGAGATTGAAATTGAGAATCAGAATATGGGTGCTGAACCTCTGGAACCTACAATTTCCACACACTCTATTCATGAGCATACTGTGCCTGATACTGCTTGCCTCCAAATTGGAATTATTTTACGTTACATGTGGTCCCGAATGAGGTCAAATAATGATGTTGTTTGCTATTGCTGCTTTATTCTAATATATCTATGGTACTTCAGTTTGCTTTCTGTCGTCTATCTAGCAGCACTCTTCTTATATGCTCTCTGTCAAAATACTGGTCCCAGTTACATATTTTGGGTTATTATGCTAATCTATACGGAGGTGTGCATTTTGCTTCAGTATTTGTATCAAATCATCATTCAACACACTAAGTTTGCATTCCATGCGAGCTTACTTCAAAAGTTAGGATTTCCTGCAAAGAAAATAACATCGTCTTTTGTGACAAGCAACTTACCATTCTTCCTGGTATATATATTCACTCTCTTGCAAATCTCCATAACTGTGAAGGATGGGGGTTGGATAATTACTGCAGATCTCAGCCTTTATAAGAGAAGAAATCAGAGCTACACTGAGGATTTAAAGTGCTCCACCTACCAAGAGAGATTACAGAGATTATTTATACCACTGAAAAATATACTGAAACTGTTGATCAGAAGCCTCTGTAGGTACTGGAAATCATTGACATGGGAAGCAGAAACTCCTCCTTACTTTGTTCAGCTGTCTATGGAAGTTAACTCATGGCCAAAAGAGGGAATTCAGCCAAAGAAAATTGAATCAAGAATAAATAAGTTGCTGAAGATCTTGCATAAGAGGAGATGCAAAGAGGAGAACCATTTTAAGTTGCACTCAGCAAGTAGGGTTCGTGTACAGAGCATTGAAAAAGGTGAAGAAAATGAAAACTTGTGTCTTGTTGTTTTTGAGGTGTTATATGCCTCCCCTCCAATTGAATTTGCTGCTGAAGAATGGTACAGTTCATTAACTCCAGCGGGAGATGTATCCAATGAGATTCAAAAAGCTCAACATGCTGGTATTTTTAAACAAATTGGGTTTCCATATCGCATACTTTCTGTCATTGGTGGTGGAAAAAAGGAAATTGATCTGTATGCCTACATCTTTGGAGCTGATTTGGCTGTTTTCTTCTTAATTTCCATTTTTTATGAATCGGTCATGAAAGCTAACAGTGAGTTTCTTGAAGTCTATCAACTTGAAGATCAATTCCCAGAAGATTTTGTATTAGTTCTCATGGTAAGTTTCTTTTTTTTCCGAATGCATGATATCGATGGCATCTTTTTATTTCTATTATAAGCCCAATACTGAGATGTTAGAGGCTGATCATTTTGCTTGATGTGACTTACCATTTATGTTAAAATGACATTGATAAAACTCAAAGTTTGACTACTTGATAAGAAGCTTTTTCTTCCTTCGTGCTTCACTAATATTGAAGGGCGAGTCCTGACACAGTAGTAAAGTTATGTCTTTGTGACTTGTTGGTCATGGATTCGAATTCGAAAACAGTCTCATTACATATGCAAGGATATGACCCCGTACAACATCTCTCCCCCCTTACCTGCGCATAACGTGGAACCTCTGGTTACATGCTTCACTAATATTGATGTAAATGGACACTAATTTAGGATAAAATATTTCCGATAAATATTGAGATTAAATGGAACAGATTTTGTTCCAGTATTTCCCGTATTCCTTTTATTGGATTTAGCCTATATGTATCAATTAGTGATTTTATTGGAATGCAGTTTCCTTTCTTCCAAGTTGGTATCATAGTTCCCGACGAATGTGCTGCTTCTACCACCGTCTAACTACTTGCTATTGTTCACCCTCGATGTCATTGCCAATCAGGCTGGCGATCACACAGGGAGGACCACCTTCTTGTGCCCGCATTCATGCCATCGTCACCACAGACCTAGTCGCCAGCGAGCCCTCTTCCAGGCCCAAGAGTCAATTCACTCTAATCTTTCCTTTAGGGGCTGTTTGAAAGTTCTACTTTCTCCTTTTTGAATAGGAAGCTTCCGCTGCCATATTTTATGTGATGGATGAAAATAAGATTTCCTCCTAGTTCTTGGGTCCTAATGACCTCCCAGTCTTGCAGTGTTTGTATCGACTTGATGGTTGTAACTATCTTCAGTGCCCAATTGATTTGTACTACTCTCAAAGGACATAAGAAGCTGGATCATATTGAATGGAAAATGGTCCAGCCAAAACATGACTCAAGGTTTAAAGCTTGAGACAATGAATACTACTATGACCAGGTTGTGGCATTTATGACCCCAATTATCCACCAGAACAGCATGTTCTTCTCCACTACCAATGAGATTCTGAAGAACCTTGCACAGTCATCCTCCATGAAGAAAGATAGTTGCAAAAAAGGAAACTGTATATTTAATTATGTAAATAATAAAATCTCTAATCTCCTTTTTTATAGGGTAAACAACCAAGCCTTAAAATATGAAATAAGGAAACCCTATCTAGAAACATAAATATCAAGATACAAGATATTTTGCATATCCTAAATATCAAGGATATTTACAACACTCTCCCTTGTGAGATTGAAAATTAGGCTATGAGGGAGAGGCTAGCAGCTCAGTTTGAAATGAAGGACTTGGGAAAGCTTAAGTATTTTTTTGAGATAGAGGTTGCCTATTCCAGACAGAGTATCTTCATCTCCTAAAGGAAGCATGTACTTGACCTCCTCAGAGACTGGTAAGTTAGGTTGTAAAACATTCACTGTACCCATTGAGTAGAACCACAAGATTGGAGGTGATGAGGAGAGCCCAGAAATAGAGAAGGCCTAATGCTAGAGACTTGTAGGAAAGTTTGTCTATTTATCCCACACTAAGTGAAACATTGTTTATGTTGTGAGTGTGGTTAGTCAATTCATGCATGATCCCTAAGAGAGACACTTGTAGCTAGTAAAAAGAATCCTTCGGCGTCCAGGAAGAGGATTGTTATTCAGAAGAGAAGGTAAACTCTCCATGGAGATGGAGGTGTATACAAATGTAGACTATGAAAGGTCAGTTGTTGATAGAAGGTCCACCTCAAGGTATTGCATGTTTTTGGGAGGAAATCTGGTAACATGTAGAAGTAAAAACAAAATGTAATTGCAAGTTCAAGTGCAAAAGTGGAGATTCAAGTTATTGCTCATGATATCTCTGAGGTGTTTTAAATGAAAATCACACTTGATGACTTCAAGATCAAGTACAAGGACCCTAACTTTGCTATTAGTATTGCACACAACCTAGTGCAGCATGATAGAACCAAGCACATTGAAATACACAAACATTTTATCTAGAAGTTAGACAGTGGTCTTATAGCTACAGCCTTTAGGACTTCAAATTGCACATGTATTCACCAAGGTGTTTTCCCATAGAGAGGTTCCATGATCTTACTTGCAAGCTGGGAATGATTGACATTCATTCACCAACTCGAGGGGGAGTGTTGTAAATAGGAACTAATTTAAGATAAAATATTTCCTGTAAATCTTGAGTTTGTATCTGTAATTAAAGGGACAAATTTTGTTTTTGTATTTCTCGTTTTTCTTTTATTAGATTTAGCCTATATATATGTTAGCGCTTGTATTGGAATCAAGCCAATAATATATAGTTTCCCTTCTTCCCTAGTATTGGGAAACATGACCATGGATTCATATTACATATTTACGGAAAATATTTAGTATATTAAGCCTCAATTATTCAATGACAGGAGACATTCAAATTTCAAAGAAAACAATTAAAAGAAAGCCTTTGCCATGCTGCGGTGTTGTCTAGAGAAGCTGATATATACCACTAATTCATATCAGGTGAGCTGAAGGGTTGTTGGGTATATTGTACAAGTACAGGCCAGCCACTACACTACTAATTTTTTTCTTCCAAGGGTTCATGTGACTTGCATTCATATTTTTTCAGAACCTTATTTGCTGTTTTCTGTGCCAAAATGATTCATTTTATTTTGTTAAAGATGACTTGGGTTAATATCTTCCACTGTTTGATCCATTTGACTAATGCAAATTTACTTTTTGAATCTGTCATGTTGATAATAAATTTGTATGTCTGGCTAGTTACTCAGCATAAGAACTTTATCTTGCAGGTTGTCTTTTTCTTGATCGTGCTTGATCGAATTATATACCTCTGCTCATTTGCACCAGGAAAAGTTATTTTCTATTTATTCAACCTTATTCTGTTCACATATTCAGTCACAAAATATGCCTGGGACATAGATCCTTTGCACAGATACTCTGGAAGACTAGCACTGCGTGCCATTTATCTCACAAAAGCAATTTCTCTGGTTTTGCAAGCCATACAACTTCATTTTGGGATTCCACACAAGAGCACTTTGTACAGGCAGTTTTTAACAAGTAGTGTTTCTCGAATTAATGTTTTGGGTTTTCGACTATATCGTGCTATACCTTTTCTTTATGAATTGAGATGCGTGCTAGATTGGTCTTGCACAACAACATCTTTGACTATGTATGACTGGCTGAAGGTATGTTGTCAACAGTCTCCATATGTGTCCTCTTGATAAAAAATTTTGCTGCTACAGCTTATAAGTTACACTATTAGGCGTTAGCGTGTTAATAATATAGGACTTCTTGTTTGGCTATTCTTGAAAACATGGCGTACCATTGTCATGAACCACACTAAGGGCGTGACCTGCACACAAGCTTCGATCATGACTTAGCTTGACGAGACTAATAATAAAGATTGTACTGAAAAACATAATATCAATTTAACTATGGGGCTACCCAAAATCTGGCAGAATTTCTCCTAAAATTTGAGCAAAATCAACTTTCAAATTTAACCTCTTCAATAGCATGTATCCTGATAACCAAAACCATCATCCAAATTTCACCTCTTCATTACACAGATCAATTATAAACAAAAAAAAAACAATTAAAGAGTATATCAAGGTTTTAAGACCAAATACATATCAACAAAGCAAAATAGGGTTTCTATACCAAATAGATATTGCTAAAATATACTGGAGGTGACAAACATTAGCCTTTACTAACTAAGGCTTACTAAAAGAATAAGAGAAATCCTAGCAATGCACTCTTTAACATACTCTTTTAGACACACTTTTCTATTTGTCGAAATTTATTAGAAATCACAAAAAATTGTGAGTCTCACATCTTATTTGATGATTCCATCTCCTGGTTTTATAGTTTTCAATAAATTCTAATTGTTCTTTTGCAGATTTGCTAATTACGTAAATAGTCAGTGTCTTGTGATTTGTAAGTTACTGCAATATCTTGTTATAGTTGATGTTGATGAATAGTTTTCCCCATCATACAGCTGATGTGAGAAGTTGGATGCTATTGGTCAACTGGCGCCTTAAACATTGATGTATTAATTCTCCAGAAAATGAACTCAACAACCTAGATTTGCAACTACTATTACATATACTTAAAAACTTACTATTTTCTTATGTTTATTCGTATTCTCTTACTAGCACTGTAAGTCAATGTGCATTTCATTCCCCATTTATCTGATTTTAACAATTTCACTTTCTTTCTAGTTGGAAGATATTCATGCAAGTCTGTTTCTTGTCAAATGCGATGTGGATTTGAATAGAGCCAGGCACCAACAAGGACAAAAGCAAACAAAAACGACAAAGTTCTGCAATGGGATATGTTTATTTTTTGTGTTACTGTGTGTCATGTGGGCTCCAATGCTGGTAAGAACAAAAAAAGAAAATCCAAATATTTGCTTTTTGGTTAAAAGTAAAAACTACAACTTCGAATCTTATATTTCTGAAATCCTTTTACACAATTCATGAAATAATAAATAAAATTTTATGGGAATGACTTGGTTTGAAAAACTTGATAAAGTAAATATCTTTCACGTGTCTGTATACTTGAGAAAGATAAGAAAATATTTTCAATTTAAAGAAGCAATTTGCTTTCATAACTTCCAAAAGAACTAAAAAAATAATTTGTTCTTTCATAGCTTTTAGATGAATATGATCAGTTGATGAATAGAAATATATAAACTCTGTGGCACAGCTATTCCCTGAACAACTGTAATAGCCTAAATGCCTGCTATGTACGCTTAGCTTAAGTAATTGAAATATATCAAGTTGGCTTGTTTGTTCCACTTCTATCACTTTTTGATAGGGAGCAGAGTTATACTTTTTTCTAGATTTGACAGACGTGTTCAAGTCCTGTATTAGAATGCCAGCCTGAAAGGTCCTTTCAAAATTACTTGGACATAGATTTGTTTTACTGTAGCTAGACTAATATCAGGCCTTGAAAATGGCATGTTTGGAGTAAAAAATAATCATGGGAAGCGATGTAGCATACAACGGTTCAATCTAGATAATACTTTCAAACTCTCTTGACTGTCACAATGCAATTGTATTACAAAGAAAGCAGTTGGATGTTACTTTTACATTTTTGATGTCAATTATGAAGTCTAGATTACGATAGTATTGGATGCAATTTTTTATCTTAAATTATTTAATGAACTATCACTTGCACCATTTCTTTAAAATTACATTTTCTGGACAGATGTATAGCAGTGGTAACCCAACAAATATTGCGAACCCAATCAAAGATGCAAGTGCTCGGGTTGATATAAAGACATCAAGTGGAAGGTTGACTTTGTTTGAGACTACTTTGTGCGAAAAGATATCTTGGGAAAAGCTTGAAGCTCGCACAAGTTTGGATCCCCTGGGTTATCTTAGAGCATACAATGAGAAAGACATTCAATTAATTTGTTGCCAATCAGAGGCAAGTACATTGTGGCTTGTTCCGCCAATTGTGCAGGCCAGATTTATAAAGTCCCTTAGGAGGAACATGGACATTACTTTCTCCTGGGAATTTATCAGAGATAGGCCTAAAGGAAAGGAAGCAGTAAAGTATGAACTAACCATACTGGAGCAGGATCTTCCCAAATATTCAGAAGTGACTAAAGTTTTCAATGGTAGTTCAAATAGTTTCACTGTATTCAATATTTACCCGAGATATTTTCGGGTCACAGGCTCCGGAGATGTGCGGTCCCTTGAACAGTCGGTATGTTTAACATATAATATACCTAATCTAAGACTAAAAATATGTATTAAGACCAAAAAAATGTACCTTGTTTTATTCAGTTGGACTGCTACATTCATTTACTAGCTATGGCACAGATCACAATGGGTAAAAGGTCTTTGCAGGTGGAGCTTGTCAGTGGGGATCTTGTTCTTAACCGTGGAGATCCAGAGTGGTGGTCCTTTTATGATTTGGGCATCTTAGGTTCACATGGATGTGGGAAGTTCCCAGGACCTATGGCTATAATTGTATCTGAAGAAACCCCACGTAAGCTGAACTAAGACTTTTACAAAGTTGCCTATTTAGTGACTTTGGATTTAGATGTTGAAGTATCAGCCAAGGTACATGTTTGGATTTGTTGGATAAATTGATTTTGAGTCTAAAATTGATTAAGTTTAAACTAACTTTAAGTAAATTTTGTGTTCCATAAAATTTTTGCAGTCAGTTTTACTGGTAAGTTACTTTTTAGAATAAAAACATTCAAATATAAATTACTTCACCTCAAAATCAATTTTGCAAACTTTTGTCTAAACACACACTTAGTGCTTAGTCCATACACAAGTCAGAGGCAGTAGTCGATCAGAACATTATTTCCCGAGATTTTATCAATACCTTCACTAACACCAATCTCCTTGCTGCTTTTTAGAGGGCATTATTGGTGACACTCTGAGCAAGTTCAGCATCTGGGGGCTGTACATTACCTTCGTGCTAGCAGTTGGACGTTTTATCAGATTACAATGTTCTGACTTACGAATGAGAATTCCTTTTGAGAATCTTCCTTCTTGTGACAGGTGCTCGAGCAATAGTGTTCTTATGGGGCTCCCTTTTGTTTTAGCGAGGAATAAAACAAAATGGTTTCTATAAGTGTCCAAATAATGTGTTCATTGATGCAGATTGATGGCAATATGTGAAGATATATATGCTGCAAGAGCTGCTGGAGAGCTCGAAGTGGAAGAGGTTTTGTATTGGACTCTTGTTAAAATCTACCGTTCTCCACACATGCTGTTAGAGTATACTCAGACTGAATAAATTCTTAGAAGGGTTGGAAGATTTGCAGTCTCCTACTGCGTGTGTCATTGCAGACAATTGAGCATGGTCCAATTCTTCGATGGAAACGCAAAGCAAGAAGAGGAAGACCAACCACGTGTATGGAGCCACTCAAACAATCAAGATTTCACTTGAGGATTCTATTGGTGTGGTTTACTGGCTTTGATTCTGGCCTATTTCGTGCTCTGTTCAAGAATAGGTTGACGTAGTATACACACAGCTGGTGAAGATTACTCAAAATTTTAGTGATTCCTATTCTAACTTGTCCTTACATGTTTTGTGTACGCTACATCAGTTAATTATTAATCAAAATAGACTAATTCACACTAATAAATGCTGAAAACACATTCTTTTGAATATTTTTTTATTATTGAATGAAATTTATTAAAAATTATAAATTTATTATATTAAATAATTTTCATGATTTCTTTTAAATTTTAATTATTATTTTAAAAAATTATACTAGATATTAGACCAGTCGATTCAATCAATTCATTGGAGAATTGGTTTGATGATAAAAGTCGGACGCATCTTGAACTAATAAAAACGTTCAAACAAATCCAAAACTGATAAAGAAAAATATATTATTTTAAAGAAAATATTTTAATTTTAATTTAATCTAAAAAAATTAAATGAATAAAAATACACATACTATTTAGGGTTAACAAAAAAATGAAAGTGTAATAAAAAAATTGTTAACATGTAATGTTACAACGTGAATGATTTTATAAATCTTAGTAATTATATGTCTTTTTATACGGATAAACATGATTTGTTGTTTATACATTTTTGAAGTGTGAAAATATATCAAACGAACAAAAATAATTATATTAACAACGAAATTAAATCATGTAATTGAGTACACAGAGATCAACTCAATTTCAAAATAATGAAACATCTATTTCATATTATGTACCAAGAAAAAATAATTGTACTTTTATAAACATTTTTCCAAATTAAAGTTAATGATGTTACTAATATTCTTTATTACTGCAAACTAATTAATGGGATTATTTTATCCTTATATAAAATAATATATATGAATAGTTAAATCAAAATTTATAAGTTGAAATATCTATTTTTTATAATTAAAAAAAAAGTCAGATAGATAGTAAAAAAATCATTGACCCAAAGAGTATTGATAAAGTTTTTACTAAATAAAGATATATCGTACTATAAAAGACAACCTAATTGGTAGTGGTAATTGTGGCTCACCTTAAATGGAGGAATTGCGTGGGTCATATTTTATTTTTTGGTTGCGATTTTTAAATGTTTATAAATTTCAACATTTTCTATAAAAATATTTTTAAAAGTAAATCCTTTCAGTAGCTCTTACTGAGGATCGAACATTTTAATTGTTAACTTTGCAAAATTTTCACTTAAATTGTAAATTTTGCAAAATATCATTTTAACTTAATATTATTCATAGTGAAATAATTTTAACAAAAGTAAGAAGAATAAAAGAAACATTTTATTTTTGATAGTTTTGTACGATTAGGGACTATACATAGACCGTTTACAATTTGAAAAGGTAAAATAAAGATTTACTTATCTATTTTTAGCTATTAAATCTCCATACCAAACCTTCAATTGCAAGCACATCAAATCAAATAGGGTATCATAATAGAATTACTTTATATTTAAATGAGTAAATTACACTATTTGGAATTTTTGTAAAATTACACGAAGTTCATATTAACATTTACGGTAACATTTCTTATAGGAAAACACAGTATAATGGTTATCAAATAATTAAGGGGGATAATATATAAGAAAATGTAATATATATTCAAAAATTAAAGAGAGTTAGTATAAGAATAGATAAAAATGAGGAAATTTTATGTAATTTCAGAAAACTGTTATATAATTTATTTTATTTAATATCTGTTGGTAACTATGTAAGAACGCAGTGTATGTAGCAAGAAAGAAAATCCAAGTCTAAATTTGATATTTCTTTTTTTTATATATATACAATCAAAATAATTGACTTTTTATTATTTTCTTTTTGGGAAAATTAATAATACAAGAGAGGTTTGAATTGAGTTTTTTTATTAAGAAAAACATTTTTGCACCGCTCCGTAAGCTTAATAGTGAAAAGTAATTTCTGTAAAAAATAAAGAGAGAAATCCCAAAATTTAATGTTTTGTTTGATTTAGATGATGAAAATAGAAGATAATTTTTTAAATTAAAGTAAAGTGTAAAAATTGTTGTAGAGTACGTGAATATTATAAATTTTCTAGTACTGTCTTGTTATAAAATTTTTTATAATGTTTTCCATTATTCTTATTGATAACATTTGTTAATCCCACTAAAAAAGTATACAATTTTTCTTCATTATTTATAGTATTTCTTCCATACCCTAACTCAATAAGTATAGAAATATATCTACTCTTCAAATTGCATTCAAAATTCTCCATTTTATCAAAATATCTATAGAACAACAAGTCTTTTACATTATAGAAAATCCACCTTGGTAACCAAACTTCAAGATGATCTCTGTAAACACTCTTGACTAATTAATTCCTAAAACCACACACCCTGGTGTATTTGAATATACAATTGCAAACATTTTATGCTCAAGAAAACTTACTTTGCTCTACCTATATCTCTCATATCAAACTTTCAAGAGATAATCACCCTTAAATACAAAGAAAAATTCATAAGCAATGCTTTGCAGATGCGAATACTACTAAAATAAATAAAACCATTAATAAAAATTGATAATTAAAATTATGATTATATATATATATATATATCACTTATTAATTTGCAAAGTATATTTATGTTTAAATATCAACTATTACTTTTCAGGTAATATGTCAATAATTACTTTTTAAATTAATAATTATAATTCTTTATTTTTATTTTCTAAAATGAACTCTTACTAAAAAAAAGGAAAAGCATACTTAATTATATAACCGTGAACATGAAAGAGATCATATAAAACAATTACTTACTTGACGTAAAAAAAACAAAAGCAATTACTTACTTTTTGTATATTTATGCCACTAACTATATGAAGACAATGAACAGCGGTCAATAGCACCATTAGCACGATGCAGATTTTCAGTGGCCAATGCTGAAGGCATACATAGGACTAAACTAATTTTTACTTTGAGATAAAAATGGAATGCGAACAAACCAACAAAGTCGATATGTCCGAGTGGTTAAGGAGACAGACTTGAAATCTGTTGGGCTTCGCCCGCGCAGGTTCGAACCCTGCTGTCGACGGTTTTTCTGAAAACCACAAAGGTTCTTTTTCTAATTTTTGCACTTCATGCATTTTGACGTAAGCCCAGTTTGAGTATTATATCAGTAGTGGTATTAGGAATTGGAGATTCTTTTTTGCTTTTTTTGTCAAAATGACTACACACAGATCCTTTATCTCATTTGAATTTTTTTTTTTAATGAGCTTTTCTTGCAAAGATGAAACAATATCCAACATTTCTTTTTGAACATCTTTAGGGACAAGCCTACAAGCGCCGACATCTTTGGTAGCAGACTTCGACATCTTTGGTTGTTCCGGCCAAATTTTGCTTCAAATAATATAATAAACCCTTTTCTTGTGAACATCCTCTCACAGTATTTGCACTTAATTTTTCTTGTATACACGACAACTGAAACACGGTGTTTCCATGCCACATCAATCATTTTTTGTGAATTTTAGGCAGCGGTCCATTTGTTCCACTCATTGCACCTTCAGTTCCACTTCCTCCAATTGAATCCATTTTTCTTCAACTAGTAAAATAGAGAACAGTCCAACATACAATTGTGAGTGAACAATGCAAATTAGTGAAAATCAAAGGACAATCTAAATCGGAGGTGAAGAAATAAATAATCAATTCAAATTGTAGAGACTGAGAGAGTAAGATTATGAGAAAATGTAGATTAGACTGAGAGGATCGAGAGGTAAAGATTGTGAGTTTGCAAATTAGAGAAGAGGACAACCTGAAGTTCACATGCGCCATCATCCCGAGATAGCAGTGGCAGTGCAACACGAAGGTTCAACAGTTGCAAATGAAGGAGAAATGATTTGTGAAAAGGAAGAAAGATTTGCAAATGGAGAAAGAGAAGTGTTTTTGGAACATGAAGAAAATAGGTCAAAAGGGTAAAACCACGATTTTAATAACACAAGTGTTAAGAGAACATTAATTTGTTTCAATAATCTTAAAAATTTAATAAATTAAAATGGACATAGTATATATATGTTCTTGATCTATAAAATAAAACTTATATATATGTTCTTGATCTATAAAATAAAACTTCAAAATTTGGTAAACACAAATGTCTCGATTCTTCACCTCTGCACAACCTCTCTCTCTCTCTCACTCTATTCACACATACTGCTTAAGAAAACAAAAACGCAGTTAAATAATTACATGAGTTTATTGTCGTTTTCCCCCAAGGAAACAACACCGCATGCACGGTGGGTGCAGTTCAGCATCCAACCTTTGTTTATGTTATGCCAAAATTAGCATTTGGCAGCGCAACAGTTCACATTAGTTTCACACGTAGTACGACACAAACAAACACCAACGTCAGAGAAGGAACAATTTTCCAACGTTGAAATCATTCATGCATGTCCCTTTCCGTTCAAAACCTGGCTGCCACGTGTCCCTCCCTCACACAATGCTGATTCCACACATTCGCAGGTTTCCATGAACATTATGATGGTGATGTTGCTTCACCATTTCGTGACACCTCCTTAACCCTTCACTCCCTCCCACACCACGCAACCTCCACTCCTCAACCCTCTCTTCTTCTTCTTCTTCTTCTTCCTCTTCTTCTTCTTCTTCTTCCTCTTCTAGATCTGGCACCAGATGCAATGTCAAGCGTCCGTTATGCCTCGAAGCATGCAGAATCTCCGATCGCTGTATTCTCACTTCCGTCAACTCTAACCTCCCGTCTTTCCTCACTGGCCGGAGATAAAAACTCGGTTTACCGTTCCGGTTCAACGACGACAGCGGCGGCGGAAACGACCGCACCCCTCTCCCCTCCGCCTTCATCGTCCTCCTCCGCCAAATCTCATCGTCGCAATTCTCTTTCTCGTCGCTGCAATTATCGTCGTTGTTGTGAATTTCGTCGGAGCTTTCAAACCCTAGACTCTCGGTGCAAGACGCCAGCCCCGTAACGACATCGTCCACGGATCCAATAATTACTCTCTTCTCGCTCGGTGGAGGAGCCTTGGGCCTCAACATCGCGGATTCCAGAACATTAGGAGGCCTGTGGGCCTCCCTTGTGGCCAGGCCCAGGCCCAAAACGGGATGGTGGTAACGGTGGTGATGACACGTGTCAGTGTTGGTGTTCCTCTTGAAAAATTTGATCATGGCGGGGAGGAATAAGGAGAAGATGGTTGTTGTGTTTGTCATGACATAATAATAATAATTTTCTATGTTGTGTGTGTTTGAATGGAAAGAAGAGAAGAGGTAGGTATTAATAAAAGAGAAGGTATGGGTATTGGGGTGGAAGTGTGAGTGCCAACGAAACAAAAACGAAGGCTTTGAGACTATGAGCTGTAGTCCGTCATGGAGCAAACGGTGCCGGGTCCCACGTTGGACCCCGCTCAAATAGCCTTTTAAGTTTTATCTGTTTCTCTTTTGTTTTTTATTTTATTTTATTAAATTTGAGAAATTAAGGTTAACCTCTTTCTTATCTATAATTTCATGATCAGGATATTAATTATGCGTTGACCGGTTATTATGAAATAGATAAACGTTTGTTTTAGTGGAGATTTTCCCCCTATTTTTATGGTATATTGGTATTTTAATTATCTACACGTTTTAGGCAAAGATGCAAGAGATCTAGCTGTCTCAGAAATTTGAGCAGGCGTTAAAAAAAAATGAAAATGGAATTTTATTTTGGATATTCTCGTGTCTCTTTGACCATCCATAACAAAAATAGGGGGGGGAACTGATTTCCAAAGTTGACCAGAGTTTAATTTTAGAAATTAGTAGATGAAGTGCACTTAGATTAAGCATGCCTCTTCCAAGACACAGTCACACAGGGGCCTTGGGAGTTTGCACACGTTTTTCTTACTCCCACTTCAGCGGAATCGATAAACAAGGAGGTAATTCTAATTTATTAGTTTTACTTTTGCAGGGGAAACGGAAAAGTTATATTTTGCTACCCAAAAATATGCTACTATAAGAGACACGTGGATCCGAATAGTGTTTTATATATTTATTATTAAATTTATAGTCTTTATGCATTACAATCATTTCCATTTTCCAGCCCAGTTCTTATTTAAAAAAATAGTTTACGAAGCAATCTTTATAAAGTTGTTCACAAATCACAATTAGTCCGAGTCCTTCATAAATGAGATAACATGATATGTTCATCCGATGTATATAACAGAAAATGACATGACAATGACTTAAATGATTCAATTATAATTTTGCCTTTATAATTATTCTGCAATGCCTTTTATTGGGATTGTGCTGGAATTAAGATCTACATATCGTGAATACTATAAAGAATGGTTTTGAGAGGAATCAAGGAAAACTTTTAAAAATAATGTATTTCTTCACGTGACTGTCTTGTAACTTGTAAAGGATGTGCCAACTAGCGCATTGAACACATGTATTCCTCTCGTGACAAAATTCATCCTCTCAAGCAATTTTTTATTTTTGGCAATTTAGTTTTTAATCATTGTAAATTGTTCAAACTTCCCCTTCCAATTTAATTTATGTTTAGCAACAAGTTTAAGTACATCATGGAACTGATATTTAAATGCTCTTGAATGAGGGAGAGGGACCATAATGATCAAATCTAGGAGCACAGGTTCAACCAACATCATAAACGTGATCAAGCTTGTTTCATAAAATCTTTAATTCATAATCTATAATCTGGCACTTAGGAAATTGTTTCTGGATTAATGATGCATGCAATTTTGCTACTGGGTCATGCCAAATTCATGTCTTTGTTGAATATGGATTCAGAGATGCTTGAACTTCTTCTAGAGTTCGCCCCTTTGTCTCTGGTACTAGTTTTGCCACGAATAGAATGGTGAAGCCACATATGATGGAGAATATGAAGAAAGTTCCTGGCCAAACATAATATGAATTTTTGTTTTGTTCATTTTCTTAAACCTTTTTGCTATCTTTTTTGAGGGAGGAGTAAGTATTCTCACAAGGAATTGAGAGTAAATGTAAACCTACCTGCTGAAGTCCAACTCATGAGGAAGTTAAAAGCGTATGATACAATCCAAGAACACAACCAGCTAACCAAAGTCACAAGACTTCCAGCAGAGCCCTTCACATTAATAGGAAAAATCTGCGGGCAAAAGAAAAAAAGGATAATTCAGTCAAACCGAGGACTTCTTATGATCCAATTTTTTTTTATTTCATATGTATGTTCAGAAACTACCTCAGACATTATAACCCAGGGGATTCCCCCCATGCCAAGCGAGAATGATCCTGTATATACCTGATCATTACAAAATTAATTGTGAAATTAGTTCTCAAATGAAACAGTGATATGTGCATTTTTTCAATATTATAAATATTCTTCATTAGAAATATAATGATAATTAAAAAATAAATGCATTATTTGATTCGAGTATTTGACAGCAAATAACTAAAGAACTAGATATAAATTTTATCCTTATCTCAAGTGCTATGTAAATTGGTTTGAATGTAATCAAATATTATCATAAACCTTTTAACTTCACAGAAACATGCAAATCCTAAAACCAAATCTATCTCATAAAAGTAAATGTTCTAGCAAGAATTTAAGAAGTTCATTGTCTACTCTAGAATTACTTGATCTTCTGTGATCTTATTATTAACTAGGCAATTGGTGCAGAAAAGAGGTAATAATTTATCATCCCTCTTTCAAAGTCATACGACCAAGTAATGAATTTGAATTTATGTTTTGTTTTAATCTAATTAAAGGCGTGAGATTGCACACTTCAGTTCAGGATTCAACTAATGGTGCATTAATGCATAAGCATTGCCATTGCAAAATCGTTACCAATACACCAACAAGCGCGAGAATGGGACTTCCTTCCTTCCATTTATGTAGGTCCTGCATAAGGCAAGCTCAATTAATTGATTATTTAGAAATAACTAATGTGAAAAAAAAAACATAGTAGAGCAGATTTTGTTGTGCAAAGAACCTGTAACGTGAATGATAGGGCTGCAAGGAAGCATCCTAAGCATGTTCCCGATGCAGAGAACTGCATAAAGTGAACATTTTGGATTCAAATTTTACTGACCAGCACAAGACAGAAGAAACAAGAGCTTAACCTTTTTACCAGCAGAAGTGGTCGTCTCCCAGATTTATCCATCAAAAGTACTCCCAAAGCTGTCATTGGGATCTATAAAGAAAGAAATGACTGAATAGAAGTGAAGACAAGACTCACCAAAAAAGTGTCATCTATCTCATTTTATACAACATCAAAAAGACAGAAACAAATAAATTAGTATGAAGAGAATGTAGAACCTGAACAGCAACCATTGCTATCATTCCAATACTTCCCGAAAACCCTGTGATGGATAAGAATTTTTTGCCTCTAAGACAATCGCGTTATAAATTTAACATTCTCATAGTCATCTTCCTTATGTTTCATATGTTAGAACTTAGAAGCATTAAAAAAATTTGCATGTACCAGCAGAGATGAATATAGAACTTGCATAAAAAGCAATGCCGTTAACCCCTCCAAACTGTTGTAGTATCATCAGACCAACTCCTACCTAACAAAGTAATTAAATACCATAAGAATCTGCCAAAGGATATGATAGGCTGCATGAAAGGGGATATCTTAGAAAGCTCACTGTAAGTGACTTCAAATACTGCAATTGAAATAAGCCAATAATGCTAGCTTCTGTTTCCTTCTGAAGGGCTTCTGTAAAATCCTAAAAAAAGTATAACACAAAATAATATATAAGCTTCCACCCTTTTTGCTTCCTACTTAAGATGTAACCCACAAGTTAACCTTCTAATGAACAAACACTATATATATACTCTAATTTCAGTGGCCTCTTGAGAAACATCAGCATTCTTTCCTCTAAGGCACTGTAATACAGATTCACTCCTTTCCCAGTGACCAAATTTTGCCTGCAGAAGATTGCAACTATCACTTGTATTATGTTTGGCTAATAACATAATTCCAATTATTTGACAAAACTGATGAAAAATCTCTGTTGTTTGTGTGAATTTTATCCAACAGACCAACATAAATATCCCAAACAATAAACCTACAGCAGCCATGGACAACTCACCAGCCACCTAGGAGACTCAGGAATGAAGAATAGACCCAAAAGTTGCACAAGACATGGAATAATTCCTGAGATAAAAAAAAAAAAAAAAAAGATGTGACATACGTGCAACTTTCTTTTAATTTCATTTTGTTCGGAGAATACCTGAAAGAAGAACATTACCTATTAGAGCCAAAATCCGCCAATTCAAGAATGCTCCAATAAGATAAGTTAATGATACGCCGCAACAAATCATTAACTGTCAAAGTAAACTCCAAATAGGGATTTAAAATAAACCTATTCGTGAAATATGTAAATCAACATAAGTGGTACATGCAATGAGAGTAAAACTATACTCAGAGAACACATCATTGCTTTACCTGATGAACTGTGGTGAATCCCCCTCGAAGATTCTTGGGTGTTATTTCAGCTATATAAACGGGTACCTATTATGGAATTAAAGAAAAGACATATACCCATTTGTATTTGTTTCGAGTGACTGAATATCTTTGGAACTACAATCATAAGAAGCTAAGAATCACAACAATTACCACATAGGATAGAAGGCCCATCCCACATCCCACCAACAATCTTCCAATATAAAGCCACCAACCAACCTTCAATTCAAACTAGCACCAAGTGTCAAATATCAATTACTAAACTTCATTCAGTTGATATTCATCAAGTTAATTGATTAATTTTTAAAAAAAAGAATTGCTTGGAGTCATAAGTCAATAGGATTATATGCAACTAGCATGTAAGCAACTTAGAGAAACATGGGACAAAGTCAAAGAAGTAGTAAACCTTTGAGAATGCTATGACGAGCCATCCCAATATGCAGAGTACTTCAGAGAAGCCCATAGCCTGCATTCCAAAATGCAACATAACCAGAGATTGAAATAATAAGACAGGAAACTTTCATTTCAAACCACACAAAATTGGATAAACTTACAGTTCGTCGACCTGCATAATCCGCTATTCTACCACTTATAATGGCTCCAATCATTGCTCCTATTGTCAGTATTGATCCAAAAAGTGAATACTGCATAAAACAAGGTCAATAGAAAAGCCTCAAATGCTTCTCTCATTAGTTCAATGCTGAATACATGACAAAGGTAGTGATTCAAAGTTCAAACCTCGGCCACACCAATATTGAGATCATGCATGATTCCAGTTTGAGCAGGAGATGAATATCCCACCTGCAAAATTAGTCAGTGACAATGGTAATTCAGAATCCTGATTAACAGAAATGCTAGGAACACACTATTATTAGTTGAGATTTACTGCAAATCACAAAATTTTGTGGATCTCACTTCTTATGTAAAGAGTCGTTAATTAATAATAGAAGGTATCTTAGGTGTTTTGCTAGTTCTATGATAAAATAGCCAAAGCAAAACATGTGAATAGGAACTTACAGCAGACCCGAAAACGTAAGAACCAGAGACAGCAACAAGAGTGGTGAGAATAAGAATAGGTGGTACCGACCACGTTTCTTTCTGCCTCTTTTCCTCACAGTCAACACCATTGTTGCAACGATACCCTTGTGCTTCTGCGGGAAGCAGAGGACATGAAAATTCACTTGATTCTGTGCTTTTAGTACCGTCCATGATTACCCACAAGTAGAACAAGGAGCTACACAGATTTTTAAGGTTGTGTGTGACAGAGTTAATGGATCTATAAAGAGTAGTGCCTTGTGTTGTCCAAAAATGACAAGTGAGGACGGCAGTGTTGGAGACAAGTCATGTGTCTTGTGGACTTGAGATACTGCGCTTGTTGTTTTGAAGTTGGATTCATTGTAGGTACCGTGAGATGGTTTTTGTAATTTTGTGTAATCTGAAACGATTGGCATAAATTTTGTTTAGGAGGTGTCATCATAACTAAGCTTGCACAAAAGGCCAAGAGTTCCAACCTTTGGCAGTGGCATCATGAAGGGTGGACAACGACATCACGGTCTAATTGTATAGTTTTTTTTGTGAACTCAGGTCTCCGAAAGGGAGAGCCAAGGACTAATATCTCCTAACATTTTTTTATGCACTTAAATCTGGAAAGGAACTCCTGGCCACATACTTAAAATAAGGTTATTTATCATTTATCATTTACACCATGCATGGTGTTATACTGTTATGAATAGTTAATACAATACATTTCATAATATATTAAAAAAATAAAAACAATTAAAACGTTTATAGTTATAATTTCAATGAAATGAATAGTGATTGAGTAATCATATTCAATAAGATTTGTACAATCTTTATTACAATAATCGAAATAGGATGAGAAGTAAAAGAAAAATGTAAAGATAAGCTGAGAGACAAATAAAAATAATGTAAAAAAAAAAACATACAATACAATAAATACTGTTACTTGCTGATTGTTATTTCCCTTCAGACTTGCGTATTCGAAGCACGCCCTTATTCTGAATAACTGGGTACGTTTATTATGCATGAAGTTCTGTTGCAGGGGAATACCAAATTCATCCCTTAATACGAAGAATTCAAAGAAGCTTGAATTTCCTCTAGTGTACGGCCCTTGGTCTCTGGTACTAGTTTTGCTACGAAAAGAACAGCGAGACTGCATGCTTGAGAATAAGAAGAAAGTTCCTGGTCCAACACAGCGTAATAATCAATTTCGTTCCATATATAAAAATAAGGACCCCTTGCTTTTCTATTTTTCATCCCTATTTTTTGAAAACTTTCTTTAAATTTGGATTTTTTAACTTCCAGATTTTTTGCCTTCTCTGTTTACGGAACGTATTGCTTAGAGAAGTAACCAGGGATTAAAGAAGATGCTTACCTTTTGAACTCCAACTCATGAGAAAGTTAAAAGCATACTAAACAATCCAAGAGCGAGACCAGTTAACAAAGGTTACTAAACTTCCAGCAGAACCCTTCACATTAATGGGAAATATATGAAAAATAAAATATAACCATTCATCGTGCTGAGAACTATTATTACAGTTTTTATTTCATGATTTCAACCACAGTTGGACAAATTAAGCTACCTCGGATATTATTACCCACGGAATTCATGCCAAGCCTAGCGAGAAAGATCCCATATATACTTGCTTTTATCTATCAATCCATAAGCAAATCAGTCTCAATGTGTGATGTGAATTGAATTTTCATCAGTCAAGTCTTAAAACTCAATTCTATTTCACTAAGAAAATATACAATGCGAACGGAGAAAAAATGAGAGAAAATGAGGTACATCATAAAGATTCGAGCAAGAAATCAAGAACTTACATTCAAGAAATACTAATCTCCTACGAAATTTTACTCTTAATTGTGATAAAGATGCACAAAAGATTATTAGGTAAAATTTTGACATTTTCATGGACAGAAACCAGAGTAATGATTGAATCCATTTCACTTAGATACCTAGAGCTAGAATTTATGAGATTTCGTGACATAATCGAAGATGCATGTATGTGCATAATTTTATAAGCATTACCACTAAACCAACAAGCGCATTAATGGGACTGATTCCATTCCATTTTTTTATCCTGTATCCGGCAAGCCTGATTATTCTTAGAAATAATTCAAAAACAACTTATCAAGAATAGATCTTCTATTAAAAGAACCTTGAAGTAGAATGATAGGGCTGTGAGAAAGCTTCCTATGCATGTTCCCATTGCAGACGCGGACACCTGTGTAAGAGTCAAAATGTTGGATTCAGAATTAAGAGAACATGGGGGAAAAAAAGGGAAACAAAAGCTTAACCATTTTACCAGTAAAAGTGACCGTCTTCTACTAGAATTTATCCATCAAAAGTACTCCTATAGTTGTCAATAGGATGTATACATACAAATCATGGGACTGTGTGAAGAGAGGACTCAGGAATGAAGGGTGCATTCATAAAAAATGGCATGAACTCATATAGAATTAACCAGATAGAAATGATGAAATTGTGTAAACACCTTAACAGCAACCATTGCTATTGTTCCAATACTATCTAAAAACCCTGTCATAGAGAAAAATTGTGAATCTGACACAAATCTAATATTCTCACGTTTGTTTTTTCTTATTTGGTATATGATTGAAGCATAGAAAAGGACCTGCACATACCAGCAGACATAAATATGGAATTTGTATAAAAAAGAAAACCACTAATCCCTCCAAACTGTTGCAGTATCATCAAGCCTATTCCTACCTAAACAAGTAACTAAATACCATGAGAGCCCGTAAAAGCTTAAGATAGCCTGCATGAATGAGGTTAAATTAGAATGCTCACGGTAAGTGTCTTCAAATACTGCAATTGAAACAAGCCAGTAATGCTAGCTTCTGTTTGTCGATGAAGAGCTTCTGTATAATCCTACAAATGAAGTTTTACAGCTTAGAAAATGGTAAATATTAAACTCTCTGGTTTCTTTCTTTTTTTGAATTCCCTTCTTTTGTTTCTTAATAAGATCATAACCCAAGTGCAACATTCTAATGAAAATGAACAAAAACTTGTTACATACTCTGTCAGTGGCCTCTTGATAAACATCAGCATGCTTTCCCCTGAAGCGCTGTAAAGCATAATCACTCTCTTTCAACTGGCCAACCTTAGCCTGCAGAAGATTACATTTATCACTTGTGCTATGTTTATCTAATGCATGTGTTGACTCTAATCATTTGACAAAACTGAAGAAAAATTTCAGTTGCTTGCGTGATCTGTTTCCAACATATACTGCCCAAACAACAAAAATTCCAGAAGCTATGAACAACTTACCAGCCACCTGGGAGAATCAGGGATGAAGAGTCAGAAGCTGCACAAGACACGGAATAGTTCCTGAGAGAAGGAGCAAAAAAATGGTGTGAGTTACATGGAATCATTTTTAATTGTTTTGTGAAAAGTGCAACTGAAAGAATAATATTATTATATTACCAATCACTGCCAAAATCCGCCAATTCAAAAATGCTCCAATAAGATAAATTAAATGACAACCCACAACAAACCATGAACTGTCAAAAGGATGCTAGAGAGACATTTAAATAAGCCTTTACATGACACATAAAACATAAGTGACATTATACAAAAAATAAGGGTAAAACGATATTAGGTGATATCATTATAGTAAATGCTCCTCGAAGATTCTTGGGTGTTATTTCAGCTATATAAACAGGAACCTAATATGCAAAGGGAACTATTAATTTGTATTTCTTGACTAACTGAATAACATTATTTGAACTGCAATCCTAACATTACACGTCAAAGCAATTACCACATAAGATATCAGGTCAATCCTACATCCTATCAACATTCTTCCAACATAAAGCCACCAAGCAACCTTCAAATACCAAATGCTCAATATCAAAGACTGAATTTAAGGAAATTAACAGCATAAGATTTGGAACAGATAGAAATAGAATTAACCCTGAAATTAACAGATTAACTCAATAGTAATTGTTCTTGAAGCCTTGTTCAAAAGGATTACTATTTTTCTTTGTCTGGTAATAAGCCTCATTCTCACATATAGTTAATTAGATGACATGCCTGCATTTTCAAGATAGATAAATCTAGGAAAAAATTAATGGCAAAACTTTGAGAAAGCTACGAAGGTGAACAACAGTGTTAGTAAATTGTAGCCTGGCTTTGACTTAAAACTCGACGACCTGCATAATCTGCTATTCTACAGCCTACAATGGCACCAATCATTGCTCCAATGTTCAATATTGAACCAAAAGTTGAGTACTACAAAAGTGCAAAGAGTCTAACTTCAGGACACGAACGGTCAAATGAGAAAGGACCAATATACTATAAGGTGTAAATTTAGAAGAAAACTTAATCCAATTTCTTGGGTGTTGTTTTCTAATCAGAACTAGAGTTTCATCTCAGGAACCTATGTCCGACCTTTAATATAAGCATTTATTATGCAGATTATCGAGGAAAATTGTTAATTCTAATTAGAGAATAACATAAAAAAGAAAAATACGTAAGTTACAACATCTAAGTTTTATAAGGAGTATTTCCAATCATATTCTACTACTGTTACCAAAGTGAGACATTTTAAAAGAGGTTACAAAAACAAAGGTTGTGACTTGTGAGTAGTGATTGGTGGTTGAAACCTGGTGGAGAGAGAGATGGAGGTCATGCATGATTCCAGATTGAGTAGGGGTTGAATATCCAACCTGCAAAATGAGTTGTGAGTGACAGCACTGACCATTCTGAAATGTGTGAATGATAATAAGTTAATAACTTACAGCAGACCCAAAAACGTAAGAACCAAAAACAGAAGTAAGGGTGGTGAGGATAAGAGTAGTTGCTATTGGGGACTGGAAGTCAGTGCCAATATTGCCTGTGGAAAGCAGAGGGAGTTGAAAATTCACTGCCTTTGATGTCCATGAATGAATGCTCTGTGCCCACTACTCAATACACTTCACAGAGTTATTGTTATGATAGAACAAGAAAGCTTAGCGGATCAACGGTGATGTGACCACACCATACCATAAGTGGCCAAGTGGGAAGAAAGGTGCATGAGCTTGCGACGGTTATGGATGTTCATTTCACGTTATTTTAACTTTGCTACTAGTATTTGATGAGAGTTTTAGATTTTTTCATGTAACATAAATATCTTTATAATTAAATTTTAGACTTAAATATACTTTTAATTTTTATATTTATTCTCTATTAATTTTTTATTTTAATCTATTTCTTAATAAAATAACACTTTTTCTTGATTTTTTATTTTATTTTTAATAAATTAACTAATTTTATTTTAATCTCAACTAATAATAAAAAGAAAAATATTTATTAGAGACAAAACAAAGAATTCACTAATTTATCAAAAATTAAAAATAAATGTCAAAGACAAAAAGAAATATTATTTTATTAAGAATTTAATAAAAACAAAAATTTATTAAAGGACAAACATAAAAGTTAGAATATTTATTTAAAATATAAAATATATTTAATCCTAAATTTTACAAACTATATTTTATACTTTTAATTATTTTTATTTAATTCTAATGTGTGTCACACCAATCTTATGTTACTTTAAAAAAATGCAATTCTACTAAGTTCAACAATCTCTCAACAATTTTCCTAAAAAAACAATCTCTCAACACTTTCTCAGGCGAGTAAACCAGGTATTTATGCATTTTTTATATCAAAATGTCATCACATGTTAAAGATGCGCACGTGGGGGACGGGGATATTTTAAATGTTATGGTAATTTTTATAATAATTGAGATTATTTATAGATTAATACATTTGTATATAATCCTATTTTAAAAAACTATTATTGAATTTCAAATAAAAAAAAGTCAAAAGTGATTTTATATTCTAAAATATGCTCAAATGATATATAATTAAAATAAAATAAATTGACTTAATATGTATGTAAAATAATTTTAAAAACGATTATTTTTTTGTAAGCAAAAAAAAAAGATAATCTTCAGCTTAATGTGTAATTTGATTAAATTTTATAAAGTAACCATAGGCGGATGACCCTCCTAAGGTAGCCGTGGCCTTGTTTGTGTCATATCAATGACTATTTTAATATTATAAGTCCAAATACATGTCACATTATCAATGTTTAAAAATAACATTGTTTCACAATATAAATAATTTTTTTTTTTCGTAAATTCAAATATATTATATTTGTTTAAAAATATCTTTTTACTAAAAAGTTTAGAGGTCAAGTCCGTGCCTAGTGACTAGTGAGTCCAAGCTGCCCAAGTCCTAGTCTATTAGTATAACTTGAAAATTAGAAGGAAAAAAAAATTAAAAAAAAGTACTAAAAAAATGAAGTCCCGAGGGGCGATGTGCATATATATATATATATATATATATATATATATATATATATATATATATAT